>CM055436.1:7797626-7855628 GCA_029228465.1 Salix viminalis | reverse complement strand
GATGTTGGAAATAGAAGAACCGGTGCAGTCCCTTCCTTTCGAGCTGGATCTGGCAACCCCTCAATGACGCTAAGGAACTTGATTCTATCCCCGATAAAGCGCACTCAGCTTTCACGTAGCCGCCCTCAGATGTTCACGTGAGTGATGGACTGTGTTCATTGACCAGTTTTACTAGTAGCGCACCCTAATCTATGTTTTTTGATTCAAATTGCTAAATATATTCCTGATTAATTTATCTTTTATATTTTCTTTTTCAGGCTGTAGGCTACAAGGCAAGGAACCTGCACTCGCCGGACTGCTTGGTTTCAGTGCAGTCCTGAGAAGGTTTTTCTGTCTTTTCTTTCTCTTTACCTGTCTTCCAAAAAACAAAGAAAAAGGAAAGGAGAAAAAAATGATGACGTGACACAAACAAGAAACTATAATCCTGATATAATGCAAATGTAGATTTTGGCTTCCTTTGCTTGCCTGTGATCAACCTCAGGTGCGGTGATTAACGACAGATACATGGAATTATGCTGTTTGGTATAATTAAAAAGGGTACATAGAAGTTTTCAAAGTGTGATGTTCATAGATGAATTTTCTCTTGTGACAGTAGCATCCTCTGATCAGTTTAACAGAGGATTCAAGCTGTGCTAGAAATATTGAAATGAATATTAGCCTTGAGCCTGGATTTCTCGATCCAATTGCAACTTCTGTGCCTGTGTGCTATGAAAGAACGGCGGGAAGAGATTACAGGGGTAGGGAATACCAGCTGCTTCATCTATTTCTAGTTTATAGATGAAGCAAGATCTTAAGTAAAATAATAATCCATCAAAACCACTTTTACTGAAAAAATATATTAGCAACTAGAAAAATTGACCAGTCAAGAGGTCGGGGTTTGGATGTGTGTTGTGGAACCAAGTTGCAATCTAACCGGAGCTAAGGTTCTTGTTTTGCGCAATAATTGACCAGCTTCTGACCAGAATCTGCTAAATGCGTTGTATTACATTTTTGTTTTGAAATTTTTTTAAAAATATATATATTTTTATGAACTAATGTTAAAAATAATTTTAAAAAAAAAAAAAATATATATTATATTAATATATTTCTAAACAAAACATATTTTCAAAACAAGCTAAATCATATTTACAAATATACACCTAAATTTTAAGCTATCAATTGGGGCTCGAGGGATCTTCTCCGGGGCTTGGGCTCATTTTTTTTTTTTATTATTATGTATTTATACTTCAATTCAACGGTAAACTACCATATTTCTCAGTCGTTTTCTTTCAATGCTATCTCAAGCGACTTGAAAAATACAAAATACGGAGAATAACAACAATGTGTTGGACTTGAATATGCCGATTCTCTTGGAGTTTTTTTTTATTCTATAAAGAAACTCGTAAGGCCAACCCCATCAATTACTCGTCTATCCAATTAATTCTACTAATTTTCTTATGTCTTCCGTTAAAGATATTACATAAAAAAATTATGATTATAGGACCAATCTTATATCATATTTATTATTTTGTCCCAAGGAATTCTCCTAAGACCTCTACAGAATTAGGAAATATAAGATTTTGCAATCGGCTTATATGGATTGTGTTAAAGATTCAAAATTCTTTATATAAGTGTATTGAAATTAAAATTTATTATTTGGTTAATTAATTGTAAAATAGAATGCCAGATATATGTTTTACATATGTAAGAATGTTCAATTTTCATCAGGTCTTTTATTGTTTCTCAAAAAGTCCCGCAATGTATGTGTACATTGGACGTTTTAGGCAATAACAAATCTTAGGAGCCAATCCTAATTGGTCAATAAAAATATATTACAATGCCATTTTTTTCTCTCCAAACAACTTCACTTCATTGCCATTATTTAGAGTACATGATTTAAAAGAGAGAACAAACAACAGCTCCTTCATCTTGCTTGATACAAGGGCCTTGATTTTCAATTATTTTGTCGCATTTGGTGCTTGAGGCCGGCACAAGCTTGGGTTCATAAGAGAATATGGAGAGATGGACACAATAGAAATGGAGATCCTGCTTTTAAGACTTCTCTGTAAGAAAAATATAATTTTCCTACAAAATTATATGACCTCTATCATGCATGCAAAATCTCTGTCCGTTCAGATATTTACACTCCCAGATCAGTTAACAAATCTTAAGGCAAAAAAACTTTCAAACTCGGGGCCTTGGAAGACAGTTCAATGCTATCCCCATGCTGGATAGAGTGGAAAACATGAGAACCATCAATATATATTACTCCCTTCTTGGAAAACCATGAGGCCTTCATGGACTGATCAGATTTAATTATCCCGTGCATTAACCTGATTTCGGCACCAGGTGAAATGGGTTCTCTCACCATATATTGAAGGTCCTCGGATAAAACAGGCATTGCAAATCCACCTGCCGAGAGCATCGCAGCTGTTGATCCAGCAGCAGTTGAGACTCTGAGACCACTTGATCGGCAGTTCACTAATGGTCCACACGATTCACCATCCCTCTGAATTCTGCCAACATGAACAAAGGTTCAACATAGGTCATATCAATATGATATGCTATAATCAACGCATACACAATGCCAAATCATTACCTGAAAGAGAAACGTGAAACTGTCGCGGGACAAGGGTCTGCGATCAACACGTCATTGAGGGCATAAGATGACAGTGGTTGTGAATTTACACTTAATGATATTCTCGACAGGTTAGAGGGAAGTTTTTGACCAGCTAGGATATCATCTAGCACCTGAGAGAAACGCACGTGAATGATGAACACAGGAAATTACTTGCTATGAAAAGAATTTGGTGATTTCTGCTGATTTAGGTGATACATATTCTAAGAGAAAACTACACCATTCGAAAAAAATATATGCTACAACAAAAATGATAAGAGCACAGGCACATAAACTCAAATGAGAGTACAACCATTTCAAAATTACAAATTATAAGATGAAAGTGTGTTTAAGTCTCTTCTCCAAGGAAAGCCTTCTAATGATTAGCAATCCAGTCATTAAAAAACTGCTTTAGTAAAATTAAGTTAGGCTTTCAAGTCTTGGATACCCTTTCTGGATTGCTTAGTGATCAATCTAAGTTAGCACAGATGTTAGTATTGAACCTGGACATTACATGGCTACTAAGTTGTCCTTTAATCAATACCCAAACTTATAATTACAGCCTGTACATAATCAGAGTCACATTTATTGTCTATGCCTGCTTTAATCTCCCTTTATTAACCCTGTTGGTATTTCTTACTTGTTCAAAACTATGGACAGTTGCTGCACACAGGTAGCCAGTGCTTCTAGTAGCATCAAATTCATTACTGAATTTCTCCACCTACACCATAGAGCATACTGTAATTGGACATCCAGAAAACACACACACAAAAAAAAGAAGAGAATCTAAGTAAATCCTTATAGACATAATGAACATAAATCTGAGCTCAGCCTGACAAATAAACTAACCTCTTTGACTTGTGTGGGATCTGAGTTCACTCCTAGAACCGGAATTGAATCATCCAAGAAATGACTTGCTTGTAAAAGAGTTCCATCACCACCAACAGTAACGACCAAATCAAAATTCCGAATTGGTTGTGACAAATTTGTACGTAAGATGGGTTCCCAATCAATATTTGATTTCTTTCGTAAGATATCCTGACAGAAGTTTATAGCATCCTTGTGAACCTTACGCCTGTTATCTAGATAACGAAAAGCCTGCAATAATTCCAGCACGAAATTGAGTAAGAAACATCGTAGAAACCTTCACATGATTAGTAAAAACAGAAAATGATAAAAAAAAGGCTTAAGACATTAGATCAAATGTTCCCTTCAAATATTGCTGGACCAACAAAATTTCTATCAAGCAGCCATCAAATTTGAGAATGAACAGAATTCCTTCATCGAAACATAAAAATTAAGTGTTTTGAGTTATCGTCATCAACTATTACAGATATAATAGCTAAATAGGAGCAGAAAATGTTAAACTCAATGAAAATAATAAACGCTAATATCAACTTTGACATTTTATCGAACAGTCTCTCGTCATCAAGGTTAAGCCAATTGTTAAAACAAGAACGGAAAATGAAAATGAGATAAGGAAGAAGAACCCAGAAAGAAATGGCTTATACTTAAGAGGATTGAAGTGAAGAAACCATGAATAGTGAGTTCCGAATATCCTGTAAGAAGAAAATAGAGAGTAAAAGCGGCATATGGTTGTTACCTGAGGAACGGTGATGGGAGAGGCACCACCTGACTGGCCAAATTGGAAAACATCAAAAGGTTTTAACAGCAATAAAAGCCGCCTCCTTGCCATCTTTCTCACTGTGTGTTCGTGAGCTCGCTTTCTCAATGGGTTCAGAGCAGCGAGGTCCTGTCCGTCCTTGGAAGACTTGGGAGGCAAGGGGCTGGAGATGGAGGCGTGGTGTGGAAGGTCAGTGAGTTGGGCATATGGGCCTGTTTGGGCTAACTTTTTTAGCTGTTAATCAAAATGGGCAATTCTTTCTTCTGATTTAAAAGAGTTTTTTTTCATGCATATAAAATTCTAAAAGTTCTCTAAGTATGTTATCATTAAGAAAAAGAATAATTATATATTTCTGATATTTTAAAATACTCATAAACAATTTATAATTAGCCGTTAAAGTTTGATAAAAATATTAAAAATGTTTCATCAATCATTTTGTCCAATTTATATTTAAAGAGTTAGGATTTAGTTGTAAATTTTAATATTTGAGGATATTAAACTTTTTTGTATTGTATACTCTCAAATATTAAAAATATATATAAAAAATTAAACGTAATACTAAAATTTAGGCTTTAAAATAGTTAAGTTTTGATCCAATAAAACAAAACTCCCTCTTGAAGAAAGATATACCTTGAATATTAGAAAAGATCAACAAATAAAAATTTGACATAGAAAAGCAATCAAGCAACAATACAACATACGTATTCGGGGGAATACATCTTTTCCTTGCACAACTAGTCTCTGTACTCATACTCTCGCAAACCATTAGTTTTTCTAGTATATATAATATTAGATGAAGACTCCTAAATTATAGGATCATAATTTTATAATTATACCCAAACTATTTTCCATACATGCTCAGGAGGCAGACCCATTGTTCGCGAAGTCATGCCATGTCAAGACAACCCTAGTTAAATTGAGTTTTTTTTCTTTTCTTTTTCTAAAAGGTTATCATGATTTCTTTTGACTTAATTTCAAGTTTGATGAGTTAATTTAATTGATTCAATTATTTTATATTTTTAATTGAGTTTTTTATTTTTCTTAATCTTACCTTTTAATATTGTGTTTGATTAAGAGATGATTTGTTTTGATCTACTTTTTATAAGGCTATCTCAATCTCATAGCTTAATAATAGTATCTAAAATGATTAACCTATTTTGATTTTATTATTTTATATTTTTTTAATCAGAATTTTTATAAACTTTATGGTTGAATATTGGATACGATACTTAGATTTGACAATCCTGAGGTTGACTTCCGACGTTATTGAATGGTGAATTTTTTTTTTCAATTGGAATGAAATCAACAAAGGCTGGCCGTAGTGTTTAATGATGGATATATACACTAACCCATCTTTTGAAATGAACACATTAATGAAAGCTTCAATCTTGCTTGCTTAAGCTTATCAGTTTGTGTTAACATTGATCGTCTGCATAAACAGTTAAGAAGAGAACAGAAGAGTGAGATTGCTTCTCTAGGTCTAAAATTAACATGAGAAATATTGTTTGCTTGCTTGAACATTATTTGCTTCTATTTCTTTCTTAATTTTATTCAGCAGGCTTCTGTAAATTAGGCAGTTTATACTAGATTTCTCACGTTGCTATTGTTTTCTTTGGAATTACGAGAAAAAAAGGATGGATAGTGGCTTGGACAATCATGTTTTTTATATAAAAAAAAAATATATATGCCGGAAGCATCAAGAAAAATGATCTTCTCTTTTTTCTCTCATTTTTCTTGAGTGGTGTGACGTGATGGCAAATGATTTGCGATCTGCAAAACAGGTCGCAAGTTCGAATCAGGGCATGCACCCCTTGTAAAAGTCTGGTACAACCATGGTTTTACTCGTTCATCTGGACTCACAAAATGCGTTTTCCGGAAGATAAGCTTTCCTCGTATCCAAAAAAAAATGATGTGCTTCTATTTATTTTAGTTGATGATATTCATTCCTATTTAACAAACTGTCCTTGCTATATATTTTTTTTCCCAGTCTGAGTTTTAAGACAAATCAAGTTTTTCTGGTGCTTTGCATCTGGAATTAAGAAGAAAACAATAAGAGACATAATGTTTTTAGAGCTTCCTTCCAAGCATTTTTTTCACTTTAAAAACATTGAGTATTCCTCCCTAGAATCGAGAACAGGAGTGAAGCTGTTTCTCTGCATCTGAAATTATCAAGAGAGATATCAGAAGCTAAGATTGTCTTCACTGCCTTTCCATTTTTTTTTCCAGACTTTTGATAGCTTTGACATTTTTCATACTTACAATGTAAATTTATTAGACCTTTCAAGACATTTTCTGGGAAGCTGGACATCATATCATAGACATCAATATCAACACTTTCTGCGGGCAAAACAAGCAATCAAATCCATGTTTTTCTCTATTAGCTTCCCCGGCAGCTAAAAAAATGGTTTTGTTTGGACGAGGTTCTTGCCTTAAATTAGCTTCGCATTAGTGATTTTGATTCCCAATGTTGCTGTTTAACATTAAATTTGGACGAGGGTTATGCACGTACTCCGCTGCTTCTTTTTCTGCGTAAACACTGCACCGGTTCCTTTAGTTGCCTTCTAATTTAATATGTGCTGACAGTGATTTATGATACAGCCCTGGCAAATCCGGGCCACCAACAAAAAATTAAAAAGTGTGGTTTTACTGAATCACGTCACAAAACACTCACAAAACATTTATTCATTTAAATCATTTTTTTATTTTTCTAAATCTATCTATATATTTTTTTAATATTTAATTTAAAGATAATTAAATTTCATAATTTATTGTGGTTTGTATATATATGATTAGCTCGGTTCTATAACTCGCAGGGGTGAGAAAAAAACTATAAAATCGATAAAATTGAAAAAATTAAAAAACAGATAATCGAGAAAAAACAAACCACAAAATAAATTATTATAAAAATTATCATTATTATTATTGCTAAAACTATAAAAATTATTACATTATTCCGAGGAGAAAAAAACTCAAAAACATTAATAAAAAAGCAAACAAGATAAAAAACAAAAATTATTATTATTATTATTGCATGAATAATGGGAAAATAAATTCAATAAAAGAATAAAAAAACCCAAAAACTTTAACAAAAGAGCAAACAAAATAAAAAATGAATAAAAATAAAAATTATTAGCTAAAAAAATCATTTGACGTTAAAATAAAATAAAAAACTAATAAAAAAACCAAAAGAAAAAACAAAGGAAAACAAATAAGAAATATCAATTTTCAAATGATCAAAACACAAACTAAAATTTAAGAAAATTTTCTTTTGAAAAAAATGTTATCTCAACAAAAGAGAAAATAATAAAAATTAAAAACCAAACTAAAGGCACATATATATAAACATAGATAAAAATAAGAACTATTTAAGAACTATAAAAAATTAAAGGAAATAAAATCAAAAATCAAAAGTATAAAGGCCGAAAACAAAATCAAATATATTATCAATTTCAATCAAATGAAAAAATTGAAAAAAATCAAATAAAGTATAGCATCTATACATGCAAGGTTTGATGTAATGAAACACATCTACACACCATATTATAACAACAAGAACATCGAAGTAGTACATTTAAAAATATCATTACTATTACTGCTAAAACAATAAAAAATATTAAATTACCCCAACAAAAAAAATCAAAAACATTAAAAAAAGATGAAGCAAGAAAAAAAATTATTACTCTTATTGCGTTAATAATGGGAAAAAAATTCATTCAAAGAAAAAAAAGGTCAATAACTTTAACAAAAAAACAAACAAAAAATTAAAAAAAAATTATAAGCAAAAAAATTAATTTGAAGTCAAAATAAATAAATAAAAATAATAAAAAACAATCAAAAGAAAGAAAAATAAAAAAAAATCATAAGTGAAAAAAATAAAATAAAAAAAGCAAACAAAAAATGAAAATAAAATAAAATTATAAGCAAAAAAAATAATGCATAATCCGCGCTAGTAGGGGTCGAATTCCTACCCTCCTTAGAAACAGGTGCGCCTATTTTCCACTGAGCTATAGGCCTTTCGTTGTATCTTCCTGTGCAAGAATACCTAAATATAAAAAAAAAAACGAACCGAACAACCCGAATCGAACCGAAAACTGAACAATACTATTGTAATCCATAGTAATTTGTCTCACATGCTATAGTAACCGAACCCTGACCTCTTTTAGTATATAGTATAATAGTCCAGTGGCATTCGGCTCCTAGCCTCTTTGCCCCTTCGCTCGGCGGCTAGGCTCTTGTCCCTTTCTATACCTAAGTTCTTCACCCCCTTCGTTCGTTGCTAGTTTGACCTTCCTTTGATCCGACGGGACTGCCCTTTGGTTTGGCACGCCACTCTGTTCTGTTAGAGTCTTCGCTTAGCTATGAGAATCACTAACTCTTAACAACGGAGAAGTTCGTATTAGTGGTTAGTAGGCACGAGAGGCTATCAGAAAACAACCAGTTTTTCCGGTTCTTTTGGTTAAAAAACCAAACCAAAACTAGTCGGTTTAAACCAGATCTGGTGTGGTTTTTTTTTTTCTTTTTCCTTTTCAGTTTGGTTGTTTTTACTAATATAAACCAAATAGAACCAAAAATACTCACCCCTAATAACTCGTGTCATTGGTTTAACAAGTTAACTCGATTGATTTAAAAAAAAAATGAATTGGTTTTTATTATTCCAATTACATCTTTTAGTATTAGGTTGATTATAAATTAATTAGTATTTTCACGCTTTCATCCTTTAATATTAGATTAATTATTAGACTTTATAATTCATTTTAGTTTGTTTCTTATGAGGTTATTTTGATTTTATAACTTGAGTTACATGTTTTTTAGATTAACCCGTGTAAACTCATGTTGTTTTATTGTGTCCCTTTCAAATTGATTTTTTCTTTTAATTTCATCATTTAATAATAAATTTATTATAAATTAAATTTCATAATTTGTTTTGATTTGTTTTTTATAAGATTATTATCATCTCATGGCCTTTGTTGTTAATTTGACAGGTTTTTGTTTATGAGGTTATCTCAATCTTATGATTCGAGTCACAAGTTTGACAGGTTTATTTAAGTTGATTTTTTCAAAAAAAAAAAAATTGAATCTTAAAATTTATTTTGATCTGTATTATGAGAGGGTTAGAATGAAGATATGAGGGTTAGAATGAAGATTGCAAGCCCTGCAGAAATTAAGAAATTGCTAGGCAATGTTAGTGTAAAACTGGAGCAGATATTATTTCAGAGGCATCAATAGTAAGTGTTCGATTCAAGACGTGGGCAGGTAGAGTGACATCCTTGTGCTCGGTTTTCACCTTCAAGTTACATAATGGAGAAGGATGTTTAATTAGGGCATTGAAGAGACCATGAGAATTTCACACAGAATAAAAATAGATTGAAGGATGTTAAGAAAAAAAAAAACTTTTGTTAAAAGCAATGAAATTAACGTTTTAATATGGCACTGCGGTCCAACTGCTTATCATCAATCTAATCTCCTGAAAATTATTATTTATATTGTCAAGCTCTTTCAATTTCACTGTATAATTAACCACATCTTTTGTCTCAATCTCAAACAACTTCTCCAGCTCATAACTAATTTAAAACATCATCAAGAAAATGAAAACCAATATGAATCTTTGGATAACTTAACAAGTTAAGTTTTTAGATGAAATAATTTTCAAACATGGTATCAGAATCTTATTGACTTAATGATCATGAGTTTAAATCTCATTATTTTTAATCTATTTGATAAAAAAATTAAGCATAATGTATTGTGGATCTATGAAAATTTCAAGTTCCAAAGACTTTTATATAAAAAATTGTTAAAAAATAATATAAATCATATTTTAAAATTTTATTTAATAACTTAAATTTTTAGGTTAAATGGTTATGTGAACATACTCTGATACAATGATAATCACAAATAATACAAAATTTTCCCTTATTTCTATAGCAGCTCCGAAGGCACCAACCTATATATAGTTATGATGAATACCAAAATATAGAAGGAAGGAGGACGACTTTGATATCGTGGATTGTTCCTAACAGATGATTATAGCTTCTAATGTGGCACTAATAAAAGCTACGATCGACTTCCTATTACTAAATATAGAAGCTTTGAAAAATCTTATATTTATTACAACTGTCACCAAATTGAGGTTGTTGGATAACAGTGGCGAAGGTTATGTCGGGAACAGGTATTGCCACCGTAAGAAAAGTCTCCATCTTGCTCATGTCCAAAAGTCTCCTCATTTTAGCTTTCACGAGCTATCTTGCTCGAGTGTTGTGCCGAGTTTCTTTTTTATATAAAAAATTGATTAATTTTATACTTATTAGAATTGGTTTATTTAATATTTAATAAATAAAACTCTAATTAATAAAATATTTTAGAAATTAGTGTTTTTTCCGCCTAAATATAATTGAATATTGTTAGGAAAAATATTTTTCTAATTATTTAATTAGTTAATTGTACAATTGGAATCTATAAAATTTTGTTAAAATGAGCCATATGCTCCGTGTAATATACTGATTGATTGTTGTGTATGTTTACTTATTTCATGAATAATGTTATTAGCAAATAGTAAAATTACAATCGATGAATTTTTGCACAGATGAGTAATTTGTTTTACACAACAAACAATTTTATTGGTGTTTTTGTTTTAACTACTTGGGTAATAATTTAATTGTTAGATAGCAAAACCGTAATTGATCAAATTGACTGAAGATATATTATTTGTTGCCTGCAACATAGTAATTGTTTGTTGGGCATGTTTTAACTATTTGATGAATAATTTCTTTAATAGATAGCAAACATACAACTGCTAAAATTCACTAAAAATTTTTTTTCCACATTTCTTCTTTATATTATTATATTAAGAAGTATTTTAGAAAACTGAGATTAAATTAATGTGAGGTTTATAAAGAACAATCAATTTAATTTTTTATATATATTTTAAGACGTTCACATAAAAAATATATCACAATATATAATTAGCCTCGACTATTTTTTAAGGAAAAAGTTCTAAAAATAATTATTATCAATTCTAAATGTCCTATCCATAGTAAAATAAATACATATAGAAACTACATAATCTTAAATTTTTTAAGTTGATTATTTAGCTTAGATGTATAGCAATTGTAAAAAATTGAGGATCATTAACAATTTTGTGACATGTTAAAAAATTGGGTGCTGACTATGACGAAACGCAGGGCAATTTTATTTTTATCTTAGTAGATAATTTGACATAATTTTTTTACCTGTCTTATCAATGTGTAGTTTCATATTTTTTTTTTTACGTGATATGAAATCTGAAATATCATACAAAAAAAAATAAGTTATTTTTCACAAATATAACATTGTGCAATGAATTTTTTTTCACAATTACTAAAGTTTCATTATAAATATTATATACATAATTAATATTATAATTATCATTGGTCATACTATCGATGACACCATAGTTATTATTAAAAAATGATTTTTTTTTATTTTATAAGATTTATTCATCATGTTATTACATTAAAAATATTTTATTACACTAATAGTAAATTATGATTTTATTTTCAAAAAATAAATATTTATATATATATATATATAAAGACGTTAATATTAAACAAATATCAAAATATATAATTAGTCTCATATATTTATAAGAAAAAAAACTTACAAATAATTATTATCATTATTTTGAATGCCTTACCTATAATAATTAGAAATTTTAACACCTAAAAATATTAACAAAAAAGAAATTACCCAAAAAAATGACAAAAAAATAATTACATTTAAAAATATTATTTGACTTGAAGAATAAATATAAATTAAAAATACCAAATATCAATTTTCAAATGATCATCAATACAAATTAAAATTTAAAAATTAATTTTTTTTAAAAAAAACAACCTTAATAACAGAGGTAATCATAAAAATTAGAAACAAAAACTAAGAGCATGTACATATAAGCATGGACAAAAATAGCAACCATTATTTATATATATATATATATATATATATATATATAAAAATAAAGGAATTAAAATAAAACAAAAGATTAAAAGTATAAGAGCCAAAATGAAAAACTTATGTATATTAAATTTCATTTAAAGTACAAAATTGAATCAAATCTCTTCTTGATAATATATACGTTGAGTACTATTTTTGTTACAATAAAGCATAATCAATTGTTGAATCTACATTCTTGATGTGAGCCAATATATACTTGTGAATTCATAGTTCCTCATTTGATTGATGTCATAAGTTGAGCCTTGAGATATGAATATGTTTGTTTGATTATGATATAAACCTATGATATGCCAGTCATAATACTCATGCTAATAAGATAGTGCTAGTCTTTATGCACATCATATCTGAAACCCTAGTTGGTCAGGAGAGTCACCAACCTGTGTGGACTGATCATCACATAGTACAGAGCCTCATACTCATTGCATTTTGATTTTATGATGAGTTTTACCTTATAATATTCTTGTTATGACCTATTTGAAAAACCTTATTGCAAGAACTTCAAGTCGTATTTATAAATATATTTCTCATTGTTATATTATCTTAATATGTATATTGAATATTATCTACTCACTGAGTTGTTGAACTCACCCTCTCATTATTTATTATTTTCAGGCTTGTAGCTTGTTAGCAGGTCATTTTTGTTGTACTCTCAAAACCTATTATTTTTAAGAACTTAAATCATATTCAATAAAACACATAATTTTTAAGAAAAGATAAACACACGAACAATAATTATTAATTAGCTCTTTGTTTTCTATTCTTAGGATACTCCAGTATCATTTCACCTTGGTTGGACAAGACTCGCCCTCGAGTCCAAAGCATTTCCAGCATCATAATATGGAGACAGATCAGCAACATTGAATGTGTCTCAAACACTATAGTCACCTGAAAGCTCGATCTTGTAGGTATTTTTGCCATTTCATTGGAGAACTTTGAATGGACCATCATCTTGGGGCTTGCATAACATCCAGGTGGAAATCTTTGTTTTCGAAGGTGAATCCACACCATATCTCCTTCTTTCAATTCAGCAGGCTTCCTATACTTGTTAGCATTGTTGCGATACTTCTGATTTTGCTTAGTGATTCGAGCTCGTACTTGTTCATGCAACTTCTGAATGTATTTAGTTAGATCTGAGCATCTCCACTAAAATGATGAGTGACAGGAAGTGGAGCAAAGTCTAAAGGACCATGAGGATTCTATCCATACCCCATTTCATAAGGACTAGTACCTATGGTCTGACTTGTAGATTGATTATAAGCAAATCTAGCTTGAGTCAAGATAAGATCCCATTGAAGAATGTTGTTGCCTACTAAACTCCTTAAAAGATTTCCCAAACTTTGACTCACAACCTCAATTTGTCCATCAGTTTGTGGATGGAGAAAAGAGATGAGCTAAAGTAAAGTGCCTAGCTTTCGCTATAGAGTGCGCCAGAAATGACTAACAAACTTAGGATCATGATCATGATCTGAAGTAATAGTCTTAGGAATGCCATGAAACTTAACAATTTCTTGAAAGTAAAGATCAGCTATAAGAGATGCATCCAAGGTCTTGCATCAAAGGTGGAATTGCATTTCTTTCTCATTTCCTTTGCGCAGCCATGAAAGCTTGTAAGTATGAGGATGATTCTCCATTTTCAGTTGCAATTTCTCAACCATTTTTGTTGCTACCATATTCTCATAGCTCCCTCCATCAATGATAATACCACATACCTTGCCATGGGATGTGTAGTGGGTGTGAAAGATGTTGCGAAGACAATTTTCTTCCTCTACATGGACTGCACTTAGGCTGTGACGAATGACAAGAGATTCTCCTTAGTCTCCAAAGGTGATTTCATCTTCATTCTCCACCTCTTCATTACTGTTAGAGTATATTCTAGAATACTAAATGTGTACTCTAGAATATACATAATAGTAGTATTTGGCTTTTAAAATAGTTATATAAGGTGGTTAGTGTCACACGGTAAAGGTGTGAAGAAAACAAACCAAAACAGTAAAGTAATTTGAAATTTCATTTTTCCCTCTTCTCTCTCTCTCTTTGTTCAGAGCATAACTCTGTTTCTTCTTCAATAATCTTTGAGTTTCTGCAAACTTTTCACGATTCCAACATGGTATCAGAGCTAGTAATGCTCACGCAGTCGAATTAAAGCAGGCTGATCATATTGCTTCCGCAAACAAATCCAAGAAAAGAAATCTTGAGATTCAAGGAAAAAATCCTTGTTGTCCATTTACTGTTCTTCACCAAATAATCAAAAAAATTTTGTTTCTGTTCAAATCTTCTCAAATCAAAGGCACTCCTAGTTGCAGTGTCCAATTAAACCCATTCTTTGTTCAAAAATCTTCTTCATTATACCCTGTCTTCTATCAACAATGGTGACAGCTGCTCAATTACAAATCCTTCAATCTCCAATTACACATCTTATATCCAGCGTTTCAACGTCTGTGAATGTGAAGCTAGACGATTCTAATTATCTCAACTGGAATTTCCATATTCAGTTGTTGCTCGAGAGCAATGGAATTTTTGGGTTTGTGGATGGCTCTCAATCGTGCCCTTCTCCTTCTCCTGCTGCTTCGGGTGAATGTGGTTCAGGTGATCCTAATTCTTCTTCTGTCATTGATTGTGATGCTATTTTGATTTGGAAAATGCATGATAGGGCTGTAATGCAGCTCATTACAGCCACCTTGTCTCCCATAGCCTTATCTTGTGCAATCGGTAGTAATAGCTCTAGAGAATTGTGGATGAGATTGAAAGAGCAATTCTCTACCGTATCTAAGACAAGCATTTTCCAATTAAAGTCCAATTTACAAAATATTAGGAAAGGATCAGACAATATCAGCCAATATCTGTTGAAAATAAAAGAGGCGAGAGATTATTTGATGGCTGCTGGGGTTCATTTTGCTGATGAGGATATTGTCATCTTAGCCTTAAATGGTTTACCATCCAAATATAATACATTTCGGTGTGTAGTTAGGGGAAGAGAGAGTGTGATCCCTCTAAAGGAATTTCGTTCTCAACTTCTTGCTGAAGAACGCATTGTGGAGAACATTGTTCCAGAAAATTCATCATATCTCACTGCCATGCATACTATTTCTACGGGTAATTATAAACCCCCTGGGTCATCTTTTAGAGCAACTTGTGGCCAATCTGGTTTTAATTCCTATGACAATGGCAGCTATCGATCCTTTAATAGGAGTCGAGACAGGGGCAGGTCCCCTTCTTCAGGTCAACGCAACTTCTTTCAGAGGACACCAGTTCATGGTAAGGCCCCTGCAGTTCCAAATCCCTCTCCTAGTTACTCTAATGTTACCATTTGTCAGTTGTGTAATAGTGAGGGACACACTGCTCCAATGTGTGGTCTCAGAAATTATGAGAGGTTCAAATGCAGTATTTGTGGCAAGTTTAACCACACAACCTGGTTCTGTTACTACAATGAAAATGGTCCCAACTTTGCTGGTAACACTGCAAGTGGCTCTTCATCTCCACAGCACTCTTAGCATCATGCTTTAAATGCTATGCACAATGTATGTTCATCTTCACAACATCCATCAGCTTCACAACAGGTCTGAATTACAGATTCCGGGGCAACCAACCATATGACTGCAGACTTGTCCAATCTGTCACTGAGCTCTTCTTATCCTACTAATGACACTGTGCAGACTGGTAATGGTGAAGGTCTGTTGGTCTCACATATTGGTTCAGCTCTAATCCCCACTAAACCTCAGCCAATCATGTTAAATTCAGTCTTCTGTGTTCCAAAACTTACTCAAAATTTGTTATCAGTTCATCGGGTGTGTTTGGATAATAATTGTTATCTGATATTTGATGCGTTTTCTTTCTGGATTTAGGACAAACTCACACGGAGGATCTTGTACAAAGGACAGTGCAGTAATGGACTCTATCCACTCCCTCTTGTACCTCCTGCCTGTTTTCCAATCAACTCTCCCTTTCAAGCCTACATTGGTCGGTTAGTGTTGTTTTCCATTTGGCATCACAGATTAGGACATCCAGCAAATAAAATTGTCAAGTTAATGTTACACAAGGCACATATTCACTACTCTTCAGACATTGAACTTGATGTTTGTGTTAGTTGTTTACAGGGCAAGATGTCTAAGCTTCCCTTTCAGTCTAGTTTTCATAAGTCTGTAAATCCTTTCCATATAATTCATAGTGACTTGTGGGGTCCCTCTCCAAATATTTCTGTTGATGGTTTTAAATTCTATGTAATCTTTGTTGATGATTACACTCGGTATTGTTGGTTGTTCCCACTTATTAACAAAAGTGATGTGTGTTCAGTTTTCATCAAATTTATCCAATATGTTCAGACTCAATTCTCTGCATGCATTCAAATTCTTCAAAGTGATGGGGGAGGGGAGTATGTTAATAAACCGTTGAAAAATTTCCTTGACAGTAAGGGTATCATACATCAAAAATCCTGTCCCTATACCCCTGAATAAAATGGGTTAGCTGAACGCAAGCATTGACACCTTATTGAAACAACAATAACTCTCCTTCAACATGCTAAATTGCCCCTTTCTTTTTGGACTTATGCTATACACACTGCCTCTTTTTTAATAAACCGAATGCCTTGTGCTGTGTTAAAACACAAGTCTCCATTTGAAATGTTGTTTGGACTTATACCCTCTGTCACACATCTCAGGATTTTTGGATGTGCATGCTTTCCCTTGCTTCGTCCCTATATACAAAATAAATTACAACCAAAGACCACTTTGTGTGTATTTCTAGGTTATGCACCTCAATATAAAGGGTATATATGTTATCATGTCTCTAGTAAAAAAATATATATATCAATGTGTTTCCTTACAAAGACCTTTGCACACAATTCCCAGTCTCTAATTCATCATCCACCTCTTTTACAATGCCAAGTATGTCATCTGTCCCAACTACTGCATTGCCCTCATCACTTCAATCTCAGCCTCTGCCCCCGGTCACAAATACCACCACTGTCATAAGTAACAATATGTCTCCCCCTTCTAGCTCACTAAACTCCCATCACATGTCTTCATCTTCCACTTCACCACTGTCTACTACTCCTGCTCCTTTGTCCTTGTCATCCATCCTTGTGGCATCTGAATCCACTACAGAAGGTAAGCATTTTAACTCTTCAACTTCAGAGGAGCCTTTTGATCCTGAAAAAATTGAATGTTGTTCTGCATATTCCTACCATGAATATTCACCCTATGCAGACACGCAGCAAGAGTGGGGCTATGACCAGAAGAACTTGTTTGACTGCTATTCATCAATCTAGTGCAGCAATCCTTCCATCAAGTGAACCTCTATCCTACAAATCAGCTTTAAACACTTCAATATGGTTTTCTGCTATGAAAGATGAGATCACTGCACTACATTCTCAGGGAACATGGACTCTTGTTGAATTACCTCCTCATAAGAATCTTGTTGGGTGCAAGTGGATCTTCAAACTCAAGAAGCATGCAGATGGTTCCATTGGTAGACACAAGGCACGGCTGGTTGCTCAAGGGTTTAGCCAAGAACCTGGCTTGGACTATGGTGAGACTTTCAGCCCTGTGGTTAAACCCACCACTGTCAGAATTTTGTTGGCTATTGCTGCTCATCACAACTGGAAATTGCATCAGTTAGATGTGAAAAATGCCTTCCTTCACGGCATTCTTCAGGAAGAGGTATACATGGCTCAACCTCCTGGATTTATAGACTTGGCCAATCCATAGCTGGTATGTAAGCTTCATAAATCCTTATATGGGCTTAAACAAGCCCCGAGAGCATGGAATGACAGGTTCACTTCCTTTTTGCCATCACTGGGTTTCAAGCATACTTATACTGATTCTTCCTTATTTGTTAAGTATCTTGACCATGGCATCATCATATTGTTAGTGTATGTGGACAATATTATTATAACTGGGTCTGCCTCATGTGATATTCAGTGTGTTATTGATGCTCTTATTGCTGAATTCGAAATCACAAACTTGGGTGCTTTACACTTCTTTCTGGGAATACAGATTACATACACTCCTACTGGTTGAGCAAAACTGAATTGTTGAGCAAAACTGATATGTCTGATGCTAAGTCTTGCCACACACCTTGTCTTCCATACCAGCGTCTGTCCAAAGATGATGGTCTGTCATTTGCTGATCCCACCTTGTATAGAAGTATTGTAGGTGTATTGCAGTACCTCACATTTACTCGGTCAGACATCACATTTGCATTCCATCAAGTCTGCCAATTTATGCAGCAACCTATAGTGTCTCACTTCACTGCAGTCAAACGTATCTTACGTTACCTCAAGGGCACTATGAACTATGGCATGAGGTATTCTCCTGGTCCCTTAGAACTCAAAGCCTTCAGTGACGCAGACTGGGCTGGAGATCCAAATGACAGAAGATCAACTACTGGTTTAGTCATTTTCCTTGGCTCTAATCCTATTTCTTGGGCTTCCAAGAAACAACAAACAGTTTCTAGATCTTCTACTAAGGCAGAATACAGAGCATTATCATCCACTGCTACTAAAATTGATTGGCTGAAGCAACTCTTAGACTTTATGAGTGTTGATATTATTCAGCCTCCTGTTATCTTCTGTGACAACCTTTCAGCCATAGCTCTGTCTTTCAATCCTGTGCAGCATCAACGCACTAAACACATTGAAATTGATGTGCATTTTGTTAGGGAAAGGGTAGCTAGCAATCAGCTTGCTGTACAATTTGTTTCTTCTACAGAACAATTTGCAGACATACTAACCAAAGGGCTCAGTACTTCTCTTTTTCAATTACATGGTAACAATCTCATGCTTGGTGTATAAAAGCATGAGATTGAGGGGGGATCTTAGAGTATATTCTAGAATACTAAATGTGTATTCTAGAATATACATAATAGTAGTATTTGACTTTTAAAATAGTTATATAAGTGGTTAGTGTCACACGGTAAAGGTGTGAAGAAAACAAACCAAAACAGTAAAGTAATTTGAAATTTCATTTTACCCTCTTCTCTCTCTCTCTCTCTCTGTTTAGAGCATAACTCTGTTTCTTCTTCAATAATCTTTGAGTTTCTGCAAACTTCTCATGATTCCAACAATTACTAGGCAACTCTTGTTCCAAATCATTCACTACTAAAAAAGGTGGGTGTTTGCAACAGATTTTTGCAACGGCAAAAATCCGTTGCAAACTTAGCAACAGAATTTTGTTTAGCAACAGATTTTCCGTTGCTAAACAAATTCCTGAATTAAAAATACATACATATGTGTTGCAATAGATTTTCCATTGCAATTTTAATTTGCAACGGAATATCCGTTGCAAGATAAAACAAAATGCAACGGATTATCCGTTGCAACGTAAAATTAATTTGCAACGGATTATCCGTTGCAAATTAAAATTGCAACGGAATATCCGTTGCAATGAAAAACCATTTGCAACGGAAAATCCGTTGCAAATTAAACTGATATTGCAACGGATTTTCCGTTGCAAGTTAAAACAATTTGCAACGGATAATCCGTTGCAAATTAAAATTATCTTGCAACGGATTATCCGTTGCAAATTTAAATTGCAACGGAATATCCGTTGCAATGAAAAACCATTTGCAATGGAAAATCTGTTGCAAATTAAACTGATATTGCAACGGATTTTTCGTTGCATGTTAAAACAAGTTGCAACGGATAATCCGTTGCAAATTAAAATTATCTTGCAACGGATGTTGCAATGAAAAACCAATTGCAACAGAAAATCCGTTGCAAATTAAACTGATATTGCAACGGATTATCCGTTGAAATTTCATTTTAAGTTTGCAACGGATTATCCGTTGCAATCTTTACTCCTCAGAACGCTACGCTATGCACCATTTTGATTTATTTTCTTTACTCCTTAGAGACGTCTCTCTTCCTCCCTCGTTCAAAACAAATTTCTGTCCTTCTCTCCTTCTCTCTACTGTCGACGACTGAAGACAGTCAACAGTGAACCTTGCCAGCGTTCAATCTCTTGCTCCCGTTTTACTCCTCAAATTAAGTTCGTCTCTCTTCCTCCCTCGTTCAAAACAAATTTATTCCCTTCTCTCCTTCTCTCTACTGTCGAGGATTGAAAACACTCAACAGTATCACCTTGTCGGCGTTCCATCTCTTGCTCCCGTTCCACCTTGCGCGTCGAGCTTGAGTTATACTGACAGACCCATCACCACCACAACGCCGATCTCCTTCATGTATGCGGTAAGCACTTCCATTTTTTATTTCCTTAGTTGTTAAGTTTGGGTTTCTTGTTGTTTGTTTGCAAAGAAAGTCTGGGGGGTTTCTTCTTGTTTGTTTGCTTCTTCTCAACTACTTGCAAAGAAATCCGTGACCATTAGCGGTTGCATTACTCGAATTTAGAAATCAAATAGAATGACAATGCTATCATTTCTGGGTTTTCAATGAGTTAAGGCATGCGGGTATTGTTTGATGTAAGAGAATTGGGTTTGAGTTCTTTAATTAAAGGGTGTTTGAGTTTGAGAGAGAATTGGGTTTCTCAAGGGGTTTGTTTAAAACTTGGGTTCGGTTCCAGAAGCTTTGTGATTAGTGGGTTGATTGACAATTATGCAAAGAATGGAGATTTGGGTTCAGCTGAGAGGTGTTTTAAGGAGTGTTTGGATTTTTAACCATTAATGGTGAAATTGCAACATATCCATGCAGTAGTGGTCGACATTTCATAAGGAGTCTCCTTTCACGATAGGACAAGTTCTCACCTTTGCACTTGTGCATTTTACAAACAAAGTTTCTAAAGCTATATGTGCTTCAATTTTCTCTTCTTACAGTCTTGATCTGTGGCTGCAGCTTCACATACATACACACATACTTATATATATATATATATATTACTTATTCATCTTTTTGTGATATTAGTTGCCTTGTTTAATTCTGTAAGCAGTATCATGTTTTCCCAACATTTTTAGGGTTTGAAGGTTCTTGATCACTCTGTGGAGAATTTGGCTTCAGGAGCTTGGCGGGCATTAGGAAGTGCATGGAAACGGGGTTCTAATCTGGTTCAAAAGTAAGGAAAAAAGAACTGTGAATGGTTTATACTGGATTTGTACTAATTTGAGGTGGTTTTTGACCCTGTTATTGCGAGAATGGGGGGTAAGGGAGGCTCTACTCAATTCCCGCAAATTTACAAAAAGTAGGGAAGTTGGCGGATCATACATAACCTCTATTGGAACAACTTTCCTAGCTTTGGTTCATGCATTATGGTGTGCGAGGACCTAATCTAATAAAAAATGACGAAGATGAGTCCGAAATTGAGGAAAATATGGAGGGAGAAGTATATTCCGTTGCTAAACATACTCTTCCATTTGCAAAATTTCCGATGGAATTTTTTGAGAGGTGGTGACCCATTTCTTTTGTTCCTTCACATCTTTAATTACTATGTTTATGGACTTGAGAAGCTAATTGTGGAGTCAGCATTGATGGCTACTGTTTTTCCGCTTTTGAATAGCTTACAAAGGCATATTCAGTTTTTAGTAAGGGATTGGATTCTAGTTGTGTGCTTATTTACCTTGATTTTATTTGGATTTGGTGAAAGGTATTGAGAAGACAATAGATTTACTGTGTGGGTTCTCTATATATTTTCCTTTTCTCCGTGTGTTTTGAAATAATTCAACATTCATTGTCAAAATCCTCTGTTTTATGATTGCCTAGTAATGGCCATTTTAAACATGACTTCTTTTTTGTTTTTCAGGTTTGTAGTAACTGCCGTTTGAGGAGCTCATGTGAAAGTGGATATCTACTAACAAACAAAGAGGATGAGGCACGGACTATTGATCTTATGCAAGTTCTTTTAGCTTATGGTTTTGATTCCATAAATGGATCAGTAGCCAATACTTCAAAATATGTATTTTTTTATTCCATGTTTATTTACTTATACACGTAATTGTAACTGAATCTTTTTTGTATTATGAAATTTTTATTTCAACTATATTTATTTAGTTCTCAATATTAATAATATATCAATAATATTTATGAAAATATTTATTCATAATTAATTAAAAAATAAATAAATTCAAAATTGATTAAAAAAATTAATTGCTAATTAGCAACGGAAATTCCATTGCAAAGTTGCTACGGATTAGCCGTTGCAACTTTGCAATGGATTATCCGTTGCAAAGTTGCAACGGAATTGCCGTTGCCAATTTTGCAACGGCTAATCCGTTGCAAATTGGCAACGGATTAGCCGTTGCAACTTTGCAACAGATAATCCGTTGCAAATGAATTTGCAGTCACGGGATTGCAATGGAACACGTTCGTTGCAAATTCCGTTGCTAATATTAATTAGCAACGGATTCCTTTGGTATTTGCAACGGATCCGTCCGTTGCAAACACCCCTCTTTTTTTGTAGTGATTGTCCACATCCTCTTCAACTAGAGAAACAATCTTGCGGTTGGGCACTCTGATGCAATATGACCAAATCCATGACATTTGAAGCATTGTTGATTATTGGGATTGAAGTACTAGGATAGCTTGGAATACCCCCACTATCTTTCTTAGGAAGTGATTTTGTAGTATTCTGAAAATTTTAAAAAGAGAAAATACATGAATGCCCTTAGTGGCTTAGAATTAGGTTAAGGGTACGGTAGTAATTGCATAAGCTTATAATAAAATAGAAGAGAAGAGAAGAGAAAAAGGAAAAACAAAAAAAAAAAAGAGATTAGGTCTGAAATTGAGAGAGAGAATCGGGAAGAGAGGAAGAAAGAAGAAGAAGAAGAGAAAAGAGGGAAAGAGAAGAGGAAGAGAAAGGAAGAAGGAGAAATAAGTTGTTAAGGTAATGTGTGTGTTTTATTATGTATAAATGTGATTATTAGCTATGATTTTGCTTGTATGGGTTGTCAGGGTTTGAGAATTTTATTTGGGTTTGATTGATGAATTAAGAGAGATGTTAAGGGTTTGAATGTGTTGGGTAATAGTTTGATTAGTTTGATTGTAGATGATTTTGAAGTTTTGAGATGTTTGGTTTGAGAAAATATTGTGAAAAATGGTGAAATAATGTTGATAAATTCAAAAATCCTTTGCTGGAAATTCTGGGTTGAGGTTGAAGATGACAAAAATTCATTTTGGTCCTTTTTGGTGAAAATTTCAGTTTAGTCCCCGAACTTTGGAAAAAATTACAGTTTGGTCCCTGGAATGAAATTCGAGATTCTGGACAGAATTGAGGATGAATTATGGACAAAATTTCAGTATAGTTGTGAATTTAAGAGGAGTTCAAGTTTAGTCCTTCAATTTGGTAAAATTACGATTTGGCCCCTAAAAAATATGAGAAAAAATTCAGAATGGTCCCTAGGTGAAATAATAGCATTTAAGATTGGTTTGATGGATAATTGAAGTTCATTTGATGGATTATTATCAATTTTATGAGTTAGGTATTTGGAATTAGATTTTGGAAGAAACCTTTGATTTAGGTTTTACGAAGAAATGGATAGTTGATTCAAAAAACACATAGGATTATGATTTGAACTCTTAGATATGTTATTAAAGGTATTTTACTTCTTTTGAGTCATTTCTTGAGTATATCTTCTTTTATATGTTCAGATAATCCCGACATTCAATCGGCGGGACATCAATAAGGTTCCGTCAATATTCTGCTTTTGAATTTCGATCGCTTTTGAGTCCGGTGAGTGGATAACATTTAATATGCATGAGAAATAGTATAAATATTTGAATTTGTTAGTATGAATTGGATTATGCTTTTTTTTGGATAATATATACCTTGATTATAGTCTTGATACGATAAAGCATAATCATTTGTTGAATATCCGTTCTTGATATGAGCCCATATCTGTTTGTGAATTGATAGCTCCTCATTTGATTGATATCATGAGTTGAGCCTTGAGATATGAATATGTTTGTTTGAATATCAGATATGCCTATGGTATGCCAGTCAGAATACCCATGCTAACAGGGTAGTGTTAGCCTTTGTGCACATCGTATCTGAAACCCTAGTTGGTTGGGGGAGTCACCAACCTGTGTGGACTGATCATCCCACAGTACGGAGCCTCATGCTCATTGCATTCTGATTTTCTGACGAGCTTTACCTATCACATGTTTGTTATGACCTGTTAGAGAAACTTGTTGTAAGAACCTTGAGCCGATTTGATATTATACTTCTCTTTGCTATATTATCTCGTATGTGTATATTGGATATTATCTACTCACTGAGTTGTTGAACTCACTCCCTCATTATTTATCATTTTCAGGGTCGTAGCTTGCTAGTAGGTCATTTTCGTCCAACTCTTGGAACCTGCTATTTTGGTTGTATTTGATATTTTGTTCATATGTCTAGTTAGTGCTCCACAATTATAACTGTATGTAATCAACTCTTGTATAAAGACAATGGAATTATGTTATAAAGTTTATTTTGTTATTTCCGCTGCGTTGAACTCTGAATATGGATGATAAGTTTGTGTGTAAGTTTGGGTTCGCATAGGTGTGGAACCTTGGAGGGGGACCATGCCTATGTGCCGGTCACGGATCCGGGAATCGGGTCGTGACAGATTCGAAGTTTGTTGGCCTATATATGTGTTCGTGAGGGCTTAGAAGTAGAACCACTTCCTTGATTGGTAGCATCTTTCCAAGTTCAAGAGCGAAAACTATTCCCCTGTGCTTCTTTAAGTTGGCGCTCCACTTTGATTGCCAGCTTCAAGACGTCATTGTAGGTCCAATATGGCTGCAATTGAACAACATTAGCAATTTCTTATCAAAGTCCTCAAAGGTAGCGAGCAATGGTTTTTTCTTCTGGTTCAGATACATCACAACGCATCTTAAGATAATCAAACTTTATTGTATACTCCTCCACGGATAACTCTTTTTGCCTGAAATTATGGAACTGAAGAAATGCATATCGGTGCTAGTGTTCAGGCAAGAACTTCTTTCTAAGCTCTTTCTTCATCTTTTCCCATGTCACAATTCTCCTTTTTCCTTCACGAGCACGCTTGTTTTTGAGATGTTCCCACCAAATGGAAGCATTCTTCTTCAACTTACCGGCCACAAGTTTCACCTTTCAACTATCTGATACATCATTGTAATCAAAATCTCGTTCAACAGTGTTAAGCCAATCTATGAACTCATTTCTTTGGATTCTGCCCTTAAACTTTGCAATGTCAACTTTCATGTCATAATCTCGTTGGAAATTTGGGTTCCTTCGAGGTTGACGACGTGGAAAAGCCTCTTCACTAGACGACTCACTATGAGCTTGGTGAAAGGGGTTAACCTCCTCCTCATCATGTGATCCATGATGCATCTCATCATGTTCCTAATTTTCATAGTGCTCAAGACGCTGCTGGAGTTGCTGCACTTGCCTTCTCAAATCGTCTCGATGTCACGAAGGTCATGTTCGCGTACACTGCCGCGGTAGCGTTTTGTCCAGGTTGACAATGTCCAACCATCAAACCAAGCTTTGATACCAAACTGACGCCGGGAGAATAAAAGAAAGAGAAGAAAACGCAAGTGAACACTCAAAGATAACACAACTCACCATGCGATGGAGATCCACCTATGGAATACAATGTAAACAAGAAGAAATCCTTCTTCGCAAAAGCCAAAGGTTAAACTTTATTCAATTCTGAAAAGAAAAAAAACCATTATGTCTGTCTTAAATACTCTACATACATGAACGTCCCTTCACATACATGCATGCATACGAACTGAAATCATATTCAATAAAACACACAATTTTTAAGAAAAGATAAACACACGAACAATAATTATTGATTAGCTCTTTGATTTCTGTTCTTGGGATACTCCAGCATCATTTTTCTTGAGAACAGGATGTTCAGGAAGTATCTCGGTCAGCCACCTCCAACAGTAGAAAAGCGTGAAAAACCAGAGGCAGTAGAAATGATGCAAGATAATTCGTTGAAGAAATTGGTTGACGGATCGCTGAATAATCCAAGGTAAGAAAAGGAATGCCTGAACAAGAAAAAACACAACGGCCACCACTGTAATGGCCATTCTTAACCACACCTCATGGGATTCAAGTAGAGCTATTCTTACAGATAAAACGAACGCCCCGAACATCATGATAATAGCCAAGAAAACCATTAACGCTGAAACCTGAACAGCAGGGAGTATAAATCTGACATCATTGAAGCTTGCCCAAAGAAGGATTAGAGCTGCCACCATAGAGGCAGATAATGCTCCCAAATCAAGAAATAAATAACCATACAGATGATTCTCATAAGAGCTGTAACGGGAGGCAGTAATAGTGCTGTTAGATTCAGGATGATGTTCGCTTGAGTAATTGTTATCCCTTAATTGTGGCAGTTGTACAGCACCCGCAAAGGTTACACCAGCAACAAGCACTGCTACCACTAGAAGATTCCCTATCGTGTTCTTTGATTGCTCTTTTTCATGTGATATGATCAGTCCTGGAGTAACGGTGAAATGCCAACTTAGGGATTTCGTAGGGCGGGAATAGAAGTATAAGATCGATAATGTTGTCACCTGCATGGAAAGGAGAAAAAAAACTCAATTGCCTCCTAAAGCATCGGCCTTCAAATGTCTTTTTCAGAACTCGTAAATTTCTGGAATGGTTCAGGAATTTTGAATATAATTGTATACAAGTTAAATTTCTTGGGCATGAACTAGATGTTTAAAAGATTAGGGATGGCTAGCAAAAATTTAAGAAAGAAGAAAGCAATAATACCATTCCAAAATAATTAATCAGTCCTTCGTGTTTTGGTGGTGCCTTTTTTGTATCTCGCTTTAAATCGACTGCTTTGTCCTGCCAAAAAAACATAAATATATTTTAATATATTGTGCTACCTCTTCCTTTCTTTTTTTTCCTGCTATGGAGAGACAACAATCTAAGCCACTGAAACTGGCCGGCGACCAGCCCATGTTTGGATAACAGTCATTTGAGCTTAGATGATATAATTTATCTCAAGTACATGCAGTACGTTATATGCTCACCAATTTTGCGTACGAAGTCAATGTAAACTTGTACCTTTCGTTGAGAACTAGTTGAATTTTCTGCTGTAGAATTCTTCCTTCCATACTCCACATCTTTTGAATGATGTTGCCCATCCTGAGGAATGAAGACACAAGTCATGATGAAGCATTGCACAACAGGTAATTGTTCACAAGGTTTTCACGTTCTCTTCTTAGCTCTACAAATATTTATACAGGAAGATTTATACAGGAGGCTTTCCCTGAAATTTCTAGCTCGAGAGTTTTCTTAAAGAAAAAAAGCTGGTCATACTTGTTTGTTAAAGAAGAAAAATCTAGACTTGTTCACCAACCTATTATTAATGAAGTATTGTGCTGGCAACAAAGAGGAAGCACAGTGCCAAAATATTAAATCAACAAATACCCCTAAAATATATATACTTTTGTAACTCGATAAATGATGATCAAATAGCATACCATTTCATTTGCTTTATCAAATTTCTCTTCAGCACTTTTGGATTGTTGTTCAGCCAAATCATATGGAGTCAGATTTTCATTGTTAACAGCCGACCTATCTATGCGTCCATCACGCACGAGAAAAAAAGCAGCCACGGATTTACCATAACCTGCTGCCAAATGCAAAGGTGTATTTCCATCCTCATCCATCTCATTTAGCAGCGATTTTACGAGCGTATCCTCTTGTCGGAGTATGCACGCAATCACATTGCCCTTTCCACTTTCAGCCGCTACATGAAGAATGTTCTGCCCTTTCTTATTGAGGAATTCTTTTGGATATGGGAATTTTTTAAGATATTCCTTCACTACACCAACAGAGTGACTTTTGCATGCTAGATGGATAGGATAGTTGCCTTCAAGGTTTCTTCCATAAGCACCATAGTGAAACTTATCTAATAGGTATCGAACTCCTTCCAGGAAACCTATGGATGATGCATAATGCAGTGAATTTCCCAACTCTTCGTCAGTGAGACGTAATAGCTCTGGCCTTGCCTCTCCAATTTTCTTCAATATACCTGAAAATAAAAGGAAGTTGTTTCAAATGAATATGAAGATGCTAGGTGTGCAATAATTGTCTGTATGTAAGTCATTTTCTACCGATCAGTATAGATATTGTGATCACCTATGTCACGTTGTTCGATGGCAGCATGAACAGGGGACTTTCCTTTTGGTAGGGCATCACCCTCTTCTCTGTTTTTCGGGAACGGAGCTCCTAAATTCAAGAGATAATCAAGTATCCTATTCTTATTGCCATTCTCAACAGCCAGATATAAAGGAGACCTGCCATTGTTGTTGTTGTAGTAGGCCACATCTGGATCTTCGGAAGCAAGGAATTCGGCAACTTCTCTGTTAGCCTTGATCACTGCGTCATGCAAAGGAGTGTTTCCCTTTGTATTTGTCATCCTCATCAAGCTCGGATTCGATCCCGCGAGAGATTTAATTGCATGACTGGCCTTTTCTTCTCTGGCAGCAAGATGAAGGATTGTGTCCTCCTGGCTGTTTCTCCTGGTGATTAGAGAAGGAAACTCTTTAGTCAGATAAGCTATAACCTTGTCACTTCTGTAGCTTGCAGCTACATGAAGTAGTGTATTCCCGCAGGGAGTCACTAGCTTCTCTGCCAAATGTGTCTGGACACGGCTTTTGAAGTCGTCAATATTGTCCTGCCTCACACACTCATATAACTTACTATCTATCATTGAACCTTCCATGTGATCTCTTGAGTTTTCATCGATGTTTATTGCTACGATAGCCATGGAAAAAAAGCTATAAAGATGTTAACTTTCAATTTAAAAAGTCAAACTTTAATAACCCGAAGAAGTTAGATTAAAGAAATGCAATAAATAAAAAGTGGGGTTTTGCTTTAAGCAGTTACAGATTTAATTATCACCACCACAAAAGTTGATCGAAAAAGATGAACTTAGAAGCAGAAACGAAATGCTTGAGAGTGTAAGTTTTAGAAACTTTAAAACAAAAGGAGTAAATAAAAGAAGAAAGACATACAAATTTTGGGGTTAAGAGGGAGATAAAGAGAGGGAAAGTTGCAATCTTTTTACTAAGTGAGAGATTCAAAGATTGAAGCTTTGAGCAGAATCAACTGATCAATTTATTCTTGAGAGAGGGGTGGTGAGCCAGGTAATGGGCACACTGAAAAACAAACTTGCAAAGAACACTTCCATCTAGAATTTAGATCCACCAATTACAATCGCCCCAACACCTACACCTATAGTGATGCCAGGAGCTTGAAAACACAAGCACCAAAAACTTAAGCCAGGCAAGGCCTGCAAGCGTTCCCTGATATACACATTCCCCGTGGTTTAGAAATGGGCGATACTCTCATGAATTCAATTTGATTTTAAGGAGACACAGTCATGATTGGAAGAAAAGTATTGGTTCATGTAAAATCACTCATTCTCTTTCAAATAATTTCACATTTTCTCTGTTCAAAGCAGACATACAATAATGCTTCTTAGTTTAAACAGCAAGAACATTTGGCCCACATCATGAATATATTCTTTCATTTTTTTTATCCAAGTCACCACATGTCGTTCATGTTTTGGATCCCATGTTATTACCCTATCTTAGTAGGATCCAACTAAGAATTGTTGCATGTAGAGTGAAATGCGGAACTGCTCAGCCAATGTAGCTATCAACAAGAGAAGAATTTGGAGGAAGACTAGGAAGACTAAGAAGACCAACAAATTATTTGGAGGAAGACTAGGAAGACTAGGAAGACTAAGAAGACCAACAAATCTTATCTACCCCACGTCTTCTATTGCGTTTCAAATGTTGATAAGATTTTCCTTTAAGATTATTATGTTGTACCCAAACTCTATAAAAACTAACCTTGTATACGTAACATTAAAGTGAGAAAAATACATTTTTTACTTTATTATTTTCTTTAAGTTTACATGGTATAGAGCTACTACAAAAAGATTAGTGTCTCATCATGTCTTCCTCTCCTTCCTCGTCCACTACAATCCTTAACTCCTCCTCTTTAATCCCCCACAATAATTCCAATCTCTAATATTGTTTCACTCAAGTTGACTCCTGATAATTATCCTCTTTGGAAGACACAATTACTACATTGTTTCTGTGGACAGGACCTGTATGGCTACTTTGATGGTACGAAAAACATACAAATTTTGTGGTTAAGAGGGAGATAAAGAGAGGGGAAAGTTGCAAATGAATGGCTTCGATCATCTCATTAGCTAATCATGAGGCCGTGGGGTGAGGGTATCTTTCCTAGCGGGACCCAAAAAAAAATTGAGCAGAAAATTTCTTGCATGGGTGAGAAATTCAGGGTTTTGCTGCAAATTCCTGTCTACGTAGGGTATCAAACTTTTCTTTTGTGTGAGCTTTTTTCCACTCTAAGGCTATAGCCTTCAGCAGCCACAGTGACAGTGCCTTGCCATATAGCAGGATTTGGTGTAGCATAGTGGCGTTGGAATTAAAAGTAAACTGCCACTAATGATGGGTATAAACTCTACATCTAGCAGGATATATATATATATATATATCGTCTTCTTTTTCTAATACGAGATATTGTTTCTTTTAAACATGATAGTTTCTTTACAATTGATTTATGTGTTTATGTGATTTGATTTTATTCGGATGAGCTCTTATAAGCTCTATTTATGAAATAACTTGTATTAACCAAACAAGTTTTCCTAGTAGAAATTATTAGGCATTCTTGTCTTCAATAGAGAGGGCGGCATGGCAAGTAAATATCTAGCAGTTGGCTGCTAATAATTGCAGAATATTACTTGCAGCGCTGGTCTTTTTTCAATATAAAAAATTAATTGATTTTTTATATGTTGTAATTAGTTATTTTAATATTTAATTAATAAAATTATAATAGATAAAATCTGTTAGAAATAAAAAATCATCTAAAATAAACAATGTAATTGAAACGCAGGGGAAGTAGTTCGTATATTTTTTAATTGCAGATAACTTGGGTAAATTTGTCTACCCGTTTTGTTTGTAAGTTGTCTTTTTCCCCAGTAATATGAAATCTGAGATATTATACATTTTGTTTTTTACCAAAACAATCTAAAATCCAAGAATCAATTTTTTCTAAGAAATAAGCTTAAACAAAAGAGGACAAAAATAGAATTAAAAGGCAAAATTATTATTTTTTATTTTATCATATTTATTATTCATATTATTATATTAAAATAATATTATTATATTATCATATCCTAGGTCTATTTTTTCTGTCTATATTTATATATTCAGGTGCTAATACTAAATAAATATTAAAATATATAATTAGTCTCACATATTTATAAGAAAAAAAACCTAAATAAATGACAAAAAAATATATAGGTAGATTTTTAAAAAAAATGACATGAAAGATAAATATAAAGAATTTAAAAAACAACAAAGAGAAAAAATAATAAATATCAATTTTAAAATGATCATCAACACAAATTAAAATGTAAATATTTAAAAAAAATCTTAATAACAATAGAAATAATAAAAATTGGTGAGACCATAATTATTGTTAGAAAAAAAAAATTATTTCATAATATTTATTACTCATATTATTATATTAAAATTATTTAAGAGCAATGATAGTAATTTTTTTTCCTAAAAAATCTTGGATATATATATATATATATATATATATATATATATAAGGCGCTAATATTAAATAAATATCAGAAAATATAATTAGTCTAACATATTTTAAAGAAAACAAAACTAACAAATAATCTTTATCATTATTTTGAATGTCTTATCTATAATAAGTAAAAAATTGAAGACCTAACAATATTAATAAAAAAGCAATCAAAAAACAAAATAAATGATAAAATAGAAGTAAATATTATTATATTTTAAGAAATTATTTGACCTGAATGAGAAAAAAATTATAATAATTATTAGTTTTCAAATGATGACCAGCACATATTAAAATTTGGACATTAAATAGAAAAACTTAATAACATTGGAAATAAAGAAAAATTGAAAACAAAAACTAAGAGCATATACATATAAACATGGACAGAAATAGAAACTATGTAAGAAATATGTATAAAAAATAAAGGTACTAAAAGAAAATCCAAGATTAAAAGTATAAGGGATAAAAAAAAATATATGCAATAAATTTAATTGAAAGGACAAAATTGAAATAAATCCAAACATTGAAATTAAATAATTTAAAACAAAACCGGAAATTAAAAGAATTAGGACCGAAATGAAACTAAAATCCATAATTAATTTGCATAGAAGGATAAAATTGAAAGAAATCAAACTTTGATACCAAAAATATTTAGGATTTATAATAAATTTGCATGGGATAAAATTGAAATAAATCAAAACTTTGATACCAAACATATTAAGGATTTCAGACCAATCCAAAAATTAAAAGAATGAGGACCTAATTGAAACTACAGTATATAATCAATTTCAATTGAATGACGAAATTGAAACAAATCAAAACCTATATAATAGCAAAAAGGGCCATAAAACAAATTCGAATGTTCTAGGACTGAAATGAAATTTGACAAAAAAAAACAGTTGCGCTAACGTCAGCTTGCGCAGGCAGGAGAGAGAAATGGGGGGGGAGATTCAAACGACCATTGCACGTCTCTGACCACCATATAGTCACACACGCCGCACCAGGTGGAAGAGAACATGCCTGAAATTCATTCTAGCCGCTGGTTGGGAATTTTTGGACGTCGGAGTAAGTCGCACGCGTCGTCTAAAACACGCGTGAGCGCGAAAACGAACGGTGGAACCCCCAGGCATGAGTTTTGTCCTTTTCGAGGGACAAAACGGTTATTGCACTGTTCAATGAAATATTAAAAAACAAATAAACCAGCCAGACGAACCGGACCGAAGAGGACCGAATATGTGCAATTATCGTGGAACCCCTCAACCCAGGTGTCATTTTTTGTCTTTTTCGAGGGACAAATTCGTTATTACACTGTGCATAAATGAAAAAAATAGACCGACTAAACCGAACTGAACCCACCCGAAAATTGAGCATTACTATTGAAGTCCATAGTGCTTTGTCTCTTGGTGAATAGTGGTAATGACCAGTGAGCAGGTTTAGCTTTTAAGATAATGCATGCGTACATTAGGGTTTGAATAAAAGTGATAAGATAGGAAAGCCAAATACAAGGAAAGATAATTATAGGGTAATTACATTGTCTATCATAAACTGCATCTCCTATAATCAAGAAGGGTTTCATAAATCAATATTTGATTTACTTGAATCCTTGACAGCCCCCCGCAAGCTAAGAGTGGGATTAACGAAACTAGAAGCTTGGAACAAAAGAAGACATAGAGATACCATGAGACACTTTTGTGAATATGTTAGCCAATTGTAAGTGAGACTGGATATGCTAAAGATGAAGGGTGCCAGCAATGACAAGCTCATGCAAAATATGATAATCAAGATCAATGTGTTTTGCTCGTTTGTGGGAGGTTGGATTAGAGTTGAGAAAAATTGCACTCTTGTTGTCACAAAGGAGAAGAGGTTATTGGGCTAAAGGTATCTGTAAAGCTTGCAAGAGATGAGTAAGCCATAGGACTTCTGCAGCAGTAAATGCAAGTGCATGATATTTAGATTCACAACTTGTCCGAGAAACCGTGGGTTGTTTCTTGGCACTCCAAGAGACAAGGTTGTCGCCAAGGAAGATTGAGTAACCAAAGGTGGAGCGTCTAGTATCCGGACACCCAGCCCAATCAGCATTTGAATATGCTACCAGACGTTGCGAGGGCGATGCAGTGAATTTGAGGCCAAAGTGCAACGTACCTTTGACATAGCGGAGGATTCTTTTGACGGCTTGGAAGTGAATGGCAGTAGGTGCATGTAGAAATTGGCTTACTAAATTTACAGAGTGAGCAAGATCAGGCCGTGTCATAGTGAAGTATTGTAGGGCACCAACTAAAGAACGAAAGAGAGTGGGTATGCAAATGGGGCACCGTCAGAGGATAGACGTTGAGAGACAACCAATGGTGTAGCAACTGGTTTGCTATCTAACAACTGAGCATGAGCTAATGTCTGTTGCATATTTAATTTGACTGAGAAATATGCCGTTTGGAATGGGAGATGCCTCAAGGACAAGAAAATAGGAAAGGGGACCTAAGTCCTTGATAGTGAATTCACTGTGTAGCTGGAAAATGAAGCCAGTGATGAGAGAGAAATTATTTCTAGTGAGGATAATATCATCCACTTAAAGAAGTATATACAGAAGATCATTGTTTCGATGAAGAACAAACAAGTATCCACACGGCTGCAAGAGAAACCATGACTGATCAAGAATGAACTGAAATAGTGAAACCACGCTCAGGGCACCTGCTTTAGGCTATAAAAGGCCTTTTTTAATTTGCAGACGTGAAGAGGATGACAGGATTGACATATCTTGAGGGTTGCTCCATATAGACAGTTTCACGAAAGATGCCATTGAGAAAGGCATTTTTAATGTCCACTTGATGTAGAGGCCATTTGTGAGGAGTGGAGAGGGAGAAAACCACCATAATAGTGGAAGCTTTCACCACAGGGTTGAACGTGTCAATGTAATCAAGGCCAGGCAGCTGAGTGTATCCCTTGGCAACAAGACATGCCTTGAGGCGCTCTACAAAACCATCAGAGAGAAACTTTGTTCTTGAAGCCCACTTGGAACCAACTATATTAGCAGTAGATGGTTAGGGAACAAGGTCCCAAGTGTCATTCTAATGGAGTGCTTGCATTTCTTCATCCATGGTTGCAAGCCAAGCTGGGTTTTTGGCAGCTGATTGGAACCCTTTAGGTTCAAAAGAAACAAGCAGTGCATTGATTAGTGGGCAATTACTGACAGTAGTGAGATGAGATGTGTGTTGTGGTTTGAAAATGTCAGCTTTTGCATGAGTGATCATATGATGAGAGCTAGAGAGAGTGAAGGATGATCGGACTGGAAGTGGCTCAACTGGGGCTGAAGATGAATCTAGAATCCCAATAGGTGTTGGGAAACTGAAGAGGATGAGGGATTTGTATCAGACAGAAGAACCTATAAAACTCACTAGAAATGTCATCTGCACAATAATGGCATGGAGGCAAAGTCTGAACTGTCATAGTAGTGGAAGGAGCAGTACTTGAATGGTGTGCAGAACAAGGATCCAAAAAATTGGAATAATCAATATTGGCAAGAGATGTGGCACTGGAAGTTTCGAAAAAGGGAAAAAAATTCATCAAATCGGGCATGCCGTGTAATGTATGTGCGAGAAGTGCATGTATCAAAGCAACAGAAACTTTTATGTGTAAAGCTATAGCCAAGAAAAAGTATTGGTTCATGTAAAATCACCCATTCCCTTTCAAATAATTTCATTTGTCTTTTATCCCCCTTGATTCATGCTCATCAAGTCATTTTCTCTATTCATAACAGACATACAATAATGCTTCTTAATTTAAACAGCAAGAACACTTACCCACGTCATGAATATATTCTATCATTTTTTGGTCCAAGTTTGCCACATGTCGTCCATGTTTGGATCCTATGTTATTACCCTATCTTAGTAGGATCCAACCAAGAATTTCTGCATGTAGAGTCAAATGTGGAATTACTCAGCCAATCAAACATTTGTAGCTATTAACAAGAGGAAAATCTGGAGGAAGATTAGGTAGACCAACTATTCTGATCTACCCCACATCTTTTGTTGCGTTTCAAATGTTGATAAGATTTTCCCATAAGATTATTATGTTGTACCCAAACTCTATAAAGAGTAATCTTGTATCTGTAACATTCAAGTGAGAAAAATACATTTTTTACTTCACTATTTTCTTTAAGTTTACATGGTATCATAGCTACTACAAAAAGCCTGGCGTCTCATCATGTCTTCCTCACCTTCCTTGTCCACTACAATCCTTAACTTCTCTTTGATCCCCACAATAATTCCAATCTCTAATATTGTTTCACTCAAGTTGACTCCTGATAATTATCCTTTTTAGAAGACACAATTATTGCACTATTTCCGTGGACAGGACCTATATGGCTACTTTGATGGTACACTCATTCTTCCTCCCTAAATAATTGATACTCTGCATCTTGATACACGTGTACTCGCCCAAATTCCAAATCCTGCACATTTTCAATGGTTGTAACAGGACAGTCTAATCCTTATCACTCCCATGTCTTCCATGAATGAGGGTGTTTTAGCGTAAATAGTCTCTTACGCAACCTCTCATCAAGTTTGGTAAGCACTTGAAAAAACTTCTCCTCACAATCTCGGGCTCATACCATCCAAGTTCAAACTTAACTTGCCAATGCAAAGAAGGGCAATCAATTTGCCAATGATTATTTCTTATTGACCAAAATATTAGCTAATGAACTTGCTAGGTTGGCCAACCTCTCAAATATGATGACATCATTTCCTGTTTTTTGCCGGGTTGGGACATGAATATGACAACTTTGTCTCCTCTATCTATGCCCGTAATGATCTAGTCATACTTAAGGAGATATACTCTCGTCTATTTTTTATAGAATCTTGTCTAACTCATCATCATCTATCTACTCTTGCACCCCTTGTTGAAGCAAATATTGCCCACAGACAACAACCACCATCCAACAATAGTAGCAAAGGTGGTTCTCGGAGTAGAAGACATCATAACAACTATTGTGCTTTCTCCTACAATAGAAGTGACACATATAATTCTTATACTACTGTGTGTCAAGTCTGTGGAAAAAATGGTCATGTTGCATGCAAGTGCTACCATCGTTTTGATCTCACCTATCAACATTGTTCTTCTCCTCCAAATAAATAGGCTTTTATTGTAGCAAACAATGGTGGCTAGGAGAATGAATGGCATGCAGACACAGGTGTTGATCACCATATCACTCATGATATGGCCAATCTGAACCTAAAGAATGATGAATATACTAGTACAAATCAACTTCAAGTTGGTAACGGTCAAGGTTTGCATATCGCTAAAACTAGAGGGTTGGAATTTTTAAGCCAATTTCAGATAAAATTGATTGCAACCATTGGAGTTATGAAGAATGTCAACAAGAGACTTATATTCAGCTTATGTGCTACTACAAGCAACTATAAATATTTTATCTATTAGATGAGAGAACCAAGCTTTTGGAGTTTGTCTCAAGTCGTAGATTGACTTATGTAGACTGCAAAGATGATTAGGATATTGGGGATGGATATAGCTTTGAGGTAGGGCCATATAAACTTCCTCTTCCAATTCACCATGTAGAAATGCATTTTAGATATCAATTTGTGTAATCTCCTAGTTATAAGAAATAGCTAAGAACAAGACAATTTGAATTGTAGCATACTTGACAACAGGACTGAATGTCTCATTAAAATCAATTCCTTCTTATTGATGAAAGCCCTTGGCAACTAACTTGGCCTTAAACCTCTCTATGGAACCATCAGCATTTTTTTAATTTTGTATATCTAGCAGCAACCAACGATATTGGCTTTAGGAGGAGGAGCAACTAATGACCAAGTCTCATTGTGTAGACGAGCATCAAACTCTGCATTCATTGTTGTTCACCATTGTGGTGACTTGACTGCATCATTATAACATGATGGTTCTACATCAGAAGAGTGAAAAGAGGTAAGTAATGCTTTAGGTTGAGGATAACGTACAAAAGCATCAGAGTTTGCTTTTGGTTTAAAAATATTATTTCTTGATCTGGTAGTCATGGCATGGGTGTTGATATTGCCTTGCATTACTATAGGATTGAAGATGGATTGAAGAGGTGGCTCTAATAGACTAGAGGAGATGGGTTGGTCGGCAACAACTATGTATGGCGAGGAGATAGAAGGAGTATGTCTAACAGGTAGTTCTTCGTTTGTTCCTGCAGAGTGAGACACTAAAGGAACAAAATCATTAGTTGCAGATGGTATACTTCGAGTTTGTATATCATTAAATCTAGCAAGCAGTGGTACTGGAAGATGGAAAGGCAAGGTAACATGTATGGATGAGCTGGGTTTTGAGGACAATATAGAGGAAACATTTTTCTGGTAAGGGAACATATTTTCATCAAATATTACATGATGGGAGATATAAACATGACCAGTTGATTAATCAATGCACTTGTATTCATGATGATTAACACTATAGCCAATGAAGATACATGATTTGCTTTTAAAATCCAATTTATGTTTATTATAGGGTATAAGATTAGGCCAACATGCACATCTGACACATAAGAATGAAAAATTTGGGATCCGGTTATAAAGCATTTCATAAGGTGACAAATTATTGAGGATGAATGTTGGTAGGCGATTAATCTAAAAGGTTGTAGTTATAGAGGCATCTTCCCAATAAACTAGAGCTAAATTAATCAAATTCAAAAAAACTTACTTTCTGTCCAAAAATTCTGCACTAACAATAATGTTTATTTCAAGTTTCATGACCAATATTTTCCTGTGAAGGTTTACTCGGGGACCGTCCTTCATCGAGGCCATGTCAATAATGGGTTGTACCATTTCTCAACCAAACATGTTCCTCCTCAAGCCTTTTCAAGTGTTCGCATTTCATTTGATTAGTGGCACCGTCGCCTTGGTCATACTGCTTCTCAAGTTGTTCTGCGTGTTTTGTCCTCAAAGAAACTACCAGTTGATAAAATAAAAAGGCACTTTGTGTCCTGATTGCCAATTAGCAAAGAGTCATGCTTTGCCTTTTACTAATTTAAGTTATGTTTTAAAATCTCCATTAGATTTATTTTTTATCGATGTCTGAGGTCTAGCATTTGTAGCCTCAACTACTAGTGCTTGATGTTATTTTAGTTTTCTAGATAATTATTCTAAATTCTTATGGTTAGTTCCCATTAAATTCAATTTTGATGTTGAGTGTGTTTTTCTTCAATTTCAATGTTATGTGGAAAAACAATTTAGTAGTCAAATAAAGGGCATCTAATCAGATTGGGGTAGTGAATACCGTAGACTTCATAATTATTTTCAAGCAAATGGCATAGCTCATCATATTGCATGCCCTTATACTCACCAACAAATCGGTTCAATTGAACAACGACACAGACAAATTGTTCAAGTAGGCCTTAGTTTATTAGCACACTCAAATTTACCTCTACTTTATAGGGAAGATACCTTTACAACTGCAACCTTTTTGATTAATCGCCTACCAACACCCATCCTCAATAATTTGTAACCTTATGAAAAGCTCTATAACCGGATCCCATATTTTCCATTCTTACATGTTTTCTAATATGCATGTTGGCCTAATCTTAGACCGAATAATAAACATAAATTGGATTTTAAAAGCAAATCATGTATTTTCATTGACTATAGTGTTAATCATCATGGATACAAGTGCCTTGATTAATCAACTGGTCGTGTTTATATGTCCAATCATGTAATATTTGATGAAAATATGTTCCCTTACCAGAAAAATGTTTCCTCTATATTGTCCTTAAGACCCAGCTCATCCATACATGTTACCTTGCCTTTCCATCTTCCAGTACCACTGCATGCTAGATTTAATATAAACAAAATTACCTCCAGCATATCCATACAAGTGCATTGTTACTTTCAAAACAATATAAAATGCAAATAAAATATAAACAAAATGTTGGTCCATGAAACAAAGAGCTTAAAAATAAGAAAAAAAAATGACAAATTTAGTAAACCTAATAAATTCCGATTAACCTCTAAAACGTGTAGTGTAGCCTATTAAGTTGTAAATCTGATCTCAACTAAGAAACATAACAACCGCTCAATTAAATATTAAAATTTGAAGCCAATATAATTAATTTAATTTTAAAATAAATATCTTTTTTTTAAATCTAAATATAATAAAGATAAAAAAAACTCGAGACAACCCTAGTTATTTTAAAACAATAAATAAATTCCATTAAAAAATACTTATGGTTGATTGAACCTCACACTTGATTCTCTTAAAATCATATTTGACCTGTATTTAATTTAAATACAGTCAAAATATGTGTGAAATCAAACCAGCATGGTGAGTGAAATATAATTATCATGTATAATTTTTTGAAGAAAAAAACTCAATAAATGTACTAGTACATTCAAAATTATTTAGTGGTTGTTTGGGAGTATAGTTGAAATTATTTTTTAAAGTATTTTTCGTTTAAAAATACATCAAAATAATTTTTATTTTATTTTTAAAAAATTATTTTTAACATTATCACATGAAAATGATTTAAAAAAATTTAAAAATATAATTTAAAATAAAAATATTTTTTTCTTACATTTTTCAAAAACACAGAGTGCAAACAGCTCCAGGACAAGTGAATGGCAGCATTATGGGCCCAGATATCAGTGGATTAGACTATGATGTGAAGCCATCCATTATCTTCCAGGTGATGCCAAAAGCATGCATTGCAATTGGCCGTGGAAATAAAGTGGAGTGACCTTGATCCAAATAAAAAGATGTTCGGTCATCAAACAAAGCAATCCACCCAACTCTACTTTGTGGAACAAAACCTAAAAGAAGCTTTCGGTATGGATTCCTCCTCCCCGGACCCTTTACCTGCAAAGGGAAACCCACCCCCTCCATTTCTTGTGCTCGACGAGAAGCATTTATTCGGACCCTCTACTTTTTCAAAATTACCTCCAGCATTTTAAGAAACAAGCAGTTCCTGATTTGCTAGTGAGTTTGTAGTCAAATCACCCTAAATTAGTTTCAATAATCCAATCACCAAGAAATTTATGCTATTGAGTACTAGAGTGACGTAGAAGTAAGTGCGTGTGCGTGTGCGTGTGCGTGTTAGAAGAAGAAAAAGAAAAAGAAATTTAAAATGCCAAATGGAATTCTCGGTCAGACTAGCATGGGTTTAGCTTCAAATTCAATTTCAATATGGTCCCTTTTATTTATTTATTTATTATGATCCAAACATACCTCTCTTTTTTATACAAACTCCGCTTTAACAAACAAAAAAATATATTTCCAACTCCGGTATTATGGCCCACAACCCATAATCCATCTTTTTTTGGTACAAGAAGGTCAGGGACAGCACATGGACTCATGCTTTCTCGAATTAAACCCTTAGTCAAAAGATCATCAACTTGTCTTTACATCTCTCCATGTTCCTTAGGATTCATCCTATAGGCGGGCTTATTAGGTAGAATGGAATCGAGCATAAGATCAATTCAATGTTGAATGTCTCTTATCGGTAGGAGGCCGGTTGGAATTTCTTCGGGAATGAGATCATCAAACTCATGAAGAATAGCTTGCATCAAAGGTGGAATTGCATTTCTTTCGTCATTCTCCATTTTCAGCTGCAATTTCTCCACCATTTTTGTTGCTACCACATTCACACAGCTCCCTCCATCAATGATAATATCACATACCTTGCCATGGGATATGCAGCGGGTGTGAAGGATGTTGTTGTGAAGCTAATTTTCTTCCTCTACATGGACTGCACTTAGGCTGGGATGAATGATAAGAGACTCTCCTTGTCTCCAAAGGTGATTTCATCTTCATTCGCCACCTCATCATTACTAGGCAACTCTTGTTGCGAATCATTGTCCACATCCTCTTCAACTGGAGAAACAATCTTGTGGTTAGGGCACTCTAATGCAATATGACCAAGCCCATGACATTTGAAGCATTGCCGATTATTGGGATTGGAAGTACTAGGATGGCTTGGAATACCGCCACTATCTTTCTTGGGAAGTGATTTGAAGTTAGTTAGCCTATATGTTGGCGAGGGCTTAGAAGTAGAACCACTTCCTTGATTGGTAGCACCTTTCCAAGTTGAAAAGCAAAAACTAATCCCCTATGCTTCTTTAAGTTGGAGCTCCACTTTGATTGCCAGCTTAAAGACGTCATTATAGGTCCAATATGGCTGCAATTGAACAACATTAGCAATTTCTAATCAAAGTCCTCCAAGGTAGCGAGCATAGGTTTGTTCTTCCGGTTTAGAAGCATCACAACGCATCTTATAATCAAACTCTGTTGTATACTCTTCCACGGATAACTCCTTTTGCCTGAAATTATGGAACTAAGAAATGCATATTAACGATAGCATTCAGGCTAGAACTTCTTTCTAAACTCTTCCTTCAACTTTTCCCATGTCACAATTCTCCTTTTTCCTTCACGAGCACGCTGGTTTTTAAAATGCTCCCACCAAATGGAAGTATGCTTCTTCAACTTAATGGCCACAAGCTTCACCTTTCGACTATCCGACACATCTTTGTAATCAAAAACTCGTTCAACAATGTTAAGTAATCTATGAACTCATCTCCTTGGGTTCTGCCCTCAAACTCTGGAATATCAACTTTCATGTCATAATCTTGTTGGAAATCTGGGTTCCTTAGAGGTTGACGATGAGGAAAAGCCTCTTCACTAGACGACTCACTATGAGCTTGGTGAATGGGGTTAACCTCCTCCTCGTCATGTGATCCATGATGCATCTCATTGACGCAGAACGCTTGGCAGGGGAAATTGAAGAACAAATTGACAGGTGCATGGTGAAGACGAAGAGATGCTGAATATTAAACGTTGAGTTTTAAATAGCATTCAATAGCTATAATTAATCAGTTTATTTCAATTAGAATAAATAAACAATGTAAGCTTTGTTTTACGGTACTTTTGATTTCCAAAATATTGAATACAATTCTGAGATTTTATCTCATTTTCTGGTGGATTCCAGATCAACTCTTGAGGGTGAACGTGAGGATCCCTCTTTTGATTTTCTTGCTGCGTCAATTGGTATCAGAGCAGGTTTGCCTTGGCTCGATGGCAAATGACCCAAACAATGATCTACCCCTTCCTGGTGGGGAACCAGTTTCCAGGAGAGAGTTTGACGCGCTTGCTACAAGCGTTGAAGAAATTCGACAACTGCTTCTCAACATGGGAAACAACAACAATGAACAAGATAACCAACGTGGTGGTGCCAGAGGCAACCGTGAAGGTCGTCGTCAACGGGAGGAGATTGAATCGGATTCTGAGGAGGAGATAGAACGCCCCAGAAACGCATTTGGTGCTAATCAACATAATCGACAACCCATTGAAGATTATCGGATGAAAGGTGATATCCCTTATTTTAATGGTCATCTATCCATTGAAGGATTTTTAGATTGGCTGGTGGAGGTAGAGAGATTCTTTGAGATTATGTCAATACCAGAGGAGAGGATGACTAAGATAGCAGCTTTTCGTTTGAAAGGGAGTGCAGCTGTATGGTGGGATAATTTACAGAAGTCACGGCAGAGGCAGGCCAAACAACCGGTCAGGACATGGCGAAGGATGAGACAATTGATGATGGACCGTTTTCCTTCCAGTAGATTATGAGCAGCATCTATATCGCCTTTATCATAATTGTGTCCAGGGAAGCAGAACCGTTGAAGATTACACTGATGAATTTTTACGGTTGGCAGAGAGAAATTCATTGAGTGAGACTCAGGGGCAGACGGTATCAAGATATGTCAATGGCTTGACGACATCAATCCAGGATCGAATCGGGTTACAAGTTTTTTGGGACGTCCATGAGGCTCAAAATATGGCTATGAAGGCGCAACAGTTTAGAGGAAGGACTGAAGGAGCGTGAACTTAAAGAAAAGAAAACAAACTATGGCAACAACCATACTTACCCGAGGAAGGCAGCAAATCCTTATGTTCCTCACAGGGAGAAGAAAGAGATCCAGCCGATGCAAAGAAACAATTATAAAGGGCAGAATTACAAAGGAGAGAGCAGCCAAAACACTGATCTCAGTCAGAGTCGAAATTAGAGACCAAACCATGGCCCATACGCTAGAGCAACTGGTGATGTTTGCTACAGGTGTTTCCAGCCTGGCCACCGATCAAATAATTGTCCAAAACGGAAGCAAGCAAACCTTGTAGAAGGAATCAACGAAGCTGATGATCATAGTGGAGATTATGATGAAGATTATGATGGGGCTGAGTTTGCATATGAAGATAACAATGAGGTGGTAAGTTTGATGATGACGCGTACTGCTCTGGAAGAAGACGAAGTGCTCAGCCTGGTGCTACAAAGAGCTCTCTTGTCGCCTAAGCAAGAAGGGCAGAGGAACCACATATTTCGTTCCTTGTGTTCTGTTGACAACAAGGTGTGCACGTTGATTATAGATGGTGGCAGCTGTGAGAATTTTGTGTCACAAAAGCTGGTTGATCATTTAAAACTTCCAGCCGAGAAGCATAAAAATCCTTATATGCTAGGATGGGTGAAGAGAGGACCATCGGTAAAAGTGACAGAAGCATGCAAGGTTCCTCTTTCTATTGGTAAGCATTACAAACATGAGATTTGGTGTGATATCATTGAAATGGATGCTAGTCATGTCTTACTAGGAAGACCTTGGCAGTTTGATGTTAATGCTACCCACAAAGGGCGTGATAATGTGTTTATCTTTGAGTGGGGTTCTCATAAAATTGCACTTGCTCCTGTTGACCCATCTGGAAAGTTAGAAAAACCACAAACTGGGAGTTCAAATTTTCTAGCTATTTCCAGGAGCAACCGCGAGTTTGAAGACAGTATTAAAGAAGTTGGATTTATGTATCCAATTGTTTTTAAGGGGCTTATGGTGACAGATGCTGTTTCAAATCACATTCCAGGCGAGGTGCAAACAATTTTGAGCGAGTATGAGGATTTGATTTCTGAAGAGTTACCAGCACAACTTCCTCCTATGCGAGATATCCAACATCATATTGATCTAGTCCCTGGAGCAAGCCTACCGAATCTTCCCCATTACAGGATGAGCCCGAAGGAAAATGTGATCTTGAAGGAGAAGATTGAAGAGCTGCTGAAACAAGGATTTATTCGTGAGAGCATGAGTCCTTGTGCAGTTCCTGTTTTGCTAGTGCCAAAGAAGGATAACACCTGGCGAATGTGTGTTGATAGTAGAGCTATTAATAAAATCACTATCAAATACAGATTTCCAATTCCGCGGCTGGAGGATATGTTGGATGTCCTAGAGGGTTCCAAGGTGTTTTCGAAGATTGATTTGCGCAATGGCTATCACCAGATTCGAATTAAACCGGGGGATGAATGGAAGACGGCATTTAAGAGCAAGGAGGGTCTTTATGAATGGTTGGTGATGCCATTCGGATTATCAAATGCACCGAGCACCTTCATGCGACTCATGAACCAGGTTTTGCGTCCTTTTACTGGATCATTTGTAGTTGTGTATTTTGATGATATCCTTATTTACAGTAAAAGCAAAGGCAGAACATTTGGTGCAATTAAGGCAGGTTCTAGATGTTTTGGAAGAGAATAAGCTTTATATTAATTTGAAGAAGTGCACTTTCCTTACAAACAAACTGTTATTCTTGGGGTATATTGTTAGCGAAGATGGAATTCATGTGGATCAGGACAAAGTACGGGCAATCAGAGAATGGCCAACTCCAAAGACTGTAAGTGAGTTACGTAGTTTCCATGGTCTTGCTACCTTTTATAGGCGTTAACTTTAGTACCCTTGCAGCTCCTATGACCGAATGTCTTAAGCAAGGAAAGTTTCGTTGGGGTGAAGCCCAAGATCAAAGTTTTGCACTGATTAAAGAGAAGCTTAGCACGGCACCAGTTTTGGCCCTTCCCAACTTCGAAAAGATATTCGAAGTCGAATGTGATGCAAGTGGATTGGGGGTGGGAGCTGTGTTGTCTCAAGAAAAGACCAGTAGCATTTTTCAGTGAAAAATTAAGTGAAGCCCGTCAAAAATGGAGTACTTATGATCAAGAATTTTATGCAGTTGTTCGTGCCTTGAAGCAATGGGAGCATTATCTAGTGCAACGAGAATTTGTTCTCTACACTGATCATGAAGCCTTAAAGTTTATCAATAGCCAGAAGAGTGTGAGTAAAATGCATGTCAGGTGGGCCACTTTTCTTCAGAAATTTCCTTTTTTGATTAAGCATAAATCTGGATCTCTCAATCGTGTTGCTGATGCTTTAAGTCGGAGGGCAAACTTGTTGATTACTTTAGCACAAGAGATTGTGGGATTTGAATTTCTGAAGGAATTATACGAAACTGATCTTGGTTTCAAAGACACTTGGGAGAAGTGTGTCCAGAATCAACCTGTGTTAGACTATCACTTGAGGGAAGGGTATTTGTTTAAAGGCAACAGGTTATGCATTCCCAGCTCATCCTTACGAGAGAAGCTTATTCGAGATATTCATGGGGGCGGTTTAAGCGGGCACCTAGGAAGAGACAAGACCATTGCAGGAGTTGAGGAACGCTATTTTTGGCCTCAGTTGAAGAAGGATGTTGGCAAAATTGTGAGAGGCTGCTATGTTTGCCAGGTGTCGAAGGGACAATCTCAAAATACTGGATTTTATATGCCTTTACCAGTTCCTAGCGATATTTGGCAAGACTTGTCCATGGATTTTGTGTTGGGGCTTCCTCGAACTCAAAGTGGGGTTGATTCTGTGTTTGTTGTGGTTGACAGGTTCTCTAAAATGGCACATTTTATAGCTTGCCGAAAGACTTCTGATGCTACTCATATAGCTAAGCTATTTTTCAAAGAGGTGGTGCGTTTGAATGGTGTACCCAAAAGTATTACATCCGATCGTGACACCAAATTTCTGAGTCATTTCTGGATTACTCTATGGAAGCTTTTCGGTACTACCTTGAAGCGGAGCAGTACAGCACATCCACAAACAGATGGCCAGACGGAGGTGACTAATAGATCACTTGGCAACATGGTTCGAAGTGTCTGCACCGATAAATCCAAGAAGTGGGATAATGCCTTGCCGCAAGTGGAGTTTGCTTACAATAATGCAGTTCATAGTGCCACAGGAAAGTCTCCTTTCGCTTTGGTATATACTTCAGTTCCTAACCATGTTGTTGACTTAGTTAAACTTCTAAAAGCTCATGGAGTTAGTATAAGTGCTCAACATATGGCTAAAGATGTTGTTGAGGTTAAAGAGGAAGTGCGAAATAAGCTGGAGAAAACCAATGCTAAATACAAGGCTGCTGCAGACAAGCATAGGCGAGCTAAAGTTTTCAGTGAAGGAGATTATGTGATGGTTTTTCTCCGAAAGGAACGATTTCCTGTTGGAACCTACAGCAAGCTGAAGCCGCGCAAGTATGGACCTTACAAGATTTTAAGGAAGATCAATGACAATGCATACATCATTGACCTGCCTGCGTCTATGGGAATTTCAAGCACTTTTAATGTTGCCGATTTGTATGAGTATCATGAAGATGAAGCCCTTTATTCTGAAGATAACTCAGAGGCGAGTTCTTTCAAAGAAGAGGAGTCTGACGCAGAACGCTTGGCAGGGGAAATTGAAGAACAAATTGACAGGTGCATGGTGAAGACGAAGAGATGCTGAATATTAAACGTTGAGTTTTAAATAGCATTCAATAGCTATAATTAATCAGTTTATTTCAATTAGAATAAATAAACAATGTAAGCTTTGTTTTACGGTACTTTTGATTTCCAAAATATTGAAATCAATCGAAGAGATGCTGATACCAATTGACGCAGCAAGAAAATCAAAAGAGGGATCCTCACGTTCACCCTCAAGAGTTGATCTGGAATCCACCAGAAAATGAGATAAAATCTCAGAATTGTATTCAATATTTTGGAAATCAAAAGTACCGTAAAACAAAGCTTACATTGTTTATTTATTCTAATTGAAATAAACTGATTAATTATAGCTATTGAATGCTATTTAAAACTCAACGTTTAATATTCAGCATCTCTTCGTCTTCACCATGCACCTGTCAATTTGTTCTTCAATTTCCCCTGCCAAGCGTTCTGCGTCACTCATCATGTTCCAAATTTTCATAGCGCTCAAGATGCTGCGGGAGTTGCTGCACTTGCCTTCTCAAATCATCTATCTCAATGTCACGAAGGTCACGTTCGCGTACACTGCCTCAATAGAGTTTTGTCCAGGTCGACAATGTCCAACCATCACAACCAGGCTTTGATACCAAACTAACGCCAGGAGAATAGAAGAAAGAGAAGAAAACACAAATGAACACTCAAAGATAACACAACTCACCACCCGATGGAGATCCACCAAAGGCATACAAAGTAAACAAGAAGAAATCCATCTTCGCAAAAGCCAAAGGTTAAACTTTATTCAATTGTAAAGAAAAAAAACCATTATGTCTGTCTTAAATACTCTAGATACATGATCGTCCCTTCACATACATACATGCATAGGAACTGAAATCATATTCAATACAACACACAATTTTTAAGGAAAGATAAACACACGAACAATAATTATTGATTAGCTCTTTGATTTCTGTTCTTGGGATACTCCAGCATCATTTTTCTTGAGAAAATGGTTCAAGAAGTGATTTCTGCTCTTGGGATACTCCAGTATCTCGGTCAGCCACCTCCAACAGTAGAAAAGCGTGAAAAACCAGAGGTAGTAGAAATGATGCAAGATAATTCGTTGAAGAAATTGGTTGACAGATCGCGGAAGAATCCAAGGTAAGAAAAGGAATGCCTGAACAAGAAAAAACACAACGGCCACCACTGTAATGGCGATTCTTAACCACACCTCATGGGATTCAAGTAGTGCTATTCGTACAGATAAAAGGAACGCCCCGAACATCATGATAATAGCCAAGAAAACCATGAACGCTGAAACCTGAACAGCAAGGAATATAAATCTAGCATCACTGAAGCTTGCCCAAAGAAGGATTAGAGCTGCCACCATAGAGGCAGATAATGCTCCCAAATCAAGAAATAAATAACCATACAGATGATTCTCATAAGAGCTGTAACGGGAGGCAGTAATAGTGCTGTTAGATTCAGGATGATGTTCGCTTGAGTAATTGTTATCCCTTAATTGTGGCAGTTGTACAGCACCCGCAAAGGTTACACCAGCAACAAGCACTGCTACCACTAGAAGATTCCCAATCCTGTTCTTTGATTCCTCTTTTGCCTGTGATATGATCAGTCCTGGAGTAACGGTGAAATGCCAACTTAGGGATTTCTTAGGGCGGGAATAGATGTATAAGATCGATAATGTTGTCACCTGCATGGAAAGGAGAAAAAAAACTTAGTTGTTTTAACGAGTTTCTTGCACTTCCTCAATTGCCTCCAAAAGCATCGGTCTTCAAATGTCTTTTTAAGAGCTCCTAAATTTCTGGAATGATTTAGGAATTTTGAATATAATTGTATACAAGTTAAGTTACTTGGGCATGAACTAGATGTTTAAAAATTAGGGATGGCTAGCAAAAAGTTCAGAAAGAAGAAAGCAATAATACCATTCCAAAATAATTAATCAGTCCTTCGTGTTTTGGTGATGACTTTTTTGTATCTCGCTTTAAATCGAATGCTTTGTCCTGCCAAAAAAACATAAATATATTTTAATATGTTGTGCTACCTCTTCCTTTCTTTTTTTTCCTGCTATGGAGAGACAACAATCTAAGCCACTAAAACTGGCGATCAGGCCATGTTTGGATAACAGTCATTTGAGCTTAGATGATATATATATCAAGTACATGCAGTACGTTATATGCTCACCAATTTTGCGTACGTAGTCAATGTAAACTTGTACCTTTCGTTGAGAACTAGTCGAATCGGTTGAATTTTCTGCTGTAGAATTCTTCAGTCCATACTCCACATCTTTTGAATGATGTTGCCCATCCTGAGGAATGAAGACACAAGTCATGATGAAGCATTGCACAACAGATAATTGTTCACAAGGTTTTCACGTTCTCTTCATAGCTCTACAAATATCTTGGAGGTTTTCCCTGAAATTTCTAGCTCGAGAGTTTTCTTAAAGAAAAAAAGCTGGTCATACTTGTTTGTTAAAGAAAAATCTAGACTTGTTCACCAACTTAACAAGCCTGCAAATACTAAGTACTGGTTTTGTTTTGAAAGCAAGAGAGAAGGGAGAAGAAATGAGCGAAGTAGAGAAAGAGTGGTATGCGAAGAGTGAATTGAGGGCGTTTTGCATTGCCGTGAACAACCTGTTTCCACAATTTTTTTTTTTTTTATTAGCTTTTGCAAAATTCTCTTGAGATTTTCTTTGCTTAAATTCCATTTCACAAAAGGATATCATAGTCAATGAAAAAAAAATGAAAGAGAGTATATGACTTAAAACACTCAAAAAATTATTGTGCTGGCAACAAAGACGAAGCACAGATGCCAAAATATTAAATCAACAATTACCCCTAAAATATATATACTTTTGTAACTCGATAAATGATGATCAAATAGCATACCATTTCATTTGCCTTATCAAATTTCTCTTCAGCACTTTTGGATTGTTGTTCAGCCAAATCATATGGTGTCAGATTTTCATTGTTAACAGCCGAACTATCTACGCGTTTATCACGCACGAGAACAAATGCAGCCACGGATTTACCATAACCTGCTGCCAAATGCAAAGGTGTATTTCCATCCTCATCCATCTCATTTAGCAGCGGCTCGACGAGCTTTGCGTCCTGTTTGAGTATGTAGCTAATCACATTGCCCTTTCCACTTTCAGCCGCTACATGAAGAATGTTCTGCCCTTTCTTATTGAGGAATTCTTTTGGATATGGGAATTCTTTAAGATATTCCTTCACTACACGAACAGAGTGACTTTTGCATGCTAGATGGATAGGATAGTTGCCTTCAGGGTTTCTTCCATAAGCACCATTGTGAAACTTATCTAATAGGAATTGAACTCCTTCCAGGAAACCTATGGATGATGCATAATGCAGTGAATTTCCCATCTCTTCGTCAGTGAGACGTAATAGCTCTGGCATTGCCTCTCCAATTTTCTTCAATATACCTGAAAATAAAAGGAAGTTGTTTCAAATGAATATGAAGATGCTAGGTGTGCAATAACTGTCTGTATGTAAGTCATTTTCTACCGATCAGTTTAGACATTGTGATCACCTATGTCACGTTGTTCGATGGCAGCATGAACAGGGGACTTTCCTTTTGGTGGGGCATCACCATCTTCTCTTTTTATCGATTTCAAGAGATCATCAAGTATTCCATTCTTATTGCCATTCTCAACAGCCAGATATAAAGGAGACCTGCCATTCTTGTTGTTGTAGTAGGCCACTACTGGATCTTTGGAAGCTAGGAATACGGCAAATTCTTTGTTACCCTTGATCACTGCATCATGCAAAGGTGTGTTTCCCTTTGTATTTGTCTTCCTCGTCAAGCTAGGTTCCGATTTCACGAGATCTTTAATTGCAGTACAGGCCATTCCTTCTCTGGCAGCAAGATGAAGGACTGTGTCCTGCTGGCTGTTTGTCGTGGTGATCAGAGAAGGAAACTCTTCAGTCAGATAAGCTATAACCTCGTCAGTTCCATAGCTCGCAGCAAGATGAAGTAGTGTATTCCCGCAGGGAGTCACTAGCTTCTCTGCTAAAGGTCTCTGGACAAGGGTTTTGAAGTACTCGTCAATATTGTGCTGCCTCACACACTGATATAACTTCCTATCTATCATCGAACCTGCCATGTGATCTCTTGAGTTTCCATCGATGTTTATATCCATGGAAAAAAAGCTATAAAGATGTTAACTTTCAATTTAAAAAGTCAAACTTTAATAACCCGAAGAAGTTAGATTAAAGAAATCCAATGAATAAAAAGTGGGGTTTTGCTTTAAGCAGTTACAGATCTAATAATCACCACAAAAGTTGATCGAAAAAGATGAACTTTAGAAGCAAAAACGAAATGGTTAAACACAAAAGGAGTAAATAAAAGAAGAAAAACATACAAAGTTTGTGGTTAAGAGGGAGATAAAGAGAGGGAAAGTTGCAATCTTTTTACAAAGTGAGAGATTCGAAGATTGAAGCTTTGAGCAGAATCAACTGATCAATTTATTCTTGAGAGAGGGGTGGGGAGCCAGCTAATGGACACACTGAAAAACTAATTTGCAAAGAACACATCCATCTAGCATTTAGATCCACCAATTACAATCTCCCTAACACCTACACCTATAGTGATGCAAGGAGCTTGAAAACACAAGCACCAAAAACTTAAAATGCTTTTATGTCACAAGTGACATTTATGTCAAAGACCTAAGTACTCTAAAAATTAAATGTTAGGCCATTTATGTCCACCAGATCATTAGCTCATATCACAAGTGACATTTATGTTTTTACAAATAAACACGTCCCCCATTTATTGTCCAACAAGCCTTTCTGACATTAGACCCCTTTCTTTTTAGCGTTTTGTTGATTGTCCATCTGAGAACTCGGATTTTACAGTGAAATTTCAAAAATTGACTATTGATTGGGCAAGTTGCAAATGAATGGCTTCGATCATCTCATTAGCTGATCATGAGGCCGTGGGGTGAGGGTACCTTTCCTAGCGGGTCCCAAAAACAAATTGAGCACAAAACCTCTTGCATGGGTGAGAAATTCAGGGCTTTGCTGCGAATTCCTGTCTACGTAGGGTATCAAACTTTTCTTTTGTGTGAGCTTTTTTCCACTCTAAGGCTATAGCCTTCAGCAGCCACAGTGACAGTGCCATGGCATATAGCAGGATTTGGCGTAGCATAGTGGCGTTGGAATTAAAAGTAAACTGCCACTAATACGAGATATTGTTTCTTTAAAACATGATAGTTTCTTTACAATTGATCTATCTGTTTATGGATTTGACTTTAATCGGATGAGCTTTTATAAACTCTTTTTATGAAATAACTTGTATTTACCAAACAAGTTTCCCCCCCTCTTGTACCTGCAATAGCTGGATACCACTCAATTATCTAACCACCTTTTAGAGCAATTATTTAGCCTGTGGCTGGCCAGGACACCGTCCTTGCTGACAGTGTTTACAAAACCACACACACAGTCATCTTCTGTGGTGCAGTGTTCTTACTTATAATGTATGCATGCGTACATTAGGGTTTCTGTACAAGTGATAAGATAGGAAAGCTAAATACAAGGAAAGATAATTACAGGGTAATTACATTGTCTATCACGAACTGCATCTCCTATAATCAAGAAGGATTTCGTAAATCAATATTTGATTTACTGGAATCCTTGACAACCCCCCGCAAGCTAAGAGTGGGATTAACGGAAACTCAAAGCTTGGAACGAAAGAAGACATAGAGATCCCGTGAGACACTTTTTGTGAATATATCAGCCAATTGTAAGTGACTCAGGATATGTTGAAGATGAAGGGTGCTAGCAATGACAAGCTCACACAAAAAATGATAATCAAGATCAATGTGTTTTGCTCGTTTGTGGGAGACTTGATTAAAGCTGAGAAAAATGGCACTCTTGTTGTCACAAAGGAGAAGTGGTTGTTGGGCTAAAGGCACTTGTAAATCTTGCAAGAGATGAGCAAGCCATAGAACTTCTGCAGCGGTAAATGCGAGTGCATGATATTCAGATTCACAACTTGACCGAGAAATTGTGGGTTGTTTCTCGGCACTCCAAGAGACAAGGTTGTCACTAAGGAAGATTGAGTAACCACAGGTGGAGCATCTAGTGTCCGGACACCCAACCCAATTAGCATCTGAATATGCTACCAGACGTTGCGAAGGCGACGCAGTGAATTTGAGGCCAAAGTGCAGTGTACCTTTGACATAGCGGAGGATTCTTTTGACGGCCTGGAAGTGAATGGCAGTAGGTGCATGTAGAAATTGGCTTACTGAATTTACAGAGTGAGCAAGATCAGGTCGTGTAATAGTTAAGTATTGTAGGGAACCAACTACTAAACAAAAGAGAGTGGGGTATGCAAATAGGGCACCGTCAGAGGATAGACATTGAGAGACAACCATTGGTGTAGCAACTAGTTTGCTATCTAACAGCTGAGCACGAGCTAATATGTCTGTTGCATATTTAATTTGATTGAGAAATATGTCATTTGGAATGGGAGATGCCTCAAGGCCAAGAAAATAGGAAAGGGGACCTAAGTCCTGACAGCGAATTCATTGTGTAGCTAGGAAATGAAGCCAGTGACGAGACAGGAATTGTTTCCAGTGAGGATAATATCATCCACGTAAAGAAGTAGATACAAAAAACCATTGTTTTGACAAAGAACAAATAAGGAAGTATCCGCACGGCTGCAAGAGAAACAATGACTGATCAAGAATGAACCGAAACTGTGAAACCACGCTCGAGGCGCCTGCTTTAGGCTGTGAAGGGCCTTTTTTAATTTGCAGACGTGAAGAGGATGATGAGATAGACATATCCTAGGGGTTGCTCCATGCAGACAGTTTCACGAAGGATGCCATTGAGAAAGGTATTTTTAGTGTCCAGTTGATGTAGAGGCCATTTGTGAGAACTGGCGAGGGAGAGAACCACCCTAACAGTGGAAGCTTTCACCATAGGGCTGAATGTGTCGGTGTAATCGAGGCCAGGCAGTTGAGTGTATCCCTTGGCAACAAGACATGCCTTGAGGCGCTCTATAGAACCATCGGAGAGAAATTTGTTCTGAAAACCCACTTGGAACCAACTATATTAGCATTAGATGGTCGGGGAACAAGGTCCCAAGTGTCATTTTGATGGAGTGATTGCATTTCTTCATTCATGGCAGCAAGCCAAGCTGGGTTTTTGGCAGCTAATTGGAACCCTTTAGGTTCAGAAGAAATAAGCAGTGCATTGATCAATGGGCAATTGTTGACAATAGTGAGATGAGTTGTGTGTTGTGGTTAGAAAATGTCAGCTTTTGCACGAGTGATCATATGATGAGAGCTAAAGAGAGTGGAGGATGATCGCACTGGAAGTGGCTCAATTGGGGCTGACAAGGAATCTAGAATCTCAGCAGGCACTGGAGAAACTAAAGAGGATGAGGGATTTGTATCAAACGGAAGAACCTATAAAATCTCACTAGAAATGTCATCTACACAATAATGGCATGGAAGCAAAGTCTAAACTGTCATAGTAGTAGAAGGAGCAGTGCTTGAATGGGGTGCAGAACAAAAAAATGGAATAGCCAATATTGACAAGAGATGTGGCACTGGAAGTTTTCAAAAAAGTGAAACAAATTACATCAAATCGGGCATGCCATGTAATGTATGTGTGAGAAGTGTGTGTATCAAAACAACAAAAACTTTTGTGTGTAGAGCTATAGCCAAGAAAAATACATGGTAAGCTACAAGGAGAAAATTTATGAGGGACATGGTCGCGTAAGCATAGGTAAACATGACAACCAAATGGGTGAAAATTTTCATAGTTAAGAGACTTACCATGTAATAGTTCAAAGGGAGAGACATGATCAAGGATTGACATAGGCAACCGGTTGATAATGTAGGTCGTTGTGCTGAAGGCGTCACCAAATAAAGAGAAGGAACCTGAGAATGAAACATGAGAGCAGGACCAGTTTCAGTTATATGACGGTGTTTGCGTTCTGCTCTACCATTTTGAGAAGGAGTGTATGGGCAAGACATTTGATGTTGAATGCCATTTTGGTGAAGTTGAGATTCAAATTGATTGCTTTTAGATTCAGCACCACCATCACTTTGAAAAAAAATTTAGTTTAGTGGAGTGTTGATTTTCCACCAATTTTTGGAATTGAAGAAAAATGTCAAGGAAATTGGATTTAAATTTTCATTGGATAAAGCCAAGTAAATCAAGAGTAATCATTGATAAATAGGACATAATATGTAAATCCCAAATTAGATTTGACTGGAGCAGGACCCCAGATATCACAATGGATGATTCCTAGAACAATGGGAGACTGAGTAGGATTTAGAGTAAAAGGCAAGCAATGACTCTTTACGAGTTGACAAGTTAGGCAAAGTGATCGTTTAGGCAATACATAAGTGAGGAATAAATGCCCTTTTTTATTTAAAAATGATAAAATAGAGTGATTTACATGACCAAGGCGAGAATGCCATTTTAGAGTAAAAGGCAAGCGATGACTCTTTGCGAGTTGACAAGTAGGGCAAAGTGATGGTTTAGGCAATACAGAAGTGAGGAATAAATGTATTTTTTTATTTAAAAATAATAAAATAGAGTGATTTACATGACCAATGCAGGAATGCCATAATTCAAATGAAGCATGTAAATTCTTATTTCGAAGAACGGATACAAAAGCAGAGTGCCCGTGTTCCAGCACATAGAGCCCACCTTCTCGTTTATTGGTTGCTACTACCATTCATGTGACTCGATTCTAAACAACAAAATAATCATTAGAAAATTTAACAAAGAGAGGGTAGTTAGAACTTAATTTGCTGATGGATAATAATTTTTTGGTAAGACAAGGAACAATAAGAACATCCAATAATTTAAAACTTGGAGAAGGGGAGACTGTGCTAGTGTGGGAAATACAAAGAGAAGCACTATTTCCTACTACCACACAGTCCTTACCATTATACGGTTCGACTTTATCCAATTGAGAGGATCCAGTGTCATGTGGGCTGAGGCACCAGTGTCCATGTACCAGTCATTTATAGATCCATTAGAGATTAAACAAGTTGTGGATAAAGCTTCAGCAAGGTTTGCTGTGTTTTCAGCATGGTCAAAACAACTGTGACAGTGGTCAACAGTGTGGCCGTCAATTTTGCAGATTTGACACCAAGAGTTATAGAAGCTTCATCTGCCACGGCCATGACTATGGCTTCCTTAGTATCCACCACGAGAGCGACGATATTTTCAATTGTAACCACCATGGGATGGAGGGTAATGTCCTTTGGTAACAGAAAAAGAAACTAAGGAATCAAATGAGGAGGACCCGAGTGATTTCTGAAATATTCAAAGCTTTCGACTTTTGGGACCAATTCTTTGAAGGCTGGTAATGGAGTGATAGCCATCTGAGCAGTGGAGAAATTTGAAAAGTTAGTGTCCAAGCCACGTAAATACCAGTGAGCTTTGTCTATATCATCAATAGAGCAACCCATGGCATTTAGTTGATCACAAAGAACAAAAGTATTCTATAACACTGCGATTTCCACGTTTGAGGAGTTGCAGGTCGTCTTTGATTCGAATCTCACGAGCCTTGGAAATATGACTGAAAGAATTTTCTAGGGCAAGCAATACATCGCGAGCAGTAGTAAGCCCAAGGACTTCAGCCATTGCTTCTTCGGTCAATGAAGAGAAGAGGAGACTAAGGAGGCACTGATCTTGAAGCTGCCATGCCATATATGCAGGATTTGATTGGGGGGATGATGAGCGATTTGAGATTATTGTGGTTGGGGGTTCTGCAACAGAGCCATCAACATGGCTGAAAAGGTTTTGGCATTGAAGAAGAGGGAGCAGTTGATTTCGCTAGAGAAGATAATTTGTGGAAGAGAGTTTGATGGTGACCATGTGAATCATGGTGTTGAATGAAAAGGAGGAATCAGCCATAGGTGGATCGAGGAGTTAATCCAAGAGTTGCTCTGATACCATGACAGTGTTTACAAAACCACACAGTAATCTTCTCTGGTGCAGTGTTCTTATTTATAATGTATGCATGCATACATTAGGGTTTGTATACAAGGAAAGATAATTATAGGGTAATTACATTGTCTATCATAAACTGCATCTCCTATAATCAAGAAGGATTTTGTAAATCAATATTTGATTTATTGGAATCCTTGACAATTGCCTTATTATTGGTTCCATTATAAGTTCTTGATTGAATCAATGCCTTGGTGGAAAACATTATTATTTTTACCCATCAGTTGGCAGCTTAAGTTTAATAATCTAAGTTTACATGCAACCGCTTTTAGCTGTGTCATAATCTAATTTTTGGGTTACTCTTCAAAATCTACCCAAAAATAAAAAAAAAAAAAAATAAAAAGGGCCAATGTTGGTAGAAAAATCAATGTGGAAATTTTGGTTGTTTTCGAGAGTCCGATCGTACCTCTTTTATGTCCCCAAAATAAAGGAAAATGCAGATTTAAGGCAAAAATAATTTATTGTTGGATAAATCTGTGTAAAAATTAAGCAGAAAGACATAATTAAAGTTCAATTTAAAAAGTCAAACTTCAATAACCCGAAGAAGTTGGATTAAAGAAATGCAATAAATAAAAAGTGGGGTTTTGCTTTAAGCAGTTACAGATTTAATAATCACCACAAAAGTTGATCGAAAAAGATGAACTTAGAAGCAAAAACGAAATGCTTGAGAGTGTAAGTTTTAGAAACTTTAAACACAAAAGGAGTAAATAAAAGAAGAA
>CM055436.1:7247946-7797126 GCA_029228465.1 Salix viminalis | reverse complement strand
AATTACTACATTGGTTCTGTGGACAGGACTATATGGCTACTTTAATGGTACGAAAAACATACAAAGTTTGTGGTTAAGAGGGAGATAGAGAGAGGGAAAGTTGCAATCTTTTTACAAAGTGAGAGATTCGAAGATTGAAGCTTTGAGCAGAGTCAACTGAATTTATTATTGAGAGAGGGGTGGTGAGCCAGGTAATGGGCACACTGAAAAACTAATTTGCAAAGAACACATCCATCTAGCATTTAGATCCACCAATTACAATCACCCTAACACCTACACTTATAGTGATGCAAGGAGCTTGAAAACACAAGCACCAAAAACTTAAAATGCATTGTCAAAGACCTAAGTGCTCTAACAATTGATGGTCTGGCGGAAAGCTTAAGGAATTAAATGTTAGGCCATTTATATCCACCAGATCATTAGCTCATATCACAAGTGACATTTATGTTTTTGCAAATAAACACGTCCCCCATTTATTGTCCAACAAGCCTTTCTGACATTGGACCCCTTTCTTTTTACCGTTTTGTTGATTGTCCATCTGAGAACTCGGATTTTACAGTGAAATTTCAAAAATTGACTATTGATTGGGCAAGTTGCAAATGAATGGCTTCGATCATCTCATTAGCTGATCATGAGGCCGTGGGGTGAGGGTACCTTTCCTAGCGGGTCCCAAAAACAAATTGAGCACAAAACCTCTTGCATGGGTGAGAAACTCAGGGCTTTGTTGCGAATTCCTGTCTACGTAGGGTATCAAACTTTTCTTTTGTGTGACCTTTTTTCCACTCTAAGGCTATAGCCTTCAGCAGCCACAGTGACAGTGCCATGGCAGATAGCAGGATTTGGCGTAGCATAGTGGCGTTGGAATTAAAAGTAAACTGCCACTAATACGAGATATTGTTTCTTTAAAACATGATAGTTTCTTTACAATTGATCTATCTGTTTATGGATTTGACTTTAATCGGATGAGCTTTTATAAACTCTATTTATGAAATAACTTGTATTTACCAAACAAGTTTCCCCCCCTCTTGTACCTGCAATAGCTGGATACCACTCAATTATCTAACCACCTTTTAGAGCAATTATTTAGCCTGTGGCTGGCCAGGACACCGTCCTTGCTGACAGTGTTTACAAAACCACACAGTAATCTTCTGTGGTGCAGTGTTCTTACTTATAATGTATGCATGCGTACATTAGGGTTTGTATAGTTAAATACAAGAAAAGATAACTACAGGGTAATTACATTGTCTATCACAAACTGTATCTCCTATAATCAAGAAGGATTTCGTAAATCAATATTTGATTTACTGGAATCCTTGACAGCCCCCCGCAAGCTAAGAGTGGGATTAACGGAAACTCAAAGCTTGGAACGAAAGAAGACATAGAGATCCCGTGAGACATTTTTTGTGAATATGTCAGCCAATTGTAAGTGAGTCGGGATATGTGGAAGATGAAGGGTGCTAGCAATGACAAGCTCACGCAAAAAATGATAATCAAGATCAATGTGTTTTGCTCGTTTGTGGGAGACTGGATTAGAGCTGAGACAACCATTGGTGTAGCAACTGGTTTGCTATCTAACAGTTGAGCATGAGCTAATATGTCTGTTGCATATTTAATTTGATTGAGAAATATGTCATTTGGAATGGGAGATGCCTCAAGGCCAAGAAAATAGGAAAGGGGACCTAAGTCCTAACAGCGATTCGTTGGTGCCCCTTTGCCATTGTTACCATTACCAAATGATTAGTCCACCTCAACTATAGTCATTACTCCATGACTACTGCTTTCATTGTCACTACCATTGCCGCCTTCTTATGCTTGCTATCACCATTATCAATTTATAATTGTAAAAAGTGCAGTGTATAATTTCAGTATGTATTTCGATTCGATTGATTAGCATCTTTGTTACTGTAGCTCCTTTTGGACATGAAGAACACTAAAGACCTTACTTTACAGTTACACTACAAAACAAAATAACACAAACACCACAGGTTACTGTTATACAAGACTACAAAAGACTAACCAGCTATAATGTCAACTTTAATTCTAACATTCCCCCTCAAGTTGGAGCATAGATGTTTATCATGTTCATCTTGCTAATAGCGTCATGAAATACCCTTTTCTGAAACTGTCTTTGTGAGAATATCAGCTAACTGATGTTGAGACCGAACAAACGAAAAATTGTATAATTTTCTGATCAAGATTTTCTTTAATGAAATGTTAGTCAAATTCAACGTGTTTGGTATGATTATGCTGTACAGGATTGTGTGCGATCTTGATGGCCGCTTTATTATCATAGTGTAGACTCATGAATATCCCATAATCAATCCTCAAATCCTGTAACACATGTTTTATCCATAATAATTCACACATATCATGCGCCATATCTTCTGTATTCTGCTTCTTCACATGATCTAACAACCACTTTCTGCTTCTTACTTCTCCAAGTGACGAGGTTTCCCTCTACAAATGAAAAATAACCTGACATCAACCTCCTATCAGTCTGATCTCCTGCCCAGTCTGAGTCTGTGTACCCTTCAATCTCATGGACCTCATTTTTAGAGAATAGTAATCCTCTTCCTAGTGCACTCTTCAAATACCTCAAGATCTGATATATTGCTTCCATATGTTTTTCTCATGGTGAGTACATGAAATGACTTACCACACTCAATGCATAGGCTATATTTGGCCTAGTGTGTGATAAATATATCAGTTTTCCCATTAACTGTTGATAACGTCCCTTGTCCATTGGCGTCTGATTTTCTGATTCTCCTAGCTTGTGATTCATCTCCATAGGCGTGTCAACTAGTTTGCATGCAAGCATTTCAGTCTCTGTTAGCATATCTATCACATATTTTCATTGTGATAGACATATCCCAATCTTTAACCTTGAGACCTTGATCCCTAAGAAATACTTCAATTGTCTAAGATCTTTCATTTCAAATTTAGATGCTAGAAACTATTGTAGTGATTTTCTTTCTTCTGGATCATCTTCTATTAAGACCATATCATCTACATATATAATTAATGTCATAATTGTACCTTCTTTGTGCTTTATAAACAAGGTGTGGTCCGAGTTACTTTGCTTGTAGTCAAATTCCTTCATCGTAGAAGAGAATCTTTTGAACCACGACCGGGGTGACTGCTTTAGACCGTATAATGCCTTCTTTAATTTGCAAAATTCATTTTTATCCAGGTGGCAATTCCATGTATACTTCTTCAAGGTCTTCATTTAGAAAAGCGTATTTGACATTAAATTGTTTTAATACCTAGTCTCAATTTACTGCTAGGGAGAAGAGAATGCAGATGGTGATAATCTACTCTATATTTCTGTGTATACCCCTTCACAACTAATATCGTTTTGTACTTGTCAATACTGCCATCAGCATTGAGTTTTATTGTGAATACCCATCTGCACCCAACTGTTTTCTTCCTTTTGGGCAGTGGACATATCTCCCAAGTATTGTTCCCTTTAAAGTGCCTCCATTTCTTCGTTCATCACCGTGGTCCATTTTGAATCTACTAATGCATCCTGTATATTACTAGGAATAGATATAGTGGATAATTGATTAACAAAAAAATGTATACATTTCTAACAATTTATAAAGAGACACATAATTATTGATTGGGTATCTAGCTTTGGTTTTGGGATCATATTCATATTGTTTTTTTGGGATTCCTCTATTCAATCTTTATGGGTACTTATCTATTGTATTTTCTATATAAACAGGGATTTTGTTAGTTTTATCAAGAATAAGGTTTGAATTTACCTAAGAACGAACATTCTGGGTTGATTCTTCAGTTAATGGTGTAGACGTAAGCAATTCTAGAGACCGAGAAGGGCTTCTACTGAGACAATTCTGATATATGCAAACTTCTAAATCAGTATCATCGTGTGGGACCACATCATTTTTCCTTGTTTCCTTACAAAGATTTTCTAGTATCCCTTCATTTTCTTCCAGTTCAAATAGATCGTCGTCGTTCTCTTCACTATTTCTTGCCACCTGAAGAGACATCCCAGACACTCCCCCTGAATAGTAGGGTTCCAACTCATGAAACGAGGTATCAAGGGTCACATGTAGTTTTGGGTGTAGGGGATCATAACATCGATACCTTTTTTGAAACTCCACATAACCAATAAAGACCCATTGTTTTGCATATGGATGAAGTTTACCCCGCAGAACCTTAGGTATGTAAACATAAACCGTATATCCAAATACTCTAGGGTTCAAGATTTGGCAGATGAGGAACGGAGAGTAGAGATTCCATTTTTTGTTGAGGAGTTTGAAAGTTGAGCACACTAGATGGTGTGCGGTTGATCAAATAAGTTGCTAATTTTACTACCTCTCCCCAATAAAACTCAAGCATATTCATGCCAAACAGTGAAGCCCTAACAATTTCCATGATCTGTTGATTCTTTCTCTCTGCTAGTCCATTTTGTTGTGGAGTATAGATGCACGAGGTCTGATATCAAATTCCATGGTGGCCCAAAGAATGTACCTAAAACTTGATCCACAAATTTCTTACCATTATCAGATTGCAGTGTGCAAATCGGCCTTTGGTATTGGGTTGTTACCATTTTATGAAACTCCTTAAAAGTTGCACCTATATCACTTTTATTTCGAAGTAGGGAAATCCAGGTCATTCGAGTACACTTATTAATAAATGTAACAAAATAACAGGCATTCAAAAAAGATAAAAATTTTGCAGGACCACAAACATCCGAGTGAATAACTGCGAAAGGTTTTGAACCATTATTAAAACTTGGTGAAGAGGGATACAGTAGCTTTTGTCCAGTTCACAAGTTTCAAATTTAAAAACAAATGTGGTTGTAATTTTTTAAGATTCACAAAGGAAAGATGTCCTAGCTTTTGGTGCCATAACCATACAAGAGCTTGAGCATTGTTCTTACTTTTTACCTGATATGTCTGACTGAGTTTTGACACCCCCTTCTTAGTTAACTCCTGAAAATACAGATTTCCCCATCTAACACCTTAACCAAGAATCTTTCAGGTTAGAATGTCTTGAAAAAACACAAAAAAAAATGGCTAAAAAGTTACAGTACATACAAGAGTAGAAGTAATTTGGCTAACTGAGAGGAGATTGTATTCCAGAGATGGAACCACGAGAATTGTATCTAAGATGAGGGAATCGGTCAAGGGTTATAGACCCTTCCCTGGTAATCGAGGAGTTACTACCATTAGCTGTGTAGATAACTGATTGAGAGGAAGATTTAGAGGAGTTTAAATTTCCAAAGTCTCTAGTCATATGATCGGATGCACCTGTATCAATAATCCATAAACTATTCTTAGCAATAATAGAGAGTATAAAAGTTTTACCAATTTTACCTGGATGAACAACGTTTATTGTTGGCTGCTCTACCTTCGCAAGATTAACCATATTTTTTCTAGTATTTTTCTGAGGTTTTTTTCAAATCCCACCAGTCTGGGTAGCCAATGATTTCATAACACCATTGTTTCGAGTGACCCACTTTCTCCGCAATGAGCACATACCAACCCGCTAGTTCTTTTAATACCCGGGTTATATAATTGTTTTTCACTCCCCGGGTTACCCATATATCTCTCACCCCGTGTCCTCTCTCTCCCCGAGTCCTCTCTCTCACCCCCATATCCTCTCTCACCCTTGTGTCCTCTCTCTCTCCCCCCAAGTCCTCTCTTGCCCCCATATCCTCTCTCCGGTCGTGGGTTTCTAGCGAGCATCACCATGTTCTCAGAAATTATGGGGGAAGCTCCTTTCCTGTCCATAATTTTCTTCTCAAGCTTTGGATCTTTTCAAAGAATTTCACCATGGATTTGCTTGAAAACTTGGTCGAGACCGCTAAGGAATATGTGTACTCGAGTCTAGCCATGGAAGAGTGGAGATGGAGGATGTTGTCAACTGTTCCATCTTGGGTAGTTTTTTGACAGTTGATTTCTTGGAAAATTTCCACCAGTTTGTTATAGTAAGTGGACATGGAACGCCCATGTTGCTTGGTTGTAAATGACCTTTGGTTTAATTTGAATATGCAGGTCTCATCAGCGTCATCATAAAAGGTTCTGGCGACGGCCTCCCAATTTTCTTTGGTTGTAGGGGAGACGAATGAAGCACTGCATCAATAACGGGTTCATGAAGTCAATGACCCAACTTTTCACTCGATGATTCTCAGTGATCCATGATTCCAATTTTGGGTCACTGAATTCTGGTCTTTTAGTGTCTCCGGTAAGGTATCCCTTTTTGTTTCAAGCTCCGATTCTCATCTCCATGAGCTTAGACCAAAGGGAGAAATTTGTTTCATTTAGCATAATGCATGTTGGAAGTGCAAAGTTGTCTTGATGGACAGCAATTGGGGTTGCCAGAGTGGAGGTAGGTACGGATGTTGTGTTGATTTCCATTGTTCTGTGAAATGGTTTTTTTTCTATGTTTGGATAAATTACTGTGAGGAAGGGATGAAGGTTTTTCTAGGGTTTTCTGGGGTTGTGATGAAAGATTTCAAATGGGTCTTGGGTTTCTCTGGTTTCTTGGGTTTTTCTGGGTTTTGTTCTGATGAACACGAACCAAGGGACTTTGATCTGAACAGTGCTAGTTTAATGAACAAAAAAAAAAGCTAGGCCATTAACATCTGTATTACGGAAGGGACAATTTTGCTGGAATGATGCAGCCGAAGCAGCCTTTGTGGAACTTAAAAAGGTAATGACTTCCACACCAACACTTGCCATGCCTAATTTTGATGAGCCTTTTGTTATTGAGTCTGATGCTTCTAGAGATGGAATTGATGTTGTTCTAACTCAATAGGGACGTCCTATAGCCTTCATGAGTCGAGCTTTAGGGTTTTCAAAGTGCGCATGGTCAACTTATGCAAGAGAAATGTTGGCTATTGTGGTATTCATCCAGCTGTGGAGACCATACTTGTTAGGCAACAAATTTTTAATTCAAACAGACCAGCGCAGCCTTAAATACCTATTGGAGTAGCATATCACTACCCCAAAACAGCAGAAATGGGTATCTAAACTACTTAGGTATGAGTATGAGATAGTGTACAACCCAGGCAAGGAGAATTCAGCTGCAGATGCACTATCCCGCATGACAGGCAGTCCATGCCTTACAAACCTATATATCCCACAAATTCAAGTGTGGAATAAACTCAAAGACGAGGTTGTTTCTCATCCTTACATGTAGAAAAATGGTAAGATGGCCACTGAGAACCCTAATAACACCTATATGTGGTGAAATAGGTTACTTCATTACAAGAGCAGAGTAGTGATACCTCCTAATTTTGACATCATTCAGCAGTTGTTACATGAATTCCATGATTCACATCTTGGGAGCATTCAGGTGTACTATGCACTTACAAACGACTTGTTCAACAGTTTTATAGGCCATCAATGGCTCGCATGGTGAAAGAATGTCTCTTCTTGTGATGTATGCAAATGAGCTAAATCTGACACCCTCTCACCAGCAGGTTTAGTACAGTCATTACCCCTTCCATGTCAAGTTTAGGATGACATCACGATGGATTTCATTGAGGGCCTTCCACAATCTGGCAGGAAGAACACCATTTTGGTTGTTGTTGATCGACTTAGTAAGTTGGCACATTTCTTAGCACTGGCCCATCCTTATATTACAAAAATGGTGGCTGAGAAATTTGTTGAAGGTGTGGTGAAACTTTATGGTATGCCCCGCTCCATTATTAGTGATAGAGATCCCATATTTATCAATCACTTTTGGCATGAATTCTTCAAAATGTCAGGAACAAAATTGAAGATGAGTTATGCTTATCATCCATAAATGGATGGACAATTTGAAGTTGTCAACAGCTATGTTGAACAATATCTTCGATGCTTTGTCCACCAGCAACCCAAAAAATGGAATTCTCTTCTACCTTGGGCTGAGTTTTGGTATAACACTATTTATCATGCTTCCACTGACATAACTCCCATTCCAGGCTCTTTATAGACGTCTACCCCTAACAATTCCTCACTACCACATTGGGATGTCACCTATGAATGAAGTAGATCAACAAGTCGCCACTAAAGATGAATTACTAAGTCTGCTCAAGGCCAACTTACATGCCGCTAGTAACCGCATGCAACTAGCTAACTCTAAAAGGTGTGATATTGAATTTCAGGAAGGAAAATGGGTTTTTCTTAAGCTTTATTCCTACTGTCAACAATCGGTGGTCAAACGAGCATGCAAAAAATTGACTAGTTGCTTTTATGGTCCCTATTAGATTGAATAACGGATTGGCAAGATGGCATATAAGCTTAAGCTTCCTGTCGAAGCACGTATTCATCTTGTCTTCCATGTGTCCTTTCTTAAGAAAAAAAATTAGGTGATGACCCTCTCACTACGGTCGAGTTACCACCTATGGATGATAAAGGAGATATGTTTATCGAACCCCAAGCCATCTTGGATACTCATTAGATAAAAAGGGGTCCTGATTTGTTGAAGAAATCTTGTCAAATGGAAACATCTTCCAGATGACGATGCTACTTAGGAAAATGCTCAGGAATTGCGAGAGAGATTTACCAACTTGAACCTTGAGGACAAGGTTCCTTTAAATTAGTAAGGTATTGATAATCCAAGAAGATCTCATCAAGTTCCTAAAAAGAATCTCAAGTTCATAGAGCTATGAAAAGCTAAAGAGAAGAGGAACTAGTCACTACAGTGTCCCAAGTATCTGGAAGGAGGGAGTCAAGTTTGTTTTATTGTTTAAATAAATGCCAACTATTTAGTAGGAATCAATTTTTAGGGTCTTGATTTCATGTAGTTGTGCTAGTGTTTTTAGAAGAGTTTGTTATTCATTCATGTATTTAAACTCTGGTATGATATAGAGTAAGCATTCAATTATTCAATAATAAAAACTTGTGGTCGATTCTCGGCCAAAGAAGAATTCATTTGCAAAACATCAATAGCTTTGACAGGGACCAATCAAAATGCAGCCACAGATTTACCATAACCTGCTGCCAAATGCAAAGGTGTATTTCCATCCTCATCCATCTCATTTAGCAGCAACTCGACGAGCTTTGCTTCCTGTTTGAATATGTAGCTAATCACATTGCCCTTTCCACTTTCAGTCGCTGCATGAAGAATGTTCTACACATTCTTATTGAGGAATTCTTTTAGATATGGGAATATCAAGACTACAGCCATTTAGATTCTTATTGCCATTCTCAACAGCCAGATATAAAGGAGACTTTCCATTCTTATTGTTGTAGTAGGCCATTTCTGGATCTTTAGAAGCTAGGAATTCGGCAAGTTCTCAGTTACCCTTGATCACTGCATCATGCAAAGGTGTATTTCCCTTTGTATTTTCCATTCTCCTTAAGCTCAGAATTGATCCCACGAGAGATTTAATTAGTTCATTGGCCTTTCCTTCTCTGGCAGCAAGATGAAGTATTTTCTGGTTGTTTTGGGTGGTGATTGGAGAAGGACACTCTTCAGTCAGATAAGCTATAACCTCGTCACTTCCATAGCTCGCAGCTACATGAAGTAGTGTATTTCTACTGGGAGTCACTAGCTTCTCTGCTAAATGTGTTTGGACTAGGATTTTAAAGTCCTCAACATTGTCCTGCCTCACAAACTCATGTAACTAACTATCTATCAAAATTGAGTTTTCATTGAGGGTTAACTTTTAATTTAAAAAAGCATTGATAGAAAGTCGAGTTTTGCTTTAAGCAGTTATAGATCTAATAATCACCACAAAAGTTGATAGAAAAAGATAAACTTAGAAGCAATAATGAAATGCTTAAGAGTGAAGTTTTAGAAACTTTAAACACAAAGGGAGTAAATAAAAGAAGAAAAACATACAAAGTTTGTGGTTAAGAGGGAGATAAAGAGAGGGAAAGTTGCAATCTTTTTACAAAGTGAGAGATTCAAAGATTGAAGCTTTGAGCATAATTTGTAGAGTTATACAAGCAGAGAAAGGAAATATATATTAATTACATGAGTTATTGTTGTCTATTTTAAAGGAATAGCAAAATTATAGTATTACAAGAATTCTTGTTGTGATCAAGCCCAAAAATCTTGTTGCCATATCTCTATTACCAGTTGTGACATATTGGTATCTTATCATCCCCCCCTCAAGCTCAAGGTGGTCGAGACCTTATGAGGAGCTTGTCACGGTTAGAAACAAACTTGTTTGAACAAAAAGGTTTGGTCAATATGTTTGCAAGTTGGGCAGTGCCAGCAACATGTTCAAGCACAAGGGCACCACTAGCAACACGTTCCTTGACGAAATGAACATCAATTTCAATATGTTTAGTGCGATGATGAAATATTGGATTCTTGGCCACAATAATAGCACTGATATTGTCACAGAATAAGAACCTTTGCTGAGAGTCTGCAACTCTCCCTTCATTTATTGTATACAGTCTCAAGTGTGACTTCCATAAAGAGTCTCTAAGACAATCCAAGCATCATGACATGATTCACTATTGATGACTTGAGAAAGAGAACTATTGGCCAAAGAGTTGTTGATCCATCCAAGCATCAATTGATCCGTACGAAGCCAAGTTGTTGTTGCTGGATTTGTAAGGTGCCATTTGCACCAGTAACGGTTGAGTCAGGACAAGAAATATCATTAACTACATAACCCAGAAGACCATGGCCTCTCAGAATTGGTATGACTTGAGCTTTCCAAAACAAATAATTATTTGAGCCAAGTTTGATGGAGATGTCAGGTAAGTGAGTTTTGGCTGGTGAAAACTCAGGGGCAGAAGACATAGGTGAAATGGAGGAGGTGGAGGAATTGATTTTAGGCTCTGATACCATGTAGAATTATGCAAGCAGAGAAAGGAAACCCATACACTGTGGGTTTTTTTTATTAGTTATGTGTGTGTGTGTGTGTGTGTGTGTGTGTGTGTTAATTACATGAGTGTTTGTTGCCTATTTTATAAGAATTGCAGAATCATAGTATTACAAGAATTCTTGTTGTGATCAAGCCAATAAATCTTTGCTGCCATATCTCTATTGCCAGCTGTGATAGATTGGTATCTTATTAGAATCAACTAAATTTATTCTTGAGAGAGGGGTGGTGAGCCAGGTAATGGGCACACTGAAAACACTAATTTGCAAAGAACACATCCATCTAGAATTTAGATCAACCAATTCCAATCGCCCTAACACCTACACTTATAGTGATGCAAGGAGCTTGAAAACACAAGCACCAAAAACTTAAGCCAGGCAAGGCATGCAGGAGTTCCCTAATAAACACGTTCCCTCCGGTTTAGAAATGAGTGATGCTCTCATGAAAGCTCCTACTATAGGGTTCACTTTGATTTTAAGGAGACACAATCATGATTGGAAGAAAAGTATTGGTTCATGTAAAATCACTCATTCTCTTTCAAATAATTTCATCCATCTTTAATCCCCCTTGATCCATGCTCATGAAGTCATTTTCTTTGTTCATACCAAACATACAATAATGCTTCTTAATTTAAACATCAAGAACACTTGGCCCACATCATGAATATATTCTTTCATTTTTTGTTCCAAGTTCACCACATGTCATTCATGTTTTAGATCCCATGTTATTACCCTATCATAGTAGGATTCCATGTTATTACCCTATCTTAGTAGGATCCAACCAAGAATTGTTGCATGTAGAGTAAAATGTGAAATTGCTCAACAAATCAAACAATTGTAGCCATCAACAAGAGGAAAATTTTGGACGAAGATTAGGAAGACCAACTGATCTAATCTACCCCACGTCTTTTGTTGCATTTCAAATATTGATAAGATTTTCCTTTAAGATTATTATGTTGTACCCAAACTCTATAAAAACTAACCTTGTATCTGTAACATTAAAGTGAGAAAAATACATGTTTTACTTCACTATTTTCTTTAAGTTTACATGATATCAGAGCTACTACAAAAAGACTAGCGTCACATCATGTCTTCCTATCCTTCCTCGTCCACTACAAGTAACTCCTCGTCTTTGATCCCCACAATAATTCCAATCTCTAATATTGTTTCACTCAAGTTGACTCCTGATAATTATCCTCTTTGGAAGACACAATTACTAAACTGTTTCTGTGGACAGGACCTGTATGGCTACTTTGTTGTTACTCTCATTCTTCCTCCCCAAATAATTGATACTTTGCATCCTAATACAGGTGCACTCACCTAAATTCCAAATCCTGTGCATTTTCATTGGTTGTGACAGGATAGTTTAATCTTTAACACTCTCATGTCTTCCATGATTGAGGGTGTTTAGCTCAAATAGTCTCTTATGCCACCTCTCATCAAGTTTGGCGAGCACTTGAAAAAACTTCTCCTCACAATCTCCACCTCGTCCCATCAACTTGCCAATGCAAAGATGGGCAATTAATCTGCCAATGATTATTTCTTATTGATCAAAAGATTAGTTGATGAACTTGTTATGACTGGCCAACCTCTCAAATATGATGACATCATTTCCTATGTTCTTGCTTGGTTAGGACATGAATATGACAGCTTTGTCTCCTCTATATATACCCTGTAATGATCCAGTCACACTTGAGGAGGTATACTCTCTTCTAATTGTTGCAGGATCTCGTCTAACTTGTCATCATCTATCTACTCTTGCACCCCTTACTAAAGCAAATATTGCCCAGAGACAACCGCCACCATCCAACAATAGGAACAAAGGTGGTTCTCGGGAGTAGAGGCCGCCATAACAACTATTATGGAGGGGGTGCTTTCTCCTACAATAAAAGTGACACATAATTCTTCTACTATTGTGTGTCATGTTTGCGGAAAACATGGTCATTCTACTCACAAGTGCTACCATTGTTTTGATCTCACCTATCAACATTCTTCTTCTCCTCTAAATAAATAGGCATTTATTGCAGCAAACAATGGCGGTTGAGAGAATGATTGGGATGCAGACACAAGTGTTACTCACCATATCACTCATGATATGGCCAATATGAACCTAAAGAGTGATGGCTATGCTAGTACAGATCAACTTCAAGTTGGTAACGGTCAAGGTTTGCATATCTCTAAAATTAGGGGGTTGAAATTTTTAAGTCAATTTTCAGATAAAATTGATTGCCACCATTGGAGTTCTGAGGCAGTGTCTGCAAGAGGATTCGACTTTTATGCTATTACGAGCAACTATAAAGGCATCTTCCCTATAAAGTAAAAGTAAATTAATCAAATTCAAAAAAACTTACTTTCTGTCCAAAAATTTTGCACTGACAATAATGTTTTTTTTAGTTTCATGACCAATATTTTCTTGTGATGGGTTACTTGTGGGGACCGTCCTTCATCAAGGCCATATCAATAATGGGTTGTATCATTTCTCAACCAAAAATGTTCATCCTCAAGCCTTTTCAAGTGTTCGCATTTCATTTGATTAGTGGCATCATCGCCTTGGTCATGTTGCTTCTCAAGTTGTTCAACGTGTTTTGTCCTCAAATAAACTACTAGTTGATAAAATAAAAAGGCACTCTATGTGTCTTGATTTCCAATTAGCAGAGAGTCATGCTTTTCCTTATAGTAATTCAAGTTATGTTTCAAAATCTCCATTAGACTTAATTTTTATCGATGTCTAGGGGTCCAGCATCTGTAGCCTCAACTACTAGTGCCCAATGCTATGTTAGTTTTCTAGATAATTATTCTAAATTCTTATGGTTAGTTCCCATTAAATTCAAATTTGATGTTGAGCGTATTTTTCTTCAATTTCAATGTTATGTGGAAAAATAATTTAGTAGTAAATAAAGGGCATATAATTAGATTGGGGTGGTGAATACCGTAGACTTCATAATTATTTTCAAGCAAATGGCATAGCTCATCATATTGCATGACCTCATACTCACCAACAAATCAGTTCAATTGAACGAAGACATAGACAAATTGTTGAAGTAAGCCTTAGTTTATTAGCACTCTCAAATTTACATCTACTTTATTGGGAAGATGTCTTTACAACTGCAACCTTTTTTATTAATTGCCTACCAACACTCATCCTCAATAATTTGTCACCTTATAAAATGCTCTATAACCGGATCCCAAAATTTTTCATTCTTAAGTGTTTTCGGATGTGCATGTTGGCCTAATCTTAGACCATATAATAAACATAAATTGGATTTTAGAAACAAATCATGTATCTTCATTGGCTATAATGTTAATCATCATGGATACAAGTGCCTTGATTTATCAACTGATCGTGTTTATGTGTCCCTTCATATAATGTTTGTTGAAAATATGTTCCCTTACTAGAAAAATGTTTCCTCTATACTGTCCTCAAAATCCCAGCACATCCATATATGTTACCTTGCCTTTCCATCTTCCAATACCACTACCTGCTAGATTTAATGATATACAAATTCAAAGTATACCATCTTCAACTAATGATTTTGTTTCTTTAGTGTCTCACTCTACAAGAACAAATGAAGAACTACCTGTTAGGCATACTCCTTTTATCTCCTCGTCGGACATAGTTGTTGTTGACCAGCCCATCTCCTATAGTCTATTAGAGACACCTCTTCAATCCACCTTAAATCCTACAGTAATGCAAGGCAATACCAGGACCCATGTCACGGCTACTAGATTAAGAAACAATATTTTTAAACCAAAAGCAAACTCTGATGCTTTTGTACGGTATCCTCTACCTAAAGCATTACTTACCTCTCATAACTCTTTTGATGCAGAACCATCATGTTATAATGATGCAGTCAAATCACCACAATGACAAACAACAATGAATGCAGAGTTTGATGTTCTTCTACGCAATGGGACTTGGTCATTAGTTCCTCCTCATAAAGCCAATATCATTGGTTGCCACTAGATATACAAAATTAAAAAAACATGTTAATGGTTCCATAGAGAGGTTTAAGGTCAGGTTAGTTGCCAAGGTATTTCATCAACAAGAAGGAATTGATTTTAATGGGACATTTAGTCCTGTTGTCAAGCATGCTACAATTCGAATTGTCTTGTCCTTAGTTGCTTCTTATAACTAGCAGATTAAACAAATTGGTATCCAAAATGCATTTCTACACGGTGAACTAGGAGAGGAAGTTTATATGATCCAACCTCAAGGCTATATCTATCCCCAATATCCTAATCATCTTTGCAGACTACATAAGTCAATTTATGGCTTGAAACAAGCTCCAAAAGCTTGGTTCTCTCGTCTAACAGATAAACTATAGGCGATTGAATTTCATGCTAGCAAGGTAGACCTTTATTTGTTTATTTGGCACAAGAATGATGTTCTGGCTATGATTCTTATTTATGTTGATGATATCATCATCACAAGCAATTCTAGTATTGTCATCCATCATGTACTTCAAGACTTACATTCAATATTTTGTTGTTAAAGAGCTTGGTGATCTTAGCTACTTTTGGGGGGTGGAGGTCTTGCGCTCAACTAATGGTATGTATCTCACTCAAAGAAAGTATGTGGTTGAACTCCTAAACCGCACTCACATGACAGAAGCAAAAACATGTACAAGTCCTATGTTAACTACATGTCACCTTTCTGTAACCAAAGCTAAGTTTTCAGATCCTTCTCTTTATACACAAGTTGTTGATAGCCTGCAATATTTGGCATTTACTTGACCTTATATTTCGTTCTCAATTCACAAAGTAAGCAAGTTCATGCATAACCCATTGGAGCCACATTGGCAAGTAGTAAAAATAATATTACTTTATCTTAAACATATCATATTAATGGACTATTTCTTAGTCGGTCTCATAACTCTGCAATTCAAGTTTTTTCAGGTTCTGATTGGGCAAGTGATCGTGATGATCAACGGTCAATTAGTGCTTATTGTGTTTTCATGGGCAACAATCTTATCTCATGGCATTGCAAAGCAACAATTTATAGTTGATCGTAGTAGCATAGAAGTTGAATTCTCTTGTAGGCACTACCTCAGAACTCCAATGGTTGCAATCAATTTTATCTAAAATTGGCTTAAAAATTCCAACCCCCCCTAGTGTTATGGTGTGATAATATTGGAGCCACATACTTGATTGTTAATCCTATGTTTCAGGCCTGAACTAAGCACATCGAAATTGATTTTCATTATGTGTGTGACTAAGTTCAAAGAAAGCAACTTACGGTTCAGTTCATTTCTATTAAAGATCAACTTGTTGATTCACTAAAAAAAAAAGTGTCTCCATGCAAGTTTCAAAATACTTTGGCCAATCTGAATGTCCGAGCTCTTCCCTTCATATTGAGGGGGCGTGTAGAGGAAAAATATGGAATTTCTTAGCAAATCAAGCAACTGTAGCTATCAACAAGAGGAAAATATGGAGGAAGATTAGGAAGACCAACTGATTTGATCGATCCCCATGTCTTCTGCTGCATTTCAAATGTTGATAAGATTTTATATTAAGATTATTATGCTGAACCCAAACTCTATAAAGAGTAACCTTGTATCTATAACATTCAAGGGAGAGAAATACATTTTTTACTTCACTGTTTTCTTTAAGTTTACACTGAAACTTCTTTCTTTAAGGTTTTGCTAAGCCAGCGAAGCTACTATCTTTAACAGGAAGACAACGTTAAAAAAATCTTATTTTGCCCTTTACACTTCTTCATCTATATATAACTCTACATTCTCTACTAAAAGGTTATTCCTTCTCTTGTATTACTTATTTTCTCCTTCTCTCCCTTTATCTCCAGACATGGGATGATTTTGAGAAGCAGGTGAAGGAGGGAGGCAAGGGAGCTCAAGGTTTTGTTCAAGAAAGGAGTCAAGATTGTGGAGAATTCATGCAAGAAAGGATGGAAGAAGGTGAAGAACCTGAAGAAACGTTGATTAATTTTGTTATTAATATTTTTATTAATGCCAACAAATCTCAATCCCATTGTTTGATGATCTCCCACTACCTATTTATATGAAAAGGATCTCATGTGGCGGTAAAGAAACCCTTGTTATTTTTAAAATGATTAAAATCTAATATAAAATAAATTAAATAAATAACAAAATGTTATAGGATAAATGAAGCTAAAAATAGCTTAGAAAAAGAGAAGAAGAAAAATAAGCCTAGGTGAACTTTATAAACCCAAGTTAATCTTTTAAACTCGCAAGCCATAAAATTTTAAACTCGATCTCAATTAAAATATTGCAAGGTAAACAACTAACAATAATAAGAAAATATTATATTTGATAGGGTAAAAAACTCAAAAAGGATTAAGATGTAAAAAAAATCAAAAATCACCTTAAATAAAACAAATATAGTAATTAAAAGAATAAAAGACAAATTTGAAAGATGAAAATCTAAGTGAGGGACAAAATTAGAAGAAGAAAAAATCTTTAATTTTATTAATTATTCTAAATGAAAAAATGCATTCAAGAAAATAAAAATCAAATTTTAAGGATATAACCTAAGGGACTGATATGAATCTTTACTATGGTATTACAATTCAACTATATTTTTTGAAATTTTTTTTCTTAACTTCAAAATATTTGTTTCTAAAACTAAAAAAAAATGACAAATTTAGATGAACCTAGTAAACTTCGATTAACCTCTAAAACTTGTAGCTTATTAAGACCCCGTTTGGGAGTGCGTTGCAATCAGCGTTTCCAAAAAATTTGAATTTTTTTTTTTTTCGTTTTAAAAACTGGCGGTTTGGTGTTTTTAGATCATTTTGATGTGCTGATGTCAAAAATGATTTTTAAAAAATAAAATAACATCATTTTGATGTATTTCGGCACGAAAAGCACTTTAAAAAGCTACTGCAATCGCACTCTCAAACAGGCCCTAAGTTGTAAACCCGATCTCAACTAAGAAACATAACAACCGCTCAATTAAATATTGAAATTTGAAGCCAATATAGTTAATTTAATTTAATTTAATTTTGAAAATAAATATCTTTTTTTTAAAACTAAATATAACAAAGATAAAAAAAACTCAACCCTTGTTATTTTAAAATAATAGATAAATTTCATAAAAAAACGAATAAAACAAAGTGTTGAAAAAATAAAATTTAAAAAAAAACTTTAAAAAAAAAATCCAAGCAAACCCTGTAAAACTCCGTCTCGAGATGGAAAACAGGAGGCTGAAGCACATGGCCAAAGATTAAAATGCTAATATTATTTGAGTAGTATTTTATTGAACAAATAATAAATTATAAAAAAATTGCAATCTGCATTTTACTATTAAAAAAATTAGAGTGATTTGTAAATGGATTTACTTATCATTATGAATACATTAACATGGGATAATTTATTACAAATTATTACAAAAGAATTCCAAATACTAATTTGTAATAAATGGAAAACATATAAAAAAAAACATATAAAAAAAGAAAGGAAAGAAGAGCGTAGTCAAAGAGAGACTTGGTTGGATCCAATCCAAAAATACAGCACCCCATTTCGTCGGAACCCAACGCACCACAAATGAGCAAACGGATCCAAGCATGGGTTTAGCTTCAAATTCAATTTCAATATGGTCCCTTTTATTTATTTATTTATTTATTTATTATGATCCAAACATACCTCTTTTTTTTATACAAACTCCGCTTTAACAAACAAAAAAATATATTTCCAACTCTGGTATTGTGGCCCACAACCCATTTCCAAGATGACCGCATATCTTACCGGATCCTTACCCGCTTTTCTCTCCAAATTTCAACAAACCCTCAAACCGGATCCTCTTTTATCTTTTCTTTTCTTCAGTCCAAACCCTCTACCTTCCCGGATCCTCTGATCGGGCTCTGCGGAGTTCAAAAGGCAAAGCTTATCCAAGAATCCATGTAAGACCCTCTCTCGCTCATGATCCATTTTTCACCTTTTTTTATATGGTTCTTGTATGTGCAAGTCTTTTTTCTTTATTTCTGCTTCCTTCCTTTCTTTTCAAAATGTGATTTAGTGCTTATTTCCTGTATTTTGAGATAGCCCATGTACTGTTTTCTTCTGTTACTGTTCAGTTGATGGTTGTAATGACTGCAAAAATTGCATCTTGCATTCATGTTTAAAGAGAAAAGTAAAGTTCAAAAGTTTGTTTTTCTTTGTTCTTTGTTCTTTGTTCTTGGAAAATTGGGGATTTGAGGATGGTCCATCTATGTTTTATCGCGTTTCTTGGTGTGTGGACGCTTAATATTTAAAGAGGTGATTGGAACTGAAATTATTGCTTCTTTGTTACTTTTGTTTGACAATTGTGGACTTTGAGGGGATGGATTGGTTTTGAATTTACTGTATCTGTTGCGTTATGGTCTATAAGAAGGATTGAATCTGAAATGTCGGGTTTTGAGTCTATGAGAATTTAGGGTTTTAAGATGATCAATTCATTTGATTTTTGGTGGATTGGCTGGATATTTTTATTCATGGTGGTTGGAGCTGGAACTTTGATTTTCTTGAGTGATTTAAGAATAATGAAATTTTGAAATGATTTTTTTTTGTTTGCTGTGACAATTGTTCATGTGATTGTTATTTCTTTGGTAGATGATGACACCACTGACAGCCTTGATTTTGGTAATGCGTTTGAAAGTTCATGTTCTCTTTTTTCTTTACCTTACAACAATAGTGAAAGTTGAAAGAGCTGATCGCTGAGTGTTTTGGCTGCTGCTTACTAATGATGAAATTGGAAGATCATTTGTGTAGTGTTTCCTATCCGTTTCTGTTATGAGGGTTGCTTCTTGTGGATTGGGTTGGTCTTTGTGGATGCATGGTTGTCTGCAATGTTTTGGTTTAAGTGAGACCCTTATGTGTAGATTGTGATGCTCATACTAAAGGTATTGTTGTCAGGAAAAAAAGAATATGAAAGTAAATGCAAAGCATTTTCTTGTTTTCCTGAGTTTAGCCTCTCTATTGAGCCATGCTATGTTTTGGCTTGAGGTCTTAGGAATGTAATCTTTGTTTTTGGAGTTGACCCATCTCTTGGACATTGGTCTAATCTAGTGCTGTTTCTTTATAGATTTCATCAGTGTTGAAATTTTATCAAAGGTAAAATTATGGAAAATGAGTTCATCTGTCACAATTGTTCTTGATTCCTGTCAAATGCAGACTCTGGCTCTTAAACCCATGCAATGGAAGTATCAAATGAATCAGCTATTAAGAAACCAAAGAGGTTGACGTCTATTGTATGGAATCACTTCCAGAGGATTAGGAAGGCAGATGTATGCTATGCTGTTTGTGTGCATTGTGACAAGAAACTCAGTGGATCAAGTAATAGTGGGACTACGCATCTGAGAAATCACTTAATGAGATGTCTTAAAAGATCTAATTATGATGTGTCACAACTGCTTTCAGCAAAGAAAAAGAAGAAGGATACTTCCCTCAGCATTGCAAATGTCAATGCCAACTATGATGAAGCACAAAGAAAAGATGAATATATTAAGCCCACAATTATAAAGTTCGATCATGAACAGAGAAAAGATGAAATTATTAGCCTTGGAAGTTGTAGGTTTGATCAAGAACGGAGTCGTCTGGATCTTGCCCGAATGATCATATTGCATGGTTACCCATTAACCATGGTTGAGCATGTTGGATTCAAAATATTTGTGAAGAATCTTCAGCCTTTGTTTGAGATTGTGCCAAATAGCTCCATTGAAGTCTCTTGTATTGAGATTTATATGAAAGAGAAACAGAAAGTGTATGAGATGATAAATAGATTGCATGGAAGAATTAACCTTGCTGTTGAAATGTGGTCTTCTCCAGAAAATACTGAATACTTGTGTTTGATAGCGCACTATATCGATGAGGATTGGAAATTACAACAGAAAATTCTAAATTTTGTGACATTGGATTCTTCTCATACTGAAGATATGCTTTCAGAAGTGATTATAAATTGTCTCATGGAATGGGATGTTGAATGCAATTTATTTGCCATGACATTTGATGACTGTTATGCTGATGATGATATTGTGCTCAGAATTAAGGATCGGATCTCGCAAAACAGGCCTCTATCGAGTAATGGGCAATTATTTGATGTTCGCTCTGTGGCACATGTTCTTAATTTGATTGTTCAAGATGCCATGGAAACACTCCGAGAGGTGACTGAAAAGGTCCGAGGAAGTGTTCGATATGTTAAAAGTTCACAGGTAATACAAGGAAAGTTCAATGACATTGCCCAGCAAATTGGAATCAGTTGTCAGAAGAACTTGGTTCTTGATTCGCCAACTCGGTGGAACTCAACATACTTCATGCTCGAAACAGTCATAGGATACAAAAGTGCATTTTGCTTCTTGCAAGAGCATGATCCAGCCTATACCTCAGCTTTAACTGATACAGAGTGGGAATGGGCCAGTTCCATCACTGGTTATTTGAAACTTTTTGTTGAAATTACCAATATCTTTTCTGGGGATAAATGTCCAACAGCAAACATATATTTTCCTGAAATTTGTGATGTTCACATCCAGCTAATTGAATGGTGTAAGAACCCTGATGATTTTCTTAGTTCCATGGCATTGAAGATGAAAGCCAAGTTTGATAGATATTGGAGCAAGTGCAGTTTGGCTTTGGCAGTAGCAGCCATCTTAGATCCTCGATTCAAGATGAAATTGGTGGAGTATTATTATTCCCAGATCTATGGCAGTACTACCCTGGATCGAATCAAGGAAGTTTCTGATGGCATTAAGGAGCTTTTTAATGCATACTCCATCTGCTCAACATTGGTTGATCAAGGTTCATCTTTACCTGGCAGCAGTTTACCTAGTACCAGTACTGATAGTAGGGATAGATTAAAGGGTTTTGACAAGTTCCTCCATGAATCTTCTCAAGGTCAGAGTGCAATATCTGATTTGAACAAATACTTGGAAGAACCGGTCTTTCCTCGCAATTGCGATTTCAACATATTAAACTGGTGGAAAGTCCACACACCTAGGTACCCTATCTTGTCTATGATGGCACGAGACATTCTGGGGACTCCCATGTCAACTATTGCGCCAGAATTGGCTTTCGGTGTTGGAGGCAGGGTGCTTGATAGTTATCGTTGTTCCCTGAATCCAGAAACTCGACAGGCTCTGATATGCACACGGGATTGGTTGCAGGTGGAATCAGAAGGTGTGTGCCTGTAATCTTTGAATTTTACTTTGATATATCTGTTTGACCCATAATTTCTCCTCTACTTATTTTCTGTTGTTGTGATTGTACCAGATCACAATCCATCTTCTGCTCTAGCGCTTTATGCTGAAGCGAACTAGTCTGTTCATGGTATGTTATCAAGTCACATGAGTTGCAATTAAATCAATGCCCCCTTTAAATGTTTATTTTTTCTTATCTATTTATTTATTTCAGTCTTGTCATGCAAGGTTGATGGGGAGCCTATCCTGAAGTTATGTGTTGTATGATGTTACCTGATTGTTTCCTACACATAGGCCTCCAGAATTTATTGTAGCATAGTTAAGATTATTCTCTATGCTCATATTGCTACTTGTCTGCAGTTGCTTCATCAATAAGCTTAAATGTACATTTTGAGGATAGTGACTAAAACGGGTTGTGTTCTAGATTTTAGGACATGCAATGGCATGGTTAATGTATCCTCCGCATGGATTATTATAGCTAGGTGGAACGGGGATTTAGTGGACAGTGTTGATATATAGTATTTTCCAACTTTCATTTTCACAGATTATGTTCTCATAAATTCAGTGATCTTGAGTTTTGACAGATTATGCTTTCTTAAAATTTAATGGATTTTCTTTGGCTGCATCACGTATGGTTTACAAACTAAAAATATGGAAGCAGTTTTTAATAATAATGCAAAGGCATGGCTTACTGCAAACTGTGCAAAAGTCCTCTAATTTAGAAAAAGCACACTTGAAAAATCAGTGTTAAGAAGTCAATAATCTAATGTAATCCTGCAAATTCTTCGTGATTCATTCATAGATGAATGTAAGGAGGCTTGACTGCTCCTATGTATTTCTTCTTTATGGCGTTCCAAGAATTTATGTTATGTTAGACCATTAATTTATGAATGTGAGCTGCTTTTGCTAATTGGTGATGATAAGAGAAAAGAAGATGGGAAAATAATAATTTAAAACACCAAATAAAAGGAGACATTACATGAAAATAGGATTTAATGGATTTATTATAAGTAATTTTCTATTGTAATTAATTTGAATTCATTATTCACTTAATAAGTAAGTTGATTTCATATGTTTGAAAGATAAGGAACTCGATTCATTTTGTTTTCTATATTAACCCTATTATCCATCTTATTTTGCCTTGTTTAGCACTGTATTTTAAAAGTATTTTTGAAAAAAAAAATTGAAATTTTTATTTTTAATTTTTATTTCAAATTAATTTTTTTGATGTTTTTAGATCATTTTCATGTGCTATGTCAAAAATAACTATTTTAAAAAAAATGTTATTTCAATATATTTCTGAACGGAAAAACACTTTCAAAATCAGCTTCAAATACACTACCAAACAGGCACATGTCTCTTAAATGGCATAATAATTATTTTTAAAAGATTTTATTTTAATATATTTCTGAACAAAAAAACACTTTCAAAATCAGTTTCAAATACACTGGTAAACAGGCACATGTCTCTTAAAAAAAAGATGGAAGTTTTAAAAAAACTAGTTTTAACATTAAATTTCTTTTTTTAGTATTGTAATTCAATATTTTTAAAGATTAAATTTTATCTGGAATTTAATTCTTGACACTTAAAATGTTCCAAACATATAATTTAATTTAAACTTTTGAATTTAACTCAATTCAAAAGGTTCTAAACAACTTGTTAATAGGATCCTAAGCTACCAATAAAAAGTTAAGTGCTTTATAACATGGTGTACCAAAGAAGAAGTTGTCACATGCTTTCTTTCTTCTATGTTTTTTTTCTCATGTGAAAATCAACTTATAATATATGTCTAAATTCAATTATATATATATATATATATATATATATATATATATATATATATAAATTCAACATATAATTAAACTCAAGTAAATGTTGTGATCTCATATTTGTTAGACTTATATATATTTAAGTTCAATATACAATTAAACCCAAAGTAATAGGATCTAGTATTTTGTCATACCTATATGTATTTGGTCTTATCACGTAGTTGAACCCAAACAATATTTGAGTCTAACATCTTGCTAAACTCAAATGAACTTAGGTTCAATGTGTATTTGAACCTAAAAATATATAAGTTTAGCTTATATGTTAATATATTTTAATCTCATCTAAAAATATTTCTTCATCAATAAAAAAATATTAAAACATATAATGAGTCCCTCCACAGCCTATATAGAGAAAACAAATTGATATCCATTTAAGAAAACACAAAAGAATTGAGATTTTTTAATTAAATATTTTGAATCACATTTTCTTAGCATATTATACAAACTTAGATTAGATATTTTAGGAGATAATAGTTATTTATGGAAAAATAAAATGATGAGATTAAAAGAAAAATAAAAAGGAGATCATCGTAATTATTTATTAAACTCATCATTAAATTATGAAAATTAGGTTTAATTATAAAAGGGACACACTATAAAAGTCCATGGCCTATACAAAAAAATGTTTAGGAGCGTGAGTCAAAGATAGACACACGAGCTGACCCTTTAGCTGACCCCTTTTTTTTTCACTTTACAAAGGGGTGGATAATTTATCGTCCATCATCTTTTCTTTTTCTTTTTTTTAAAGTAATGTGATAGATAATATGTTGCCTGTCACATTGGTGAAAACAACAGCAGCGTTAAGGCTAAAATGGGCAGCCTCGATCATGCCTTGCCACGCGTTGATCATGTAAGCCGTGGATCAATTGTGTTAATAAATAATTAAAATAATATATTAACTTTGTTTATATGAATAGTGAGCCAGCATTTTAGTTGTTGGAGGTCATGTTTGTTAAGAAGTAGTTTTTTTTAGAATAATTCTTTAAACTTTTTTATGTTTTTTTTATATTATTATAAAGATTGATTAATGGAAAGTATTTGCTTTTTATTTTGGATGAAAAAACCGGTTTTTAAAAATTGCAAAAAACTAAAAAAAATATTTTTATTTGTTGATTATATCAAATTTAGTTATCTATTGAGTTGATTTCTATATATGTCATTTTGATTTTTTTTTTATTTTCATTTCTTAGAGTTTGATTTAATTTGATTTTTATAGTAATTTTGGTTCTAAATTTTTTTATATAGTTATTTGTTTTTCCCTTATCCTTTACTTGATTGATATTTTTTATCTATTATATTTGATTTTTATTTTCTATTGTTATTTGCTATAATTGTTCTCTTAATTAAATTTTTTATGTAAATATTTGGTCCCTATTCTTTTGATTGTTATTTATTTTATTTGAAATAAGTTATGAAATTGTATATGTTTCTTCTTCTTTAAATTAATCATCTTTTCATGTTTTTTATCTATCAGATTAAATATCTATTATTTTAAATATTGTTTATTTTATTCAAAATAATATTTAAAATTAGTTTTTTTTTCAATTTCATCCTCTTAATTTTTTTTTACATGTTAAATTTAGTTCTTATTCTCTTAATAAACTTGAAAAAATAAGTCATTTTCCAACTTATTTTTTATGACGAAACTAAATAATAATAAAAATATTCTTGAAATTTATTTTCTATAACACTATTAAATATATAAAAATATATTTTACAGGAATTTATTTCTCATGAAACCACTTAGCAGCCTGTGCTCGGATATCAAAGCACTGTAAAATCAATACGTGGCGGCATCTGCATCTATACACATATACTAACAGGGGGAAAAAAAAGAGAAGGGTTTCATGTTAATAATTTCCCTGGTCAATTATCTGGTTGTCTGTACACAGATAGCTGTGTGTTTTTTTGGATAGTAGCTAGGAGCACACGGTATTACAACGGTGTCGTATAGCGACCTGGTGTGGCTAGAAGGAGAAATGGAGTTGCTGATTCACAATGGCTAAGGTGAGTGGTGCTAGGTCATGCATGTTCAAGTGAGAATCCAGTCAGCCTAATCCAAAACGAAAGTCTTCTCTTCATTTTCTTTATCTTGAGGTGTGGTTTTATTTTTATTTTTATTTTCTGATAAATCCAAGTTCAATCTTATCATGAAATGATGGGCGATGAGCATGGTTTATGAGACCATCTACTGCTTGAACTGCTTTTTTGCAGTCTGCAAATTTTATGCAGAATCATCAACGTGTCAAACTGGCCGGTTGAGGAATCTCAATTATACGAGATATATTATAGATACTAGCTATATGCCCGCGCGTTGCCGCAGGTATTTTTATGTATATAATTTAACATAATTAAATTAACAATGATAAATTTATATGATATAATTAAATAAAAGTTATAGATTAGGAGATAAAATGTGAAAAAAATTTAAGTACAGTTTATTGCGCAAGCATAGATTACATCTTTTAGAATGTAAATATTACGTAATGAAAGATCACAAAAAAGTGCGAATTAACATTTTAAAAATCATAGCAAAATATTTTAATAAGGGAACAAAAATTAATAACAAAATCATTATTGTTCAAATAATTAAATTATTATTAGTATCATTTTTATTATTATTATTATTATTATTATTATTATTATTATTATTATTATTGTTGTTGTTGTTGTTGTTGTTGTTGTTATTATTATTATGTTAGTAATGAAAGGAAAATAAATAAATAAAAGACTAAAAATATCCTAGAAATTTTAACAAAAGATAAGAGAAAAAATAAGAAAAAATAAAAATTATCATTGCCATTACTGTAAAAACAAAAAAAATTATCAAATTATCCGGAGGGAAAAAAAAACATTAACAAAAGAGTAAGCAAGAAAAACAATTAAATTATTATTATTATTATTATTATTATTATTATTATGAATTAATATTTAATAGAAAATTAAAAGAATAAGGATCAAAATAAAAAATGACATATATAAAATTAATTCCAATTGAAGGATAAAATTGAAAAACTTACTAATTGGAGGACAAAAAAAAAATTATCAAATGCTGTCATTTTATAAAAAAATTAGAAGAAGAGGGACTGAAATCAAACTTTGTTTATATTACCAATTGCAATTGGAGGACCAAATTAAAGAAATCAGAACTTCCGTACCAAAAAAATTGAAGGAATCAACAATAAATCAAAAATTCAAAGTATAAGGACTGAATTAAAAAACGGCTATATAATCAATTTGAATTGAAGGGCACAATTGAAAACAATAAAACCTTAATTTAAATAAATCAGTAAGAACAAAACGAAATCAAAACATAAGGGACCGAAATTAACTTACCACAAACATAAGGGACCGGAGCTGACTTTGCGTCGGAAGGAGAGAGAAAAGCGACAGCCGACAAAAAGTCGTCCGCTGCCGCGTACACGGGCATCTATGATTGGAACGCGCCGCGACGGAAGAAAGAGCACCTGGTGGCGCACCGTATTCACCGGCGGAGGGAAATTTTTGACCTCCTTATGGCACCGCACGCGCCACCTAAAGGGCTGCGCTGAGCTAGCGGCGACAGCGTCCCCAACGCATCGCCACCGCTCGAAAGCAAAAATATAATAAAAAAAATAGGCTAATTACCAAGGCACCCCTGACCCAACCCAGATCTACGAAAAAACCGAGGGGGAAAGGGCGCCCGTGTCCCCGCTTACTATGCACTGTTTTGTCGTTTTGTGGGCCTTTTTTTTCGTCTACGCGACTGCGGCAAGAAAAGATGGAAAAAGACGGAGACCCCCGCCCTCACGTGCACTATTTTTTGTCGCTGAGGGCCGAGGCGTCAATACAATGTACAAAAGCGGAAAGTTAAAAAAAAAGGCAAAAACCCAAAACACCCCGATAAAAAAAAAAGGAACGCCAGATGATGAAGGCTAAAATCGGGCGCACACTGTCGCAATCCACAGTGTTTACTGAGAGGATGCACAGTGCAAACCCCCACGCCTTTTATCTGTTTTGTAATATACTAGTTAATTGTCTCCACCACTGTAGCAATCCACAGTGTTTACTGAGAGGATGCACAGTGCAAACCCCCACGCCTTTTATCTGTTTTGTAATATACTAGTTAATTGTCTCCACTATATTGTTGTCCGAGCAAATATTTTTTTTATAATTGTTGGGATTAAAATAATTAATAGGTTTTGCTAGTTCAAAAATATCATATGACATCTATACATGCAAGATTTGATAGAATAAAAGACATCAATATACCGTATTATAACAACAGTAACAACAAAGACTTAATATCTAAAAATATCATTACTATTATTAATAAAATAATAAAAATTATTAAATTATTCCAAGGAGAAAAAAATATTATAAGAAGGGAAAAAATGATTCAAAGGAAAAGAAAAAAAAAGACATAATCAGGTGCGCTAGACAGGGGTCGAACCAATGACCACTGCTTAAGAAACATATGCTTTATCCACTGAGTTACAGGTGCTTCATCATATTTTATATGCAGTAAAACTGCGAACTGAACAACTCGAACCAACTTGAAAACTGAGCAATACTATTATAATTTACAGTGATTTCACTCACAAGCTACAACAACCGAACTTGATATCTTTTTGTATATAGTATAATAATGCAAGACATTGGCATTTCACTGTTCACATTTTTACTGTTTACACAGACATAGATTATTGTGGATTCGAACATTAAAATTTATCATTTTACCATAGGACCAAAAAAATTTAACCCCCTAGACCAGGGGTATTTTTGAATTTTCCAGAGAATATGGATGGTATTTCTGAATTCTTTGCACAGTCAAATAACAAAACTAGCCCTCCTAAACTACTAAACACCACCACTGGAATCGAGGGTATTACAGTACTTGCACCCCCAATTTTTTCTTAGATATCGTTAGGTACAGGAGTGTAAGAGTAATTAGCTAATTTTTTATAATTTCTTGTATTATTTCCGCTAGCACGTGTCTTTCGAGCGGCGCTTGTCCTGTCTTAATAAAAATAAAATGACAAAAATTAAAAATAAAAACTAAAAGCATAGGTACATAAATACGGGTAAAAAATAAAATTATCCAAGAAAGACCGAAAAAACAAAAGAAATTAATACCAAATAAAAAATTCAAAGAATAATGATTGAAACGAAAAATAAAATATATAATTAATTCCAATAAAAGGACAAAATTGAAACAAATAAAAGCTTTTTCTAAAAAACATTGCAGTGTAATTTTGTTAAAAACAATTTAAGAGAATAAGGACCAAAATGAAAAGTAGCATATATGACCGATTTCAATTGAAGGACAAAATAAAACAAATTAAATCTTGCATACCGAAAATTAAAATAGCTAAAAAAAACCAAAAAATAAATAAATAAGGACTGAATTAAAAACCAACATATATAACTAGATTCAATTGAAGGGCAAAATTGAAAGAAAAAAAAACATCATTGAAGAAAATAGGAATAAAACCAAAATCAAAATAGCAGGGACTAAAATAAAACAATCACAAACATGAAGGAATTACATGTAATTTCTGGTGACAGAAGAGAGAAAATGTAGAAAAAATTAAAAATCATTCACCGACACTCGTGGCACCAGAAGGCACAGGACATGGCGGCGTACTAGGTGACACAGAGGATGAGTAGTTTCGACCACCCAACAACGTAGCACACGCCACCTGAATGGCGTGTGCGTGTGAAACACCGGTGGAGTGTCCGTAAGAGGTGCTTGCAGTGTTTTCAATTTTTTTTTAATAAAAATAGTAAATTACCTCTACACATTTGGCTCTAGTGATAATCACGAAAAAACCGAGGGTGAAAGTATTACAAAACCTTCGGTTTGAGGCCTTCGTCTTTGTTTTTTCTGGGGTCTATTTATATGTTCACTATACACAAATATGTGGAAAAAAAATCTCCCATTGTTCCTCATCTTATTGTCAGCATCCAGGGGTAAAATTGTAGTTTTACTGTGTAAAGAATTTGGAAATACCATATATATCCCCTAGAAATATCCAAAATACCCTAAATTTTCAGGGGTTAGGGGTTAAATTTTTATGCTCTAGAATAAAATGGTAATTTTACTATCATAATCCATAATGATATATGTTCTTTATATACACGAAAAATGCTACAGGAAAAAATGATGACTTTTATATTTTAGGTTATATATATATATATATATATATATATATATATATATATATATATATATATATAAAACACGTCAGCATTTTACTGTAGACTATGTTACTGTTCACACAAACTCGGGTTACTATTTATTGTGACAGTAAAATTACCATTTTACACCACCGGGATCGGGGATATTTTCACATTTTCCATGGGACATGGATGGTATTTTTGAATTTTGTTGCACAATGAAACTACTGAAATAGCCCCCCTAAACGACAAAATAAGGAAAACTGGACCGGGGTACTTTAGAAATTTTCAGGGGACATGAATGGTATTTTCAATTTTGTGCACAGTGAAACTACGAAATTAACCCAAAAAACGACAAAAATAGGCGCCGGATCCGGGGGTGTTTATGAATTTTCCATGGTGGTTTTTTCGTATTTATCGATGGGTTATAGATAATTGTGCATTATTTTAATATTACTTCTCAAAGACACTATAGGCGCGTCGTACGGACCCGGGTGTTGTGTTTCCTCCGCATGTGCCTTTCGAGAGGTGGATGCACCTCTTTATGGCGGTTAAAAAAAGCCTCCTTCCATGTCACATGGTTCGCCAACATGTCCTCTTCCTCCTGGTGCGACGCGTGTCTTCTTACGGTGGCCGTTGAAGCTTCGGTGGATAGTTTTTAGTTTTTTCTCCCTTTTCTCTCTCCTACCGCCCGAAACTATGCTTCAGTCCTTAAGGTTTTTGAAAGTTTTATTTTGGTCCCTGGTTTTTGGATTTCTCTTTTGTTACTATTTTTTTCAATATAGTTTTTGATTTGTTGCAATTGTGCATTTCTATTGAAACTGATTATATATGTTGGGTTTTAAATTAGTCCTTATTCCTTTGATTTTCGGTTTGCTTTTGGTCATTTTAATTATTTTAGTATGCAGGTTTTAATTGCTTCTAATTGGGTCCTTCAGCTCAAATTTGTCATATATTCTATATTTCATTTCATTCCTTATTCTTTTAATTTTATAAAAACATTACACAATATTTTTTAAATGGCTTTATTTATTTCGGTCCCAAGGTTTTATTTATTTCAATTTTGTCCTTAAATTGCAATTAATTATATAGTGTGTTTTAATTTGTTTTGATTGTGTCCTCCAAATGAAATTAGTCATGCATGTTACTTTTCATTTCAATCCTTATTCTTTTTAAAACTTTTAACAAAATTATACTGCAATTTTAAAAAATATATATATTTATCTGTTTCGGTCCCAATTTATTTATTTGTTTCAATTTTGTTCTTCGATTAGAATTAATTATATATTTTATTTCTCATTTTGATCTTTATTGTTTGATTTTTTTATTTGCTATTAGTTTCTTTGGTTTTTTTGTCATTCTTGGATAATGTTTATTTTTTATCCGTATTTATGCATCTATGTTTTTAGTTTTAGTTTTTTGTTAGTTTTTTTATTAGGGATTTATTTTTATTTGGTTTCGTCCTGAAATTTTAATTTATGTTGGTGATTATTTTAAAATTAATATTGCTCCCTTTTTCCTTTTGTTTTTTTTTTTCTCTCTTATTTTTATCTATTCTTCGGATCAAATGATTTTATGATTTTATTGTTTGCGTCATAATAATGATAATTTTAGTGATTATTTTTTTATTGTTTTTTTGTAAAAATGTTTTGCTTTTTTATTTTATTTGTCAAGGCAATTTAATTATTGTAATTGTTTGGATAATAATATTGATAATAATTTTAACTGTTGTTTTGTTGAAACCTACTAAATAGATAAATTTATATCGATTTAAAATTTATATATTGTATAGAAAAATTGCACTTAACAGTAATTCTGCACATATTTATTATTTTATTTAAATTTATATAATAATAAAAAAATATAATATAATTAATTTTTTTACGTTGAAAAAAATATGGTGTCACCCGTAACCGGCAGGGGCACTGGCTAGTATATATAAACACACACTAAAGTAACGATATACCTCTTCCGTGTTACGTGGGCTTACATAGATTAAGATGCTCAAAGACAAAAATAAATAAATGAATGAATAAATCATAATGCAAATGATTATCTTGTCATCATCAATTGCATGCGTTCCTTTTTGTACGGTAAAGCAAGAGGGTCACTACGTGCATGAAATGCATCTCTTCGCTTCACATCATGTTCCCCGTCAGGACCCAGTTGAGGCTCTTTGGCTTCTCACACACCGTACATCTGTCGAGTAATCTCTCGTCCCCCCTCAAACTGAAAACAAACTTATTATAAGTGTTTTTCTTCATATGATTTTAATTTAATGGTAAATTCTTCAATTTCAGATTTAAAGTTTAGATCTCTTATTTAATGAGAAAAGAAATAACCCTCAATTAAAATATTTTTATTTTCCTGCAAACTATTTATAATTTGAACTGGAGAAATATTAAATTTCTTTGAGGATCTGTGATCTAGAGATATATAATGGTAAGAAATGTGTGCTGACCCAACTTCACTTCCCTCCATTTAACAGTATTGAGCTCAGTTCCTCAAGGTTTGCTTAAAGATCAGTGCTGAATCAAAAGGCAACATTCACTGGAAGCTGATGTTGGATCATAATGAGAATAATTATATGTTTCAGTACTCTCAAATAAAGTGAAATTATTAAGAAATCATCTCACCTTTAAAATTTTAAACTTGTAAGTGAGGTCTCATAATATGATTTATATTATTTCTCTAACACATCTCCCTCAAGTGAAAGTCTTTTAGACTTTAAACTTGCACAAATCCACATCACCTTGTGCTTGGTTTTTATCAAATAGAATGTGGGTAGTGAGATTCGAACTCGTGATCGCTGGGTCAACAAGTCTCTGATACCATGTTAAGGAACCATCTCACCTAAAAGTTCAAGCTTGCAAGTAGAGGCCCCAGAATATAATTTATATTATTCTCTAACACACATCCCTCAAGTGAAAAGCTATTTAGATGAGATGATTTCTCAATATGATATCATAACCTTATCAACTCAGCAGTCAAGATTTGGAATCCGGTATAAATCCACTTAATTATTTATATAATTTTTAATAATTTGATATGAATAATTTGTATGAAATGCAGTGGTAACAGCTAAAACTTTTTGACTCAGTGAGTAGGCATGCTTTCTGCCAAAGGGATACATTACAGAAACTGAAAAGAAGAAAAAAAGTAGATGCATGAAGATGTGACCAGTGAGCTCAGGACTGACAGCAGAACAAAGGATGGGATGCAAAGGCATAAAGTTGAGATCATGCTGGCCTCACGATCACCGGGCGCATGATCATGTTAAAGAAATCTGAAGGAGATCTCACAAGACAATTCAGGAGAATAATATTATACGACCTTTTCTCCCACAGCATATATATAGTTTATCAGAGCCGCTCCTTCCACTAACTAGACCTTTCTTCATTTATTTTATTGTACATCTTTTCATGAAGTAGCTAGCTAGTGTGGTGGTGGAGAAAAGGTTGCGTAGCTACCTAGGCTTTCTGCTGCTGATGCTCCATGTTGAATGAACTGATGCGAGTCAAAATAAATTAATGAGTAAGAAAAATGTTCTTGTAGCAAGTTTGGAAAATAAATAAAAAAAAGCAGAATTTTTTTCATTTTAATTTATTTTTATATTATTTTGATGTTAAAATTGGTTTTTAAAAACATAAAAAAAATATTATTTTAATATATTTCTTAACAAAAAAAATCATTTTAACAAACAATCTCAATCTTAAATGATAAAAACATTAGCGTCCTTCCAAACCAACTACAACCCAATATATGGTCCTTCCAAACATTAGTAGAAGTTATTTTTTAAAATATTTTTTATTTAAAATTATATCAAAATAATATTTTTTTTATTTTTAAAAAATTAATTTTAATATCTGGAAAATAACCTAAAATCACTTTTTAAATTGAAATGATAAGGTCATCATCTTCTTGTTTCATATTGTCGTAGCACCCTCTCAATATATAATTGCATGATCCTTACACTGTGGTCTAGCTAGGTTTGTCACAGCAGAAGTAGAGAATGTCTTTCAGCCAAAGCCTATACTAAAACATAGGCTATATGCTCCTTTGTGTATATAGTTGCAGCACTTGAAGTTGTTAGCTTGACCTTGAACAAAGAGAAAATCCACTTCTCGATCGGTTCTTGCATGGAAAACTATATTAAAGGATGAAAGTGTGGCACTTATTTCTTCACCACAACAAAGCAACCGCGATTTTGTGACTATTTATGATTGTGGTCGTGTTACTTTTTATAAATATTTTTTATTTAGAAATATAATAGTTTTTTTATTTTTTAAAAATTATTTTTGATATTAATATATGAAAAATAATTTAAAAATATCAAAAAATTGAATTTAAAATAAAAAAAATATTTTTAAAACAAATTGACAAATACCTTTAGAAAAAAAGGGACTATAGCCAGAAAAGCTCAGTGATATGTTTACGGTGGCACAATATTATTCAGCATCCATGGGTGGTCGTCTGGCTGTCCATCACTTTGTTTCCTAGCTAGCTCACTAATACTTTACTTGGGAAAATATCTGTGTTCTCCCATGATAGCTTCTCTCAATGTGCTTCTGAGGTGTACTCATGAATGAGCTGAAGTTTGTTGACCGAAAAAGCAAGTTGATTATATTATTTTTTAAAGTATTTTTTATTTAAAAATATATTGAAATAATATTTTTGTAAAAAAATATTATTGATATTAGCATATAAAAATGATCTAAAAATACTAAAAAAATTAACTTAAAATTAAAAAGTTTCTAATTTTTTCAAAAATATTTTTGAAATACAATGTCAAACTGGATGTCGTTTTTAAAATACAATATCAAATTGGATGTAAAACTTGTTTATTTTGATTTACAGATAAGACATGAATATGATATGTTAGAAACAACTTTAAGAAAAATTAAAATATTAATTGTTGTAAAATATAGTTAAGATCTTGATTTACTAAATTACAACATTTTAACATAAATTATGAGTTATTTTTATACAATATACGAGTTCGTATTCATTTTACCTATTCAATTTATAAGTTATTGAAGAAAAATAATTTCTAGGTTCTGTTTAGTATAAATCTTGTAAATTGATTTCTTTTCTCACTTTTAACTCATTGAAAAGTCATAAACACTATTGGTAAAACTAACTTGTAAATTAAATAAGATTTTATTACAAAATTGAGAGTCTGGTTAGCATGATTTATGAAAAATGATTTTTAACTTTAATTAATAATTTGTTTTCCAAGTAAAAAATAATTTAAAATGGCTTTAAATTATAATTATTTGGTAACTACTATTTAAAATGACTTTTTGAATAAGAGATCAAGTATAACATAATCTGTAAGTTCAAGTTGTAAATTTTAACTTTTGATTAATTTATAATCTGACTCAATTTCATGACATGTTTTTTTTTTATATAAATCAAAATTTATTTTTAACTAAATATGTTTACAGTAAAAAAAAAATGATTCCATTTGAAAATTTATTCACAAACAAAATCTCAGTTAAAAATTTCATTAATCAAAAGTTATTTTTTTATTATATATATATTTTAAAAAATTAAGTTTTATTAAATATATTTTTAATATAAAATTGTTTTACTTTTTTATATTAAAAGGCTAACAAGGTCAATTTGGTTCCTTAAAATTTTAAAAATGTAGTGTATAGACCCTATCACATTTTAAAGAAAACATTGTCAAGTTTGCATCCATAAATATTTTTTTCTATTTTAAAATATTTTTCGGTTATTAACAAGTTGATTGAGGGTGATTTGGTCTTTCAACAAACATTAATATTATTTTCTCAAGAAAAAAAAGTTGTTAGCACGTGTAACACTTGCATTGTCCTACTTCCAAGTATTGCATTTCCAGGACAGTGTTCAAAGGCGTTTCACAATTATTTTTTTGTTGCGTTTTATTTAATGCTACTTGTTTTGTTTATCTTTTTTTTTATTGATTTTTTTCTTCGATTTCATACCTCGTCATTTTATTTTATTTATTTATTTATATTAAATATGATCATCTTTATTTTCATGGTCATTTCTTGAATTTTGTTTTTAATTTCATCCCTCAAGATTTAATTCCAAATTATTTTATATCAAATTTAGTCCCAATTGTTTTTATTTCTTTTTTTGTTTGTTTTGAATCCTTATTTATTTATTTTTATAATTTAAACTCTTATCATTTTATTGTTTTAGAATTTTAATGCATCCTTTTTAGGTTTTGTCTTCTATGGAATTGGTTCCATGATCATGACTAGGGTCAATAGTTCTAATAGTTAACCTAGATTGATTTTGATCTTTTTAAGTTTGTTTAAGTTTTTTAAAAGCAATTTTTTCAATATTTGACTTATTAGGAATTGATCTTCATTTTTTTTCACTTTTCTTTTAATAGATTTATTCTAATCTTGTGTCTAGGCTTACCGGTTAGCGGTTAACCTAAGTTGATTTAGTTTTTTTTTCATTTTTTTACAGTTTTGTTGTTTAATATTAAGTTGTTTGATAATTGAATTTCGTATTTTTATCAAGTTTGCTTTCAATAAACATCATAATTGTTTTACCTTGTCAATTTTTCTCGGTATGTTTATTTATTATTATTGTATATTTTATTAGCATAATTTAAATTAAATCATTTTATTAAATTTAATAGAGCTAATAACTCAACTTATATTTATATTTATATTTTATAAAATATACTCAGGTCATATTAGCATTCCTTCTTTTACATTGAAGAAAATTTAGGGTGAAATGTGACACTTATCTAGAATACTCTAGAATGTGATTGCAATTTACCACTAAGAAAGGCACAAATTCAATAAGGATAGAAAAAAACTTGGGGACATGCAAATAATGATTTTTATTAAGAGTTTTTTTTTTTTTGCTTTTTAAAAATAAATAATTCTTTTAATTTAATTATTTGGTATTTTTAAAGCGTTATATCAAAATTAAAATTTAAAACATTATTATTAAAACAAAAAATCTTAATGTGGTATGAGAGAGGGAATGAAAAAGCAGGAGACTAAAAGTACTTTTAAGACAAAAATAAAAATAAAAAGAGTGGCACATAAATTTAAAACAGATAAAAAAATTAAAATGGAACAGATTCCCTCCAAACCAGTGGACAAAGCCACTCGCTCTCTCTCTCTCTCTCTCCCTGGTGCCCGCCAAAGAAAACAAACCCTGACGGAATCATCTCTCCTAGTATATAAATCTTCCTTTCATCACTTAATTCCTATCAGTCTCTTTCTCAGTTTCTCAAACAAAATCTCTCTCTCTCGATTCGTAAGCAGCCATTATATATCAAAGGAATCTTCGATGAACTCAGAGCTCCATCGAAGCAACTGATCATCATCGATCTTTACGCATATCCTGGTTCGGCTTCCTCTCAGTCTTCAATTAAATATTTAATTATTTGTCTTTGTTTATGGATTTCAGAAACTGAGCTTTATTTCTTTTCCTTATATGTTTGGCTGCTTTGATTAATTTCATGATCGAGAACTTTCAATGTTAATTAGACTACAGATTCAATCAAATACGCATGATATATTCCAATCTCACATATGTCCACCTTGTATTTGTCTACGTGTGTGTATAGCATGATAAATACAAGCATATTTTAGCGCATGTTGAGTCCTTCTAGGCGTAGTCTACCAGCACTTATGGCTTATGGTTTACTTGACTGGTTGATTTTTTCAATTTCTAAATGATGCCATGTTCGTTGCTGTGAAAACTGAGATCGGAAAGTGAAGATGAAAGTCACGTTTGTTTGGCTATTCTGTTCTATCACACACACACACACACACACACAACACATGCATGTGGTCTAGTCTCCAAAATTGACCAACAATATTTTCCAAGTAAACCTTCACCGTTCATATTTTCCATGCTAAATGGGCCGGCCCAGCTTAGCTGGACTTGGGCTGGGCCGAGAGCAGCCCAGCCCAACCCCAGCTAACCCACGCAGAAGAAGAGTGAAACGGTGCGCTGCACTGTTCACGTCTTCTTCACGTGAACTGTGCAGTGCTACTGTTCACCGACCACGACGAGAGTTTCAATGACCGATACCAATGGGTAGAGGAGGACGAGGTGGTTCTTCCTGTGGTGGCGGCGTTGGAGATTGTAGCCTGTGGTGGCCGTGAGGAGCATCGGAAGCTTCCTCTGTGGAGAGAGAGAGAGCGCTGTGGAGAGAGAGAGAGACAGTTGCCGCCGTGGAGAGAGAGCTGTGTCGTTGTCGTTTCGTGCCTGTCGTCGTGGAGAGGAGAGAGAGTTGTCGCTGTGGCTGTTGTGGCCGTCGTCGTCGTCTCCTGCGACGAGAGCTTGATCTGCGACGAGAGCTTGATGCAGCTCTCTGCATGCAATTCAACCCAACGACCCGTGTTGTGCAGAGGAGAGGAAGGGATGAGGCGCAGACGTGAGGATAAGGTAGGGTTTATTTTTCAACGGTAATATTTTCTACTTCAAATACAATCGGCGTTGCACAAAAAACGAATCACAGATACAAAAGCACCTAATATTAGCTTTTCATGCATCGGTGTTTCTGTGAATTTTTTCTGTGGGTCCCATCAATTGAAACACCGTTTTTTGTTTTCCAAACATTAAAATGGATAAGCCGTTTGGCAATCGTGGATCGCACCACAATGCCAAACGGCCACTAAAAAAATATGTTTTTAAAAAGTATGAGTTTTGTTTTTGTTTTAAATTATTTTTTTTAGTGTTCTTAGATTATTTTAATGTATTATTGTCAAAAAAATATTTTTTAAAATAAAAAAAATATTATTTTAATATATTTTTTTATAAAAATATTTAAAAAATAATTTTAACCCTATTCCAAATGAACATTTATTTTTCAGCTATGAATATTAACTCTTTATATATTGTTAAATTACTGTGCGAGTCATGCCCAATTTATTGAGTGTTAACATTACATTTTAAAAATGTTTTAAAAAAATTATTTTTATTTTTTATTTTGAATTAAAAATTTTAATATTTTGTAATTATTTTCATGATATTAAAAATAATTTTTTTAAACAATATTTTTATTTTAATATATTGTTTGAATAAAAAATAATTTCAATTTTTTTTTTAAAAAAAATGGAAAGATAAAATGACGAGTCGTGACTCATGATTCCAAATGTTGGGTTGGAGTGTTGGTGTTACTTGGCAGAGATTTGGCGTTACATGGCACAGTGAGTCCCAAATCCCGATCTCTGGAGGACATGGTGTGCTTGCAAATATAAAAATAATAAAAGAGAGTTGTGTCAGGTCAACCAGTAGTCAATTTTTGCTTGTAGCCGCTTGTCATTCTATATTTGACAGTATTTTATTTTATAAATATTTTTAATGTTTTTAAATTATTTTGATGCAGTAATGTAAAAAATAATTTTAAAAAATAAAAAAAATATTATTTTAATATATTTATAAATAAAAATTATTTTAAAAAATAATCTCAAGTATATTTTTAATCAAACCCTTCCTTGATATTTATCCCAGTCCAACGGTGGTTCATTGATTAAGAGGTTTACTATGGGTTTTTTTCTTCAAAATAAAATATTAAACAATATAGTTTAAAAAGTCACGTAAGTGCATCCGTGATTTCTTTAAAAAAACATTGACTTTTTTAAGCTATTCTAAATTTTGAAAATAAATAAATGTTATTTATTATCTTTATCAAATAAAGATACTGTTTTTTTTTGATATTTTATCCATTCTGTCCTATAAATAAAACTCTAAATTTCTTACAAGTTTGCTCGGTTGATGCTCTGCCTTCTATGTTTTCACATTTGATTATTAAAAGCAGGGTTGTCGGTTTCATTTTATTTTGGATGAAAATAATCAAAATATTTTCATATCAGTTAAAAAACAAGATAGAAATAATATTATTGTCATCTCAGTTTAAATTCCAGTTTATTTTGGATTTTTTGGCTAAATACTGCCGAAACATTCCGGTTTCGTTCCGTCTGATTCTGCTTCGGCCAAATAGTATTTTTTTTTAAAAAAATAATAAATAATTTTACAATATCAATCATATCTCTTAATCTAACTGTTAGTTTGAGATGAAATTTTACTAGAAGTCTTTTGATATATTTATATATATTATATTTAAAATTTCAGAGCAATTAGAGAATGTAATAACCTTGTGAGATTGATGATGACATTCTCGTAATATTATACATGTTCATAATTTTGTTTAGAAAAATCTTTTATTGTGTCTTTTTTAGATTAAATTGCATCATTCTAAATAATTTTATTTTTGAATTTAAACTAATTTTTTTTGAATATATATATATATATAATTATTTTATTGTGTCTTTTTTAGATTAAATTGTACAAATATAAATAATTTTATTTTTAAATTTAAATTAACTTTTTGTGAATATATATATAAAAATGTATAACCCAAAAATAACATGTTAAAATACTTAAAAATCAAAACATTTTATTTTAATTAAAAAAACAAATTACCAACCAAAATGAAATTGACTACTTTTAGTTAAAAGGGCTTTGCTGCAGCTTCCCAGATCATATAACCGGTCCTCAAATAATTAATTGGCATTACGCAGTACTCAATAAATGCATGAAACAGAAGAAATCAGAATTTCTTCGAACAAATGTTGTTCTAATGTTCATGATAATGAAGTCTGCCCTAAAGGGATTGTGCAAAGCGATTAAAGCCAAAAGATAATGATGGAAATAATTACAAAATTTTACCTCCCTTTTGTCAACTTGACAATCAAGCTGGTATATGGTTGTTATATGATAGAGTTGGAAATAATTACAAAATTTTACCTCCTTTTGTCAACTTGACAATCAAGCTGGTATATGGTTGTTATATGATAGAGTAGGATACTGTAATCTGGTTGTTTTTGAAAATATTTTTTGTTTAAAAATATATTAAAATAATATATTTTTTTAAAATAATTTTTAATATCAGCAAATGAAAATGATCTAAAAAATATAAAAAAAAATTAATTTAAAATAAAAAAATAAAAAATAAAAATAATATTTTTTTTAAAAATATTTTTGAAATGGATGGTCAAAAATCCCAAGTGCTCTAAAAATTGATAGTCTAGCTGAAAGCTTAAGGAATTAAATGTTAGGCCATTTATGTCCACCAGATGATTAGCTCATATAACAAGTGACATTTAAGTTCTTGCAAATACACACGTCCCCTCATTTATTGTCCAGCAAGCCTTTCTGACATTAGACCCTTTATTTTTTTTACCGTTTTGTTGATTGTCCAGCTGAGAACTGGGATTTTACAGTGAAATTTCAAAAATTGACTATTAATAGGGCAAGTTACAAATGAATGGCTTCGATCATCTCATTAGCTGATCATGAGGCCTAGGGGTGAGGGTATCTTTCCTAGCGGGACCCAAAAAAAAATTGAGCACAAAACCTCTAGCATGTGTGAGAAATTCATGGCTTTGCTGGGAATTCCTGTCGAGGTAGGTTTTTGTTGGTCTTCACGGGATCCTCTCCTCGAGAATCCCAAGTTTCTGACAGCGGCAATGATACTAACGTCCACTTGCCTTTGTTTGGCAGAGAAAACAACAATTTTCTTGCTGAGTATCTTTCTGTCAATATCTGGTTTTGTTTGCATTTACCTGGCCTATTCATTCATTTAATCACATGTATCATGGCTCTTTTTCAAGGAACTTCAATCTCAAACGAGCGACGGGGAAGGATAATACTTCGATCAATCAAGCCATAGAGATAATAATTTAGAGATATTTCTGCTGTCGCTTCTCGGACCGAAAAAGGTTTCCCTCTGCATCAACAGGTCAATTAAGAAGGTAAACGTTCTCAGAACATGCTGTTACAATTAAATTAATCATGGCATATTTATTAGGATCCAAGTTTCTGTGCTCATGGATTAGTTTACTGGATTATTGATGTCATCTTGATTGCATCCGCTCTACCTGTTCTTCTCATTCTCATGCGCATTTCATTTTGAACAAGGCATTTGTTTGCACTGAGCATGCTTAGAATATGCACCAGAGTCTAGTTTTCAAATTTTATGTTCCGAGATGAGAATTCAGAGTAGGAAAAAAATTAAAGTTGTCGTTGTGTATGTGGGATCACCATACTTTAAATTCTAATCCAAATATTCATATTATTATTTATTAGGAATTTAAATTCCTGACAACTACTGTAATAGGTTTATATTTAAAATGAAAATATAAAAAAGGTTCTTTTATATTCTTAAGATGATAATAAAGTTATTTCTAGAAAATACAAAAAACTCTCTATCTAAAGATTTTAACATTTAAGCGGTGAAACTACATTATATTCTATATAATTTAACAATTGATTTATGTGATTTGATTTTATTCGGATGAGCTTTTATAAGCTCTATTTATGAAATAACTTGTATTTACCAAACAAGTTTTCCTAGTAGAAATTATTAGGCATTCTTGTCTTCAATAGAGAGGGCGGCATGGCAAGTAAACATCTGCAGTTGGCTGCTAATAATTGCAGAATATTAGCCGATATATCATCGTTAGCCTTTTCTGTGTATAGGGATTGGATGAGAAACAAATTCCAGCAAAAAACTTTCGTGTTCTTGGTGCTTTCTGAAAAAACGGTCAAAGTCTAACAACGCGATTTTTCTAGTACCTGCAATAGAATAGGTGGGGTAGCTGGATACCACTCACTTAGCTAACCACGTTTTAGAGCATTTAATGTATTTTCAGTTGAGTGATTGAAGATGGTTTGAAGAGTGTTTTTTATTTATAAATATATTAAAATAATATTTTTTAAAATTATTTTTGATATTATTACATGAAAATAATTTAAAAACAATAAATTTTTTTAATTTAAAATAAAAATAAAAATAAAAATAAATTGTTTGTTTTTTTTAAATGTTTTTGAAACTCATTTCCCAACAACCCATACAACCTCCTAATTAGCCTGTGGCTGGCCAGGCCACCGTCATTGCCTTCTCCTTTTTAACAGTTCAATAATCTTTTCGGATGGGCGTATCTTGTTGGCTGAAGTTGACATAGTTTTAATTAGAGAATCTTTACTGTGTGATGAAAATAGGAATTATGTTTTGGGAAATGAGGGACTGAATTAGGGTTTTTCGTTATTATTATATGCCTTTTTGGTGTTTGACTAAAAATTCATTTTTTTTTCATTTTAAATATTTTATTTTGGTATTTTTAGATTATTTTAATGTACTAATATTAAAAATAATTTTTGAAAAATAAAAAAAATATTATTTTGATGTATTTCTAAATAAAAAACACTATAAAAAACAACTACAACTACCTCCCACACAGCCACGAGACTCAAATCCGAATAGTAAAGGGGCGTGAAAAAGTTCACATAGTGTAACAGTACACACTTAGTAGCAGATAAGGTACTTGGTAGAAAAACTTGCACAGTGCTCGAAAACTTTGGCAATAGTCGCTATCTAACTAGCCTACTTGAACTATAGAAATGCATTCTCGTTACTCGTTAGGCACCTCACAGGTACAACTCAGTCATGGGTTTCATTTATATCTCTCGTTGAAATCGTCGATACTAGCTAGATAAATACATGCAAAGATCTTAGCACTTAATTCACTTTAGATTTTTGTTAAGAGGTTATGAGTTCAAACTTTGCTGGTAGGAATCATATTTAAAGATAATTATATTTAGAGGATATCCGAGAATATAATAATAATTATTTTTTAAAGTATTTTTTATTTGAAATTATATATTTTTATTTAAAAAATATATTTTAAAGATTAATATAAAAATATCTAAAAGTATTCTTATTATAAATACTCCTACTTTATAAGAGAATGATTCTCGGAAGAAAACTAACCTTAAACTTCGAAAATTATCATTGCCACCCACCATTGCTATCACCTTAATTTCAATATTATTATTATTATTATTATTATTATTATTATTATTATTATTATTATTATTATTTCACCACTAACAGCTCATCACATCACCCCCACCCCCACCTTCATCGTAATCTCTTCTCCATCGTTGGTGCTCCTTTTGCCATTCTTACCATTACACCATTACCAAATGATTAGTCCACCTTTGTCACTACCATTGCCGGCTTCTTATGCTTGCTATCACCATTTTCAATTTTATAATCACACACACATCATTGTCATTCCACTATATATTATCACATTTTTATTAGTCAAAAGTGATGATACTAATTCTAGATACGCTACTGTTCAAGCCCATGAAACGTACTCAACAGTTGATATTGATGAGATATATCCAAGTTAGGATAGCATGAAGCTAATAAATCCTAAACCTCCTTTTTGTAGTGGAAAAACACCAAATTTGAATTTGATAGAAGGTGTGCAAGTATTGTCAAATATCTCCTGAGATCACAAATTGTAGCTGCTACAATAATAATAATAATAAAAAATAAGCCAGCAAACCTCAGGGTGTCCCATGACTGTAAAGCATGAAAAAAAATTAAAAACAATAAACTAAACTTGTTGGATCGGGAAAAATTCAGGCCGTAGGATATGGCTCTAATAGCATAATAAAATAACAAATTTTATGGATTAAATCTCAAAACACTCCTTCAATAATAATTACATGATAAATAGGGTAATTTGAACATTTTTTATTCGACGATAAAAATTAAGTTTTGCTTCAATCTTCTTTCATAAAGATTTCAAGACCTCAAGCTTCACGTCTTCATGGTGTATTTAGAAGAGGATGGTATTAGTCCTAGAGTTTAAACTTAGAAATCGCCGCACCCATCTCTTAGATTTATAATTCTAACCCTCAAAATATCAACATTTTATAATAGAAAGTCCTGCATATAAAATAGTTGAAAATAAATCCTGCAATGAAACTCGCTTGGGTAAGCAGCAGAAAGCTCGGAGGATTTTCCTCTCAATTATTGAATTAAAAAACGAATGCACTAGGAAATATTTGAAGGGATATACTTGTGTACAGCAGGGTTTGTGATTTTAATAATTATTATATGGAAAACAGTGGGCTTAAAACGTGACAAGTTTCCATGAAAGTACGAGGCACCATCGACCTCGCTCAAAAAGCTTAGTTTGTGAATCGGGGATGATTTTTCATGGATTAGGAAATCGATTTAAGTTTTTTTTTAATAATATCATTTTGGTAAAAACAATAAAATAAAATAAAAATAGACATGCTTGAACCAATCCTCGAATCAAATCATTACAAGTGAAGGTCACGCGTCATCATTCCATGAATAAATTTTGTCATGGTACTTGTGCTGGTTTCTTTATACAGCAGTTTGTTTACGTATATTTCTCAATAAACAATAAATTATGGAACAATGACTAAGTATGCTAGCAACTATTAAAGCACCCATTTGCTTAATTGCTTGAACGCGAAGTCTGGACTCTTTTTTCCTGCATTAAATAATTTGATTTGTTGTTCATACATGTTGGATTGAAGGGTTCGAGTGTTTAGTTAAAAAAATAATTAGGCTAATTAAAGTTAAATGATCTTTACGGTAAAGACTCTTGTTATTCTGGGTATCCAATTAGATTGTGTGTGTGTGGCACAAAATGATTTGTGCAATTTTGAGTGAAAAAGAAAAAAAATGATGGCACCTCCAATTCTTTTATTTCATAATAATAATAATTTTGTCCCACAAAGTTTTTTTTTTAATATATTACTTTTACCATTGAACCGGCAATAAATTTGCTCGTACAATTTTCGAAAACGAGAATAATATAATAGATATCATCAGTAATAAAAATAATAGGTATTATAATTGAAAACTCCAACAATAGGCATATCAGTTAATTACTCCAAATAACAATCAATGTTAAATTCTAAAGGTTAATAAAATCGAATCCATAATTAGAGTATAATGCTAAACATTAAAAAAGTACAATAATATGTTTTTTTTTTAAACATATAATAATTGAATAAAGGTAATAAGGCTCCATTTTAAAATCTTATAATACAATATATATACTCTTCAAGTTTTTTTTTATAACTTTTTTTCTAAATCATTAGCATTGATTGTTTAAATAATGAATACTTATCCAATGGTCAATATTACACATTAGTAACCTTTATCTCTAACAAAATATTAGTTAATATTTATTGATGTAGAAAATATAATATATTATTTATTGTAAAGGTGGTTTGTTTTTATATTTCAGATTTTTTTAATTTTTTAATGTTTTCAAATGATTTTAATGTGCATATATTAAAAAAATATATTTTTTTAAAATAATAATAAAAAATATTTAAATATATTTTTAAATAAAAAACACTTATCAATCCCTTTTAGTAATAAATTCTATTTCCTTAAAAATCAGACATCGAATTTTTAATTAATCACATACCTTTTGATGATATTAACAATTTGTTTTTCTTTTTTTAAAAAAAAACAAAATCCTTGCATGGCTCTGAATTTTTATGCATATAATAAAAAGCTTACACGGGGATATTGTGCTCCTTTTCTTTTTCTTTCTCTCATCTCGCTCTCTCTCTCTCTCTCTCCCCTCCCCCCCCCCTCCTCCTTCAAACCCATCTTTATAAATCCAAATATAGCTCATAATTGAGTGAAAAAGATCAGTCTTTTGCACCGAGTCCTTGTTTTTTCTAATCCCTAAAGTCCGGTGCCAACTGTCAGGCCAGTTCTTGTATTGCCTGCCTAGGTGGGTTCTTGTTTGAGTTATAATTCATGTTTTGTGTTTGGAATATCTTGAATACTTTTCAACTTGTGTTAGTGTTCTTTATGATCAAACTTGGTTTGCAAGTTGGAGGAAGTGTTTTGTTGTCTATCTTTCCATGCAATGTGTTTGCCTTTTCAACCGAGTGAAAATAAACAAAGAGAGCTTTATTTTTGTGTGCTGAATTGAATTGCTTCTGTGGATCTTATGTTTTTCCCTGTCCGCGCTTTGCCAATCTGTCAATCTTGCTTGCATGAACTGGAAAAAAGGGTGGTGATGCTTTTTTGGATATTTGAGGTTTATTTTTTGAATGAGAAGGTTCAAATATCTGGGCTTAAATAGCTAGGATATTTTTTTGTAGACCCCATTTTTGTTGCTTCAGTGCTATTCTGTGGATCCCATTCTCTGTTTTATCTCTTTCTCGTTGCCCTTATGTCATTTTGTGTTTGTCTTGTTTGATGAATATGCTAAAGATGCTCATGCCATTTATTTCAGCCCGATAATTAGATTTTATACATCCATAGAAATGTGTTTCACTCTGTTTTTTTAAGATGTGTCAGTGATTTTGATCTAGTACTCTTAGTTTCTTACATACTGGGATTGAGATTTTTGTGTGGCTTATAGGGATTACTGAGCACTTAATTTACTTTCAAACAAAAATGTAGGAGACTCAATTGCTCTAAAAGCACCATCATCCCACCAAATTGGTGATTGGAGGTTGGGTTACTAAAGTGAGCGTATGCCTGGAAACCAGTACAACGGTAACTCTACCCTTAGCTCAGATCGTGTCGGACGGCTCTTAAAGATAAGAGAGCGAAGGAGAAGTATCAGGTCTGCCTATTCAAATGATGTAACTGATAACCATAGAGGAACTGAACCATGTGAAAATGATTTGCGCACGCGAGAAGGTGACAGCATAAACAATTCAATTATCGAACAATACTTGGAAGGAGCTATCGCAGAGGGATATGAAAAGCTGGATGTCAGGCCTTTAAGGCAACGGCTGTTGGTGGTAGCTAATAGACTACCTGTATCTGCTGTTAGAAGAGGTGAAGACTCATGGTCTTTGGAGATAAGTGCTGGGGGCTTAGTAACTGCTCTTCTAGGTAAGGAATTCAAATATTTACTACATTGATTTTTGTTATAATCATTTAATGGAATGGAGATAACAATTCATGCAGTGGACCCCAAAGTAATTGAGACTAAAATTATTCATTCCTATTGTTCAGGCTTCTGTATTTCGTCTGTTTTGTTCTCTACTTAATTTTGTATTTTATCTTTATGCATTTTCTTATTCCTCTTGTGATCATGTACCTGATGCGTTTCGGACAATGTTAACCAAGGTGTGAAGGAGTTTGAGGCGAGATGGATTGGTTGGGCTGGAGTTAATGTGCCAGATGAAATTGGCCAGAAGGCGCTTACTAAAGCTTTGGCTGAAAAGGTGAAACATTTCTGTGCTAGAAACCTTTTCAACTTGAACTTTTCTCGACTTGCTCATTCTCGCATATTATACCTAACAAATCAAAAGTTTCTGATTATCTCCTTTTCTTCAATTATTGCAGAGGTGTATTCCAGTATTCCTTGATGAAGAGATTGTTCATCAATATTATAATGGCTACTGCAACAATATATTGTGGCCCCTCTTTCATTACCTTGGGCTTCCACAAGAAGATCGACTTGCCACGACCAGAAGTTTCCAGTCTCAGTTTGCTGCATATAAGAAGGCAAACCAAATGTTTGCTGATGTGGTGAATCAGCACTATGAGGAGGGTGATGTTGTCTGGTGCCATGATTACCATTTGATGTACCTCCCAAAATGCCTTAAAGAATACAATAATAATATGAAAGTTGGCTGGTTTCTCCACACACCCTTTCCTTCTTCTGAAATCCATAGGACGCTGCCATCTCGATCAGACCTATTACGTTCTGTTCTTGCAGCCGATTTAGTTGGGTAAGTTTCACTTATGTAATGCAAGTCCCATAAATCATATATAGCATAGCATTCCATTTTAGCTTTTGCTAGTATTGTTGATACGGTTAAATATTGACAAAGGAAAACGAATGGATTTGTTATTGTTTGAACTTCACTTAAGCTAGAACGGTTCATTCATTTCAAAATTTTGCATCCTCCATCTGAGTTAGTATGTCTTGTTCACTGTATTTGTGGTTAATGTAAAGGACTTTATTTCTGTTTGTCTTATGAACTCCCTTGTCTATTTAGAGACAAGTGCAAGTGAAACCTATTGATCCAATGAGCTTCATCTCACTTGTTTGTTTGTCTGTTTTGGCAGGCAAACAAAAAGTTTTTGTGCATTTAGGCTTGAAATGATCAGATTGAACTTCATCTGAGTTTTGATGGTTACAGTTAATGAGGGAAGCTAGAGAAAAAATAGTAATTTAGAAATTGATTCCATAAATAACTGACTTCTCTGAACATTTTGATGTAGGGTCTTTAAATCTAGCATTATTGAATGAAATATGTTTCTGTGTTCAGGGTTTGGATAGGTAGGAATCAAGAACTAGGGTTATCTCTAGTTTGACATTAAATCATTTGGTTTTAGAGGCCACTCTTGGTGGTTGGATATAACAGGAATTGCTTTCAAACTCACAAATATTTTTTTGATACTGCAAATTAATTTCATGGTAACATGAATATGACCCCTTTTCCTTTTGGATATTTTTGCTTCAGATGTAAGAGCATTCTTGCAGTATTTGCTAAGACTTATTATTACTCACGTCTTTAACTTAACATGTTAATTTTTCCTCCAGATTTCATACCTATGACTATGCAAGACATTTTGTCAGTGCTTGTACTCGTATTCTTGGGCTAGAGGGCACACCTGAAGGTGTTGAGGATCAAGGAAGGCTGACTCGAGTTGCTGCGGTATGTTTTAATAGAATTATTCTTTTGAATTCCCCTTGCCTTTTTTCACAGAGCCACTCCATGCTTTTTGGTGTTGCATCATAGCATGAGCAAATAAGGTTCTACTTCTGTTATACTAATCGTGCTCTTTCATCTTCTTGTAATCAGTTTCCCATTGGGATAGATTCAGATCGGTTCATAAGAGCTCTTGAACTCCCTCAAGTCCAGGAACACATCAAAGAACTGAAGGAAAGATTTGCTGGCCGAAAGGTAGATCTGATCCTTACTTGATTAAGTTCTTCATTTTCTAAAATATGGTAGTTGAAACTTATAAGTTTTTCAAGTATGATCATGGCATTTATTGCATGTTTTTATGTTTTGAAGTACTTGAAACAGATGTAATAGGCATGGAATGGGAACTCTGATTTTTGTTGGCCATGGAAACTTGGAGCACCTCCAGTGCCAGCTGCCAAATCATACATAATTTGAGTTTCTTTTTTATTTCATGTCAGTTGAATTTTGTTTCCCATGAACACTTGAACATTCAGCTCTCATTACTAAAATATTTGAGGGGCAAAAAAAGAAGAAAAGAAGAAAGTGGTCAGCTGTTTTTGACCCATATTTTGTAAAATGATTAACTAGCTCCAGGCTCCAGCACCAGGACTAGCAAATGAGCACTTCTCCTTAAAAACCTTCATGGTCATTTGTTCTGATCTTTACAGAGTTAAACCTTCATGTAATTATCTCACTGTCATCCCTTTTTGGCACAAAGCATGTCATTAGATTATATTCTACTATCTCATTCCTGCTGAAATTATTATAATTAACAGGTAATGCTAGGTGTTGACCGCCTTGATATGATTAAAGGAATTCCACAGAAGATTCTTGCATTTGAAAAATTTCTCGAGGAGAATTCTATCTGGCGTGATAAAGTTGTTCTACTGCAGATTGCTGTGCCAACACGAACAGATGTTCCTGAGTGTATGATTTCTGACCCCCAAGAATATTTTAGTCATCATGCTGGCTTTTCAAACTGACTGTTCTATGGAATTTATGTCTTAAAGAGTTATATTGTCCCATATGCCCAAACAATAAATGCTACAAAAGAAAAGGTCTGGGAATCAAGTTGGATCTTAGCTTCTAACACTGGTTGTGTCCTATGTGTAAAAAAATGTTCCAAATTGCACTGCTTACATTAGTATTTTTTCCTAAATGATAGAAGCTACATTTATATTTTTTTGGTACTTTCTTTTTCAATTTTTCTCTATAGTGGAGGTCACTGTAAATTGAACCTAAGGTCTCTATGGAAACCCTCACCTCAGGCCTTACAACTAGAGTGAGCTCAGACCTTCAGATGGCACTCTGAAGGAAAATGAGGAATGTGAACATGAAAGCTGGATCTCAACTCTTGAGCATGCCATCATACCACAATTACACGAGGTTATTGCCCATCACGAGTTACATGCAAAATATTGAGTTGGGGTCAATTTATTTAGCTACCCTAATAAATTGGACATATTAAATGCCATTTTAGGATTTTTTTACTCTCGCATGCCCTTGTAAATTTGTATTTTTTCTCATACAATCATTTTCAATTTTTGAAGGAAAATGTCCAAAACTCATCAGAGAAAAAATACTTTTTTAAAAGTTAGAAAAAAAATGAAAATTTAATTTTCAAAAATTAAATCTTTTTTTGAAAAGGCAAGGAAAATTCCAAAAAGATTTTAAAAATAGGTTTTACATGAAGCGGATTTTTCACTAGTGTTTCAATGTTTTTTTTTATAGTTTTTATGATTTAGTTCATTTTTTTGGGATGTTCCAAGTTCTAACTTTTCTACCTTTTTCAATTCTATTCTTTATATTTCATTTTTTTTTATTTTCTAGGATTTCGTAGTTTAATTGACTTTTTAAAATTAATTTATAATTTTTTTATGTTTATTGTTTTTGGTTTGAGGGGCATTAATTTTTAAAATTAGAAACTGACATGAGAGAAAACATGAATATACAAGGACACAGGAGAGTGAAAAAACTGCATATGAGAGTAATACTCCCAAATATATATACAAGGGTAGATAGATTACTATCTTTATTGAGTTGCTGATCTTAGGTGCTTATAGAAGTTAGTAACACTCACGAGATAACTCAAAATCCTCCTGGAAGAATGGTTTTATTTTGTTTTCTTGATTGTTTCCTGATAAAGATGTAGTTTACTAATAGTTTTAGCATTTTGTAGTAGTTTCTTGTCTCATAACTCGTTATTATTTCCTTGATAAACTCGTTGGTTACTTAACAAACTGGGTTTAGATTTCCTTAATTTCATTTCTTCTGATTTTTCCTTGAGGTGCATCAATTTCTTTTTTGTCTTCTAGTGTATTTATATCAGCAGCATCAGGCTTTATTGACTTTGATGTGCTTGTTGCTGTCTCATCCATGAAAACAGATCATTGACTCTTAGCCTCGTGTTGCATTCCAAACAGCTTTTGTGCCTTCTTGAAAAAGATAAATCAGCAAGTTTTTCTTGTTATATTCACAGATCAAAAACTTACAAGCCAGGTCCATGAAATCGTTGGACGCATTAATGGCAGATTTGGAACATTAACTGCTGTTCCAATACACCACCTGGTATGTTTTTTATTTTTCAGCTCAATGTTGGATTATAACTGAAATTTTTGAGGTGCATTATAGATTGCTTGACAAATTACTATTTGAAAGGAGTAAATTTATCATTGACTACATCTTGAACTCGTTTTCAGAGATGTGTTAGGGCTGCAAATCTATTCTTGTTGGTTCAAAGAGAGTCCCCACCAGAACATGTGAACATTTGTACGAAATCAATATTAGTTGTATGTGGTAATTCAACATGATGATAGCAACACATGTTATCATGACCATTTCTATCAAATCATAATTTCAAATAATTTACTAGTGTCTAAACCAAACACGTGAAATAAAAGAGCTACCCACCATAAACATTGTGCCTCATATCTAAATTCATTCAGATCTCTGTTTCAGAAAAAAAAAGGAAGTGCCAAAGGGCATTTGGCCTTCATATTGAAAGGAAAATCCTGGCATATGAAGCTATAGCCAAACATAATTGAATGTTCTTACATTCTATGTCCAACTGAAGTGGGAGCCATAGAGAAAACGTTTGGAGAAAACAAAAGGATTTTATGTGAGAGACAACAGTTTTTGTGTGCTAAGTTTTTTTCAGGTCTCAACATAACAATACAGTATGGGAAAAAAAAAGAAAAAAAAACAAAACAGACAGCAAGATGTCAGTTTTTTGAGCTGGGTGGTTTATAAATAAGAGGAATCTGAAGACTAGGGTTAGGTTTCTGCTTGCCTGTGGGATATTTTATTGTAGTATTAGAACAACTTTAAATATTCTTACTCTGCTCTTGAAAAAAAAAGGGCTTGTTTTATCTGAGTCATCTTCTAATGTTTCAATCTTGCATCTGGGGATCATTAATGGGAAATTCCTGAAGCAGTTTCTTTTGTGCTTACAGGATCGCTCTCTGGACTTCCATGCCTTGTGTGCTTTATATGCAGTTACTGGTAATTTTTTCATCCCTTAACTCAGGTCTTCCTACTATCTTCATTGTTTTATAGTTTTTTTTCTATTTATGCATAAGATTAACCGTATTGTTATTTTTCCAACTGAAAACAATGGAGCAGCCAATATTAGTGGCTCTTATTACCAGTTGTCAAATATGGTTTCACTAAAAGACTCTTAATCATAATGCCCTTATTTTGACCTTTCTAGACCTGTTTTTAAGAAAATCCTATCTCTAACTTAAGCTTTTACCCACAATCGATACGTATCTTCTTAAGTGCAGCTGCCATGTAAGAGATAAATGTTTCTCTTTTGGCAACTACTATGTGGCTATGTGCATATGGGCAGCACACAAATGTGTTTTACTGAAAACTTTTTGACCTATAGATTGATCATGTGCTATATCTTTGGATTTGGATGTTTATTTCCTTAATTTTATCAAGTTTCTCTTCTGAATTTATTTCATTAACCCCCCATTTCCTTTACCAGTCAGTTTAAATTTTTTAATCCCTCTTACCATTTCCACGGTAAATCTTGCTATGTGGCAGTAAAGTATCAAACAGAACAAATTCTCCATCATTCAGAAGCACTGCAGATTAAATTATCATTGATAATAATGAATTATAAATATAATGATAACAACAAAAATAATGACAAGGTAAAGATTGAAATGACAGCCAATACTGAAGTTCACATCCTTGCTGGTTATTCAAACTGCATCCTATAAACTGTTTCAAACTCTTGCATCAGTTAGATGCGGCCTCATTTATTGGACGACAACAGAATCCTTGTTTAAAATGATGCTTATCTGAAAAGCTATATTGAACACATTTGTATGTAACAGAATGGATATGCAAGTGGGGGTGCAAATATTTCCTGGATAGCTGCATATATGTAATCTGAGTGGGGAATGACTTCAAAAGCCAAATAATCATAAAAGCTAAATAATAAGTTGAAACTTATGAAGTGCAATGCAACTAGAATAATATCAGTTTGAGACATCAATTTGTGTTTGTGCACCGTCTGTGCTTGTGTGTGTTTAGTAGCATATCCTTTGTGCATTACATTGTACTTATCAAGAATTGTTACATGAATATTATCTAAACCCAAGACAATGACTATGACATGACGATACTAAATTGACATCACTTTGGTTTTTGTTCCTGTAAACTTTTCCAAACACATTTGCATCTCTTGTATGTTAGCTCATTATTAGGAGAGATATGGAATGTTCATCTGAACAGCCATATCACACATTCTTCTAAATGGAGTGAACACATGCATTTATGCATGCACTAGCACCCGTGTGCACATGTATGTATATATTTTTATGAGCAAATATTTTTGTATGGAATCCTTATTCTTCACAAGTTATTGTATTTACACATCCATATTGTACTCTGCTCATCTTCAGTATTTAAATATGTGCCTTTCCTTCTGTATTATTTGCTCTATCTGGAAATTTCCAAGCAGGATTTTATACTATTGTTTAATGTTTTGAGTCTCATCTTCTTATTACTTGTGAAATGCCATTCTTCCAAGAATTGACTATGAAAGTATGCCATCTGTTCTAGAGTACCAACATGGTGTCGGATTTACAGTCAATTCATGAAGTTAGAAGATTTGAAATCAGACAATGTATTAATATCAGAGTGTCAGTAGTGGTCAATGCTTTCATTTTAGACTTTGGGCAAACTTCAAGTACTAGAATTTTGTCTCCGAATGTTGATAGTGTTAATCACAGTGAAAATCCACAATGTTTTCTCCTAAAAGTGGAACTCTCACTGGTTTAATGGTATTGTTATTGAAATGGAATGAACATACAAGAAACCTGATCTGTTTTGCCGATGATAATTTGTCATTCCCCATAATGTTTGTTCTCTCCCTATGCAGATGTTGCTCTCGTGACTTCTTTGAGGGATGGAATGAATCTTGTCAGCTATGAGTTTGTAGCATGCCAAGATTCAAAGAAAGGTGTGCTCATTCTTAGTGAGGTAATTACAGATGAGTTAAAATGTGTGATGTCTAGATTTTATCTAAAATCTGTGATGTTGTTTATCTCTTGCAAGTGCGAAAACGTCGTTCTTATGTAACTATTGTTGTATCTTTTAATGGATCTCTTGTTTCCTTTTATTACCTTAATGTTTTGGCTCAACATGGCTGGATCTGACACCTTCTCTCATGTAGCAACAAGCAGCAACTTTCATAGTCACCAATTGCTTGGAAAATAAATTTAATGTTGAAGTTAGTGAACTAAAGTTTCCTTCCGAATAACTAATGGAGGACATGTATTAGTTTTCAAAATATATGACAATTGTTTTTACCTCCTGTGAAATAATTTGGTAAACAATGAAACTGGAATTCCCACAAACTTCATAGGCAGAAGACCTGGTTTTTAAATTGTAGTGTATGATTTTGGACATGTGCAGGATTCTGCAGTGAAGCTCTATGATTTTTATCTCAGCAATACATGTAGAGTTATTTTGTCTACTGGTGACCAAATACATGCTCCATGCACACCAAACCTTGATGCTGTGTTTTTCTGCATTGATTTGGAATGAAAATCAATCATATATTATAAATTGTCAATAGCTGTATATTTGAATAATTACTATCTGTATTTCATGGATTATAATCTCCCAGTCCTTTAAAAAAAAATATGTTTTTTTTTGTATTTTTGTAGTTTGCAGGTGCAGCCCAATCTCTAGGTGCTGGAGCAATCCTTGTGAATCCTTGGAACATCACTGAAGTTGCTGATTCAATACTACAAGCTTTAACTATGTCCCCTGAAGAAAGAGAGAAGCGACATCGCCACAACTTTGTCCATGTGACAACCCACACTGCTCAAGAATGGGCTGAAACTTTTGTGAGGTACACTTGTAACAACAGAAATTATATTTGAGAAAAAGACCAAAAGTAATTTAGGTCTTAAATCCTTTTTGGATATAGGTAACTAGGTTGTTGATATTATTTTTGTATTATAATTAGTGGTCTTATGAGTTCACAGCATGGAAGAAACCTATTAAATGCAACCCCCTTGTGCTACCATAACCTTGTCCTAAGGAACTACCTTCTTTCTCTGACACAATGCATCAGCATACACTTCTATTGTGATTTTATGCACTTGAATTTGAGAAATTGTGTTTCTTGATATTCACTAAGCTGGCTTCTTGCTTCACAGAGAAGGATTCTTTTTTCATCCGCATAAGGTTGTGCGGGAGACCTTGCAGAGTTATTCTTTAGCACCTATGAAGAAGTAGGATAGATTAAGTCTGGATGAGCGAAATTGATTTCAATATTATGGCCTTTAATAAGTTTATTACTTTTGAATGCTGTTGGTGCATGTTAATAAATGACCATACCACATGTATAGAATGAAGTAAAATTGAATTGAAAATAATTGATCTATACTAATAACCTTTAAATAGTGATGAATAGTCCTCATTGAGTATGTGAAAATGAAAATCTTCTGGTGTTTTTGTTTAGCAAATATTGTCATGCTAATAATCATAATTCAACCTGCAAATGTGTGGTACTATTATATGAAAAGTTAATATGTAATGTGGCTATTTTGATATTTTGCAGTTTTATGAAAACAAGAATAGAGATTTCTAGCTTCTCAACTTTCATCTTGTGGTGCTAAACTTTGATTTTTGAATAATTTCCTTACAGTGAACTGGATGATACAGTTATCGAGGCAAAGCTAAGGACCAAGCAAGTGCCACCTCCACTTCCAGAAGAAGATGCAATTAGTCGATATTTGCAGTCTACTAATCGATTGCTCATACTGGTATGCTGCTTTTTATACATATATAAGTACTGGTCTGCTCTTTTAAAGTTTGAAAAAAATTCAATGTCTCGGCTCAGAATAAGAAATCCTGTTACAAGTGTATTTTAGACACATGCTAGAATTTGTGCGACTTTGTTCTGTTAGGAATTTAGACAATCTATTTGTAGTGAAAGAATTTCATTCATGTCCTTCACTCTAATTTTTTCTTTAGCCTGTTAATTGTAGTCTGTGTCCCAAGTTGTTGAGGAATATGCTGAGTCAACATGCGCGCGCACGCGCGTACACACACCAAGCTAAATGCAATTAAATAAAACATTAAATCACTCAAGGTTGAGCTGAAAATTAAAATTCTAGATCTCGGAGAAAGCGCCAATTTCTACCTTTATTCCATGCCTTAAAGTCTACTAGCACCGTATTAAAAATTGCATCTGAATTATGTTGAGTGAAGCAGCCCGGCAGTGATGGATTAGGTCAATTTTCTCATCTGTTTTACATGGTGATCATCTTGGCATCACCCATTGCCTCAATAATCATTAAATTCATACAAAATAAATTCATGACATGAATATTTCTGCTAGTTTTCTGAACAAAGCATAACCGTGGAACATATTAAATGGGAGTTGCCTGTCATTTTAAATATGTGTTTTTCTTCTTTCAAGCATGATATTGAAACCCTAACGTGGAGTTTGGAATATTTCCATCATAGTTTAATATATGGTTTAAGCACCTTATTTTAATTGTTTTAAAAATGTTTCTGTGCTTCCTTCCTTCCTTCATATTATTGCTGTGTACAATACAGGGATTCAATGCAACATTGACTGAACCTGTAGACACTCCTGGGAGAAGAGCTGACCAAATTAAAGAAATGGAACTGAAATTGCACCCAGAGTTAAAAGAAGCGTTGACAGCACTTTGCAGTGATCGAAAGACAACAGTTGTTGTGCTCAGTGGGAGTGATCAAAAAACATTAGATGATGTATTTTCTCTATTTCACATTAATTTCCTATTTACCTTGTTATGAAAATGTCTAAACCAAGTGTTATCTCTTCCTCAGAACTTTGGAGAGTATGACATGTGGTTGGCAGCAGAGCATGGAATGTTTTTGCGACTTACAAAGGGAGAATGGATGACAACAATGCCAGAACACTTAAATATGGAATGGATTGACAGTGTGAAGGTGCTTCTGTTATAATAGTTTTCATTTTTAATCTTCCATTCTTGCCTATAGCCATATAACACAGTTCACTTCTTTTCAGCATGTTTTTGAGTACTTCACAGAACGAACTCCCCGATCACATTTTGAACTCTGTGAAACATCACTTGTATGGAATTACAAGTATGCAGGTTAGTGTCTTTTTGGAATTTGGACCAGTTAATCATTCAAATTTATTTATCTCCGCTTGCTTCCTTGTCATTTTATTCTGATTATTACTATGATTGTAGATGTTGAATTTGGAAGGCTTCAAGCAAGGGATATGTTGCAACACCTCTGGACAGGCCCAATTTCGAATGCCTCTGTTGATGTGGTGCAAGGGAGTCGATCAGTTGAGGTTCGAGCAGTTGGTGTTACAAAGGTAACAGTATGATTGATATTATTAAAATTATTGACATCACTAATTTTTTTTTCTAGTACAAAAGTTTGTTTGTTCTGTAATATGACAGTAGTATTTATTCAGGGTGCTGCTATTGATCGTATACTGGGAGAGATTGTCCATAGTAAATCCATGACAACACCAATTGATTATGTCCTATGCGTTGGCCATTTTCTGGGAAAGGTAATTTTCGTCTACTTCAATCTCGCTAGCAATATTAAGCAGAATACTGGGAGACCAAAATCTGAATCTGATGTTGGTTTTCAAGACTTGGTCTATGTACTTGAACAAGTCGCGATCATGCTGGATTTATTTTGAACATTGATTAGCTTATAATAGGCTTGTACTGTGTCATAAATGGAAATTATTGTGAATTTTATTAAGTCGGAAAGCCGAAATGACTAGATAACTAATGTGATAATCATGTGCAAAAGTTTCCTTTTGTTGGCAGCTTGAATAAACTTTGCTTGAGGATTCAATATGACAGCAATGACAATGCTATCTAAATCATGTCTTAAAACCCTTCTTAGATGTAATTCCAAGATATACGAAGTACCTTTTGCCCTTCAAATGGCTCATTAAGCTCAAATGTCGAGCATTCATGTAAACCATTCTTCATCTCCACGTGCATATTCTCTCAAATATGGTATTGGTCATTGATAGGATGCACATAAACCTCAGATGTCAGATCTAGCAGACCATCCTCTAGTCATGCTGATCCTGCAATGGCCCTGCCCTGTTCACATAACACCTTTCTGGAATTTTAATTGTCTGTTAACTGTTTGCAAAACATGTTCTCAATTCAGGCCTTAAGTTCTTTGTAAATTAACTGTCTCTGTCTCATCTATACTGCTCAATGGAAAACGCTTCTATTGACTCGGTGTGCATGCATTTTTAACTCATGTACTTGATCATCAGGATGAAGATGTGTACACCTTCTTTGAGCCAGAGCTCCCTTCTGATGGCTTAGCAGTTGCAAGGAGCAAGCAAAATGATGGACTGAAAACTACCCAAGTGATAGACGACCTTCTATGAAGCTCCCTGTCATTAGAAGCGCGCCTAAATCATCTCAAGGTAAGGGCACAGCGACCTTCACTGAAATCCCGAGAAGAGAACAGCTAACCACAGCTGTGGGAGTGGGCGACGGGCATCCGCGGAAAAGATTTCATGGAACGTGCTTGATCTCAAGGGAGATAATTACTTCTCCTGTGCTGTCGGTCGAACTCGCACAAATGCTCGATATCTACTCGGATCATCAGATGATGTCGTGTCCTTCCTAATGAAATTAGCCAATGCATCTACGTGAGACACGTAGTGCTGAAGTTGAGAAATGTTTCTCGCCTGCAAATGGTAACTCAAAAGTCCAGGAACCAGTGTGTGGTTGTTGAAGGCAAGATTGGTGAGGCAACAGAAACAGTTCGAGTGTTGTAACATCAATAGCTAGCCCTAGAATACTTTGGTGTGCCCGCCCTGGCCTCAAACACAAGCAAGGGTGTTGATAAGTCTGAGTAATTATCTCCAAATTGGGTTTCCAATATCTGAAAGTCCTATTTTATCTCTAATATTAGCTGTAGAAATATATTCTAGAATCCCTGTAAACATGTGATTGGATCCTGATAGAATTAGCTTTCCATATAGTTAGCCAATTAGCTCGAAACTAGAGGATCTGTAAAGTAGAGCTTTGTAAAAGTGGCTATTTATACTGTGCTTGTAACAGAGAAAAGCAAGCTGAATAAGATTGAATCTCTTCACGTATTCTTACACAATATTTTTAAACTACACGGCATGCCTACTTCAATGGTCATAGACAGAGACTCTACTTTTACAAGCTCATTCTGGAGTAAATTACAAGGCACTGCGTTAAAGTTTTCAATTGTCTATCATCCTCAGGCGGACGGGCAGACAAAGATTGTGAACAAAATGGTGGAGCAATATCCAAGGGGTGGTCTCAACACCTACCACTAATAGAGTGGTGGTACAACACATCAACTCATACATCCACTAAGCTAACCCTATTTGAATCAATCTATGATTATCCCCCCCTCCAAAATTAATGCAATTCATACCAGGCACCACAAGGGTACAAGAAGTGGAAAATACCTTTTGAAAACACGGGATGAAATCCTCAACATCCTCCAAGCTAACCTGCATCAAGCACAGGAAATAATGAGAAAGTATGCAGACCATAGACATACATATAGAAATTTTGAGGAAGGGGACTAGGTTTACCTCCATTTGCAACCTTACAAGCAACGATCAATAGCTCAAAGAAAGAATATGAAGTTGTCTCCCAGATTTTATGGGCCCTTTCAAGTGCTGAAGAAAGCTTGACTGGTAGCTTACTGTTTGGATCTACCACCGGAGTCAAAAATCCACCCTGTCTTCCACGTGTCGTGTTTGAAGAAGAAAACTAGGGCAACGACACCAACAAGTGGTGACGCTACCCACAAGTGGTGACGCTACCCCCCACTGATAAAGATGGGGTTGTTCATCCAGAGCCTGAGGAGATTGTGGGGAGAAAAATGACGAAGAGGAAGGGAAAGGCAGTGATTGAGGTGTTGGTGAAATGGAGAGGCTTAAGAGCAGAGGAAGCTTCATGGGTGGTATATGCAGATTTGGAAAAAGAGTTCCCTGACCTTGTGGGCAAGGTCATTTAAAAGGGGAAGGCATTGTTATGTGCCCACGTGACAGGAAGGGGCGTGGCCTCACAGGGGATGGTCTCTCGTACCTCCATCTAAACCTCTAAAAGAACTACTTAATCGAATCACAAGAGGGAAAACCCAAGGTGAGCTATGAAACAATCCTTCACAATAAATTTAAATATCCTATGTATAACTATGTATCCTACTATAGATTGTCAAAAGAAAAAATGACATTTATATATCAATTATCTATTGTATCTATTCCTAACAGTGTGCAGGAAGCCTTTGACGATTCTAGATAGAGGGAGGCAATGAATGAAGAGATGAAAGTCCTTCAAAAGAACTCAACATGGGAAGTTGTTGACTTGTTGAAAGGAAAGATACCTGTTGGGTGTAGGTGGGACTATTGAATGGTGTAAAACAAGACTTGTCGCCAAGGGATATACTCAAACATATGGAATTGATTATACAGAAAAAACAGCTGCGCTGACATGTCAGCTTGCGCAGGAAGGAGAGAGAAAAAGGGTGAAAATTTTCAAACGACCATTACAACGTCTACGCCCACCATGTACTTACACGCGCCACACCTGTGGGAAGAGAACATTGATGACAATCATTCTAGACGCCCGGTTTGGGCATTTTTGGACGCCGAGATATGTTGCACATGCCGATAGAACAACGCGTGAGCATTGAAAACGGACGGCGTGTCAGGAGACGCGCCTACAGTAACTCGGCAGAAAATGAATAAAAAAATGGTAAATTACTGGGGAACCCCTCATGGATAGAACATGATTTTGTCGCTTTCGAGGGCTAAAATGGTTATTTAACTTTGCAAAGAAATATAAAAAAATCAATAAACCGTGTAGTTGGACCAGACCGAAAGTGTGCAATTACCGTGAAACCCTTGAACCCAGGTGCATGTTTTTGTCTTTTTCGAGGAATAATTTCATTAATGCATTCCGGAAAAAGACAAAACAAAGCAAACCGACCGAATCAAGCTGAAACGACTAAACAGAACCGAAAATTGAGCATAACAGTAACCATGAATAGTGTTTTGTGAGAGGGTGAACAGTTGTAATGGCTCGTGAGCTGATTTAGCTTGTAAGAAAATGAATGTATATAAATTTGTATTTTGAGAAACAATATGATGACTTATGGAAATGGTACTGTGATTTTGAACGATTGGACTTTAAATTATAATTATATCCTTGTACGTAATATATATATATATATATATATATATAAAAGGTGTGGCCTGTTGCACTGTGTATTGTCTCTTAAATCACTTTGGATTGCGACAGTGTGGAGACGTTTTTGGCCTTCATCCGCGCGGCAAAATGTGCGGGTTAAATGGGGTTATTTTTGGTATTTTCTTTTTTTTAAAAATAAAAATAATCAGTTGTGAACAGTGTATTAACGATTTCACCCCTATAATAAGACAAAATAACGGCTCCGGCTGAGGGGCACCGACGTAATTGCGCGCGTACGGACCGGTCCGGTTCGGCCCGGTTCGCCACATCTTTTTCTTTTTTTAATATTTTCTGAAATGGCTAAATACGGTTATAGCCCCTAATAAGACAAAAAACATGGAATTGGGTACAGGGGTAGCACGGTAATTGACCTTATTTTTTTAAATTTTTAATTCCGTGTCTGTCAGGGCGTGAGACGCATGCGCCAGACGGTTTTCCGCCTCACGCCCTGTTTAGATGGCGCGTGGGTCGTCATACGATGGCCAGAAATTGGCTACCGGCGTCCTACTCGATGCGCCTCATCGTGGTCTTCCTCCCGTGGTGGTGCATGTAACCTAAAAATGTCCGTGGACGCGGCGGAGGCCGGTTAAAGCCGCCGGCCACGTTTCTCTCCCTCCTGCGCGTAAATGTGCAGGAGAGTCCCCCCTATTTTTTGTTACTTTTCACTTCGGTCCCTTGACTTTTAATTTGGTTTTTGGTCTTGATTTCTGTTATATAAGTTTTGATTTAGTTCGATTGGGTCCTTCGATTTTAATTAATTGAATGTGAAAGTTTCACTTCGGTCCTGCTACTTTTGATTTCCGCATTGGCTGTAAATAACTCAATGAATTCGGTACAGAAGTTTTGATTTTTTCAATTTTGTCTTTTAATTTCAATTGACAATAAATGTAATTTCCATTTCAGCCCTTTGACTTTTAATTTTTTATTTTAATCCCTATATATTTGATTTTCATTTCAGCCCTTATACTTTTATTTTTTTTGTATTTCTAGAATAATCCTTACTTTTGTCCATGTATATATAAGTGTATTTGACACAATAATAATAATAATAATAATAATAATAATAATAATAATAATAATAATAATAATAATAATAATAATTTGTCTTTCTTACTCTTTTGTTATTTTTTTTCTCCCGATAATTTGATAAAAAAAGATTTTTTTGCCAGGAATAACAATGATAATTTTTTTTTTATCTTTTGTTAAAGTTTCTGGGATATTTTTAATCTTTCATTTATTTTTGTTTCTTTCATTTTTAACATAATAATAATAATAATAATAATAATAATAATAATAATAATAATAATAATAATAATAATAATAATAATAATAATAATAATAATAATAATAATAATAATTTAATTGATTTTTCTTGCTTACTCTTTTGTTGATGTTTTTTTTCCCTCCGGATAATTTGATAATTTTTATTGTTTTGACAGTAATAGTAATGATAATTTGTTTTTTATTGTTTTTTTAATCTTTTGTTAAAGTTTGTTGGATATTTTTAGTCTTTCATTTATTTGTGTTTTTTTCATTATTAACATAATAATAATAATAATAATAATAATAATAATAATAATAATAATAATAATAATTTAATTGTTTCTCTTGCTTACTCTTTTGTTAATGTTTTTGAGCGTTTTTTTTTTCTAGGATAATTTAATAATTTTTATTGTTTTAATAGTAAAAGCAATGCTAATTTTAGATTTTAAGGCTTTGATTTTGCTATTGTGATAATAGAATGTGTTGAGCTATTTTATTATATTAAATTTTGCATATATAAATATTATATTTTGATTTTGATTCAGCAAATCCTATAAAAATTATTCGCTCAACCCGCAACGTAGAACATATATTTTTTTTAAAATTTTCAGATTAAATGATTTTTTCCAGCTATTAATTTTTATTTTTTATTTTTATCATCTATAATATTTTTTTTATTTGCTCTATCTTTTAGTTTTTTATTGGTTTTTTTTTATATTTTCAAGTTAGATTATTATTTTTTTCTTGATAATTATTTTTCCATGTTTTGTTCAAGTTATTAGAATTTTTTTTGGTCTTTCATTTATTTCTGGTTTTTCATTCATTATTAACACAATAACAACAACAATAATAATAATAATTTAATTGTTTTTCTTGCTTACTCTTTTGTTGATATTTTTTTTCCCTCCAGATAATTTGATCATTTTTATTCTTTTTACAATAATAGCAATGATAATTTTTTATTTATTTTATTTTTTCTTTTATCTTTTGTTAAAGTTTCTAGGATATTTTTAGTCTTTCATTACTAACATAATAATAATAATAATAATAATAATAATAATAATAATAATAATAATAATAATAATAATAATAATAATAATTTAATTGTTTCTTACTTACTCTTTTGTTAACGTTTTTAAGTGTTTTTTTTCAAGATAATTTAATAATTTTTATTGTTTTTAATAGTAAAAGCAATGATAATTTTAGATTTTAAGGCTTTGACTTTGCTATTATTATGATAAGATGTGTTAAGCTATTTTATTATATTAAATTTTGCATATATAAATATTTTATTTTAATTTTGATCCAGCAAATCCTATAAAAATTGTTCGTTAAACCCGCAACGTAGAATATATATTTTTTAAAATTTTCAGATTAAATGATTTTTTTCAGCTAATAATTTTTATTTCTGTTTGATCATCAATTTATAATTTTTAATTGTTTTTCTTACTTACTTTTTTGTTAATGTTTTTGAAGATTTTTTCCTTGGGATAATTTGATAATTTTTATTGTTTTGACAGTGATAGCAACGATAGTTTTTTTTTTTATTATTCTTTTGTTTAATCTTTTGTTGCAGTTTTTAGGATTTGTTTTTCTCTTCCATTTTTTCCCTTTCATGATTAATACAAAAAAAAATGATAATAATAATAATAATAATAATAATAATAATAATAATAATAATAATAATAATAATTTAATTATTTGCACAATAATGATTTCAATAATTATTTTGTTTCCCTGATAAAAATATTTTGCTCTTTTTTCTAATGTTAGTTCACGCTCTTTTGTGATAGTTTATGACGCAATACCTATATTATTAAAGATGTAATCTATGCTTGCGTAACAAACTCAACTCAAAATTTTATACATTTTATCTCCTAATCTATAACTTTTATTTACTTATATCATATAAATTTATCGTTATAGATTTAATTATGTTAAATTATATACACAAGAATACCCGCGGCAATTAGCTAGTATATATATATATATATATAATTCGTTAAAAGATAGTGATGGTTAATTTTAATAGAGAGATGTAGAATTTCTCGAGTGTTTAAAGTCCTGGAGTGGAAACCAGGCCACATGGCTGCCTCTCCTATCCCACGTAATCGCCCCACGCGGCTTCACCCTCCAACCTAACAGGACAGCTTTAATTAATAGACAGATGTGTACAATTTCTAGACTCTTCGATCTCTTATCCCGCGTCATCGCCCAACGCGGCCTCACCTCCATCTCTACCCTCCTGGATTCTTACCATGAAATCAAGTGTCGAAGGGTGGTGCCTAGCCCGTTGACAAACACAATCTAGTCCATGAACAATTTCGGGATTTCATTCTAATTCATCAATAAAAGATTTTTTAATCCATGTTAACTGCTTAATTCATAATTAAAAGCTTGGATGGCCTTGCACAGTAGGGATGTAAGAGCATAATGAACTGGCCATTCCAGGTAGTAGAAATGATGCTGACAACAGTTTCTGCAATGGGAATATTATTAAATTCTGTCATATAACTCCTGAACATGGCAAGACAGTGCTTGTGTTCAATTAAGAACAGCAAAACATTTGTCTAATAACAGGCCCACCTGCATGATCGCAGGTGACTACAGATTTTAAAAACCTATAATTGTTTGCTTTCGAAAGGAAGCTGAGCAAACAAGAATAAAAACCAATATAAATAACTGAGATGTTTGTGTCTACGTAGTTATAGAAACAACCTCCTTACTCTCTAAATATGGCAGAAACCATGATATGAATCTAACAATAAATACCAACAACAAAAATACTAGAATATAATTACTGAACTCGGAGGCACAGCAACGCATGATATGATCTGCAGCTGAATCTTTGGCCTAGGTTCTCTTGTTGGGTTCAAAAACATACTTGATCAGGGACTCCTTGATTGACAGCAACTCAGGGAATTCGTTCTTCAGCTTGGACGCATCCAACTCATTGTTGCTCCGGGGGGCAACTATCACCTTGGCTTGCTCCTCCAGGTTGAAGTTAACCCATGTAAAGTTGGGGTCGATGTAGTTCTTGTACATCTCCAGAATCTCATTATGGCTCACAACACCAGGGTTTGTGAAGTTCCATATACCCCTCAAGTTCCTTTTTGCCATCTCAATTGAAAGAGGTAGAAGTTCGTCCAGGATAGTCATGCTGTTTGGAATGTTAACTACTTTGTTATAGCGAGAAATTTTTGTGATGAAGTTGCGCGGGTTGTTTAGGTCTGATGATATTGGCATTCTCACTCTCAGTGTGCACACATTGTCATATTCTCTCAAGAGCTCTTCGACCTGGTTGAAATTTCAAAACAAAATACATGACTGTTGGAAAAATAATTTCAGATAAAACGAGTCTAGAAGAAAAAAGATTACCATGGCCTTTGTTTTTGAATAGAAAGAACCAATGAAATTGGCCCTGTCTTCCTCGGTGAAACCAATGCTAGAACCCTCTGGATGACCAGCATCGTACTCAAATATGCAGCCTGTAGCAAAATTTACCATCAGGATGTTGTGATCTCTGCAAACATCTGCTAATGTTAGAGTTCCAGCAACATTGGTGCGTATGGTTTCTGTCTTGTGAGATTCACACCAATCAACATTAGGTCTGCCAGTGACCCCAGCAGCATTAAAAACATGGGTAGGCCTAATGTTCTGAATATCTGACAAAAGTGAAGATCGATCTTCCAAGCGCCCCTTTCCATATTCAAAGGAAATTCCTTGTTTCTCACACAACTTCCCCAGCAGACCCCCAATCCATCCAGTCCTGCCATAGATGAGGAACTTAAAAGAAGGTTTTCGAGGAGAGCCAGCGCCTCCTTTTGTAACTGGAATCACCATTCGGGTCTGAATTGATTTGTTTGAGATGTAAGATGCATCTTTGTTCTCTTCAGACCCATCAAAGTGTCTCCCACCAGGCATCATGAGCATTCTTGGATGAGGAAGCAGGGCTCCAGTAACATCACCCCACCAGTCAGGATTTTGAGTGTACCACTCCATAGTCTTTCTCAACCCCTCCTCCCATGTAGTTTTCTCTGACCAACCCAAAATCTTCAGCTTCTCATCGTCCAAAAAGTACCTTTGGTCATTAAATGGTCTGTTCTCTACAAACTTGATGCTTGTATCAGGGTCCTTGGAGAAAAGATTGCAAATATCTTGGGCTACATCAATCACTCTCCTTTCCTTCTTTGTCCCAATATTGTAAACATGGCCAACCTCTCCCTTGTGAAGGATGACTTCAAAAGCTTCAGCAACATCCTCACAATACAAGTAACTTCTCACATTACAACCATCCCCATGGATGGGAAGATCCTTCCCTTGCATGGCTAACAGGATAAACTTTGGGATTAATTTTTCAGGAAACTGATTGGGGCCATAAACATTGTTCCCACGAGTGGTTATCACAGGCAGCCCATATGACCGGCCATATGCCATAACAAGCATTTCTGCTCCAGCTTTCGTTGCAGAGTACGGGTTGGTTGGGAGAAGTTGAGAGGCCTCATGATTTCCTACGACAGCATCTTCATCGGTCTCCCCATATACTTCATCCGTGCTCACATGGATGAACCTCCTGATCTGACCAGTGACTTTGCAAGCTTCTAAAAGGACATGAGTTCCGTAAATATTGTTCTTGGTAAACTCAAAACTGTTACCAAAAGAGTTGTCAACATGGGTCTGGGCTGCAAAGTGCATAATTGTGTCAATTGACTCAGTTATCAGAAGGAAGTTGACGAGATCAGCACTTCCAATGTCACCCTTGACAAACTTAAAGTTAGGAGATGACTTAGATGGGAGGAGGTTTTTCAAGTTCGAGCAATAGTCAAGCTTGTCAAGCACAACAATTTTATAATCAGGGTAGTTGCGGATAAGCCTATTGCAAACATGGGATGCAATAAAACCAGCAGCCCCCGTGATGAGGATGTTCTTCGGAGTATAGGTCGCCATGCCAAAACAGCTTCTACAAGGAAAAGAAAACAAATTTAACCCTGGAACAGTAAGTTCAAGAAAACAATGTTTGCCCAGATTTAAAATAGAAAGGAATGCAATCATAGATGGGTCCACAAGGATCTATCTCAGGATAAAAACAATAGCCAACTACCACAGCTCACAGTAAGCAAAGCATTGAAAGAGAAGATAAAAAAAAAGTGACGAGATCTGACTGTAATCTAGGGTGAATGCACATCCAAAATGATCAGATCAACACTAAAATAGTAACAAGTAATTATATAATAGGTTCAGGTAGTCACCGATATACCACATGCAAAATGATTCTCATTTTCCCCAGTTAAAATATGATGAAGAATTACGGCAGTTCAACTAAATCTAAAGCAATAAAGAAACAAAGTACGTAACTTTCAAACTTCAGTTATCTATGAAATCAAAATCTCAAGAAAGTAAAACATAACAACAATTACCGAACCAAAAAGTAATCTCAAAATTAAGAGAGATCACCATCATATAGTAATTAAGACAGCAATACATAATAGATCCACGCAAAAAGTTTCTAGTAAATGAATGACTCCATAAACCAATTTCAACAAACCAAACATGAATCCGAAACAATAGCTACAAGTTACATTTCCTTAATACAAAGGATCCAGATCGAAACAATTGTGGATCATCCAAATCTACTACACAGCAACAGAAAATACAGAAACTTTTCACGTTTATTGCAGATCTAACCAAATGGAGAAACAACCCAGATCACAAAAAATAGAGTAAGCAGCTTGAAATCAACAAGAAGTGACCAAGATTAAATCTTTCGTAGACCATGCTTCAATTTAGTTAAGAAAAACAGAAAACTTTAAAACAAAAAAGAAAAGGTGGACAGAAGCAAGTGACAAGATGGCTTACAAATCCAACAGCGGTTAAGATCAAGAGAATCCCAGATTTGAAATGGAGATCTGAGAGACAGAATGAAGGAAAATCGGTCCAAAGAAATGGTCTGGCAGAGAAAAGAATGAAGGCGAGCTCATATATATAATCTGTGTGGGGAGGTGGAGGGGGAGGACCATGTTGTAATTTTAAATGACTAAATTAACATTCAGTTATAGGTTATTGACAGACCAGAGTCACATGTTTACCGTGGACTGGACGTTACAGGCAGGGGACGGTTAGACATCCATCCGGGAAAAAAAAAAAGGAAAAAAAAGAGAGGCAAATTACGAGCATAAATATATCCCATTATGGAATGTTTGACTGGGAGGATTTTGTTCGATCTTCTTTTTTAATGTGATACCAGTCGTTTGCACTGCACCGAGAATTAAATTTTTTAAAGTATAAAACAAATAATTCGAGTGTTTTTTTTAATAATATTATATGTATGGTCATAATAATTAGCCTATTTTTTTTTTTTTGAAGTAATGTTAAAAACATTATTTATTAAACAGTTTTTTTGTGTTTAATTAATTGTGAAGGAAAATAATTTTACAGAAATAAGATTAAAAAATCAAAGACAATTGTATCAACAAATTTATGAGTAGATAATTTATGAAATTCATTAAAGATGAGTTATTTATTTTTCAGCAAACTCTAGGTTTGCTTTAATTGGAAAATAATAAAACTGTAATTGATAAAATCCCATAAGAATTAATTATTTGTTTTCTGCATCAAACTAATTGATTGTTGTAAATTTATAAATCCAATTTTTTTATTGTTATTATTATGATTGAAGACAAAACTAAAAAAATATTAGCAGTGTAAAAAAAAATTATTTGATTAGAAGAATAAATAAAAATAATTAAAGGACAAAAAACAAAATTAGTATCATTATCATTATAAATATATAATTGTTTGGATTATAATAAAATTATTAAACTATCCCGAAGTATAAAAAAAACTATAACAAAAGAACAAACTAGAAAACATTTATAAAAAACCATTACTACGATTATTATCATTGTGTAAACAATTCAAACTATAAAATTATACTGAAGAACAAAACAAAGAAACTCAAATAGCACATAAAAACAATCAAACTAAATGACAAAACCAAAATAAATATTATTGCATTTAAAAAATCATTTGATTTGTAGAATAAATAAAAATAAGAAAAAAAGTAAAAAAAGTGTCAAAGTAGAAAAAAAAATGAAATATCAATTTTAATAAAAGAGAAAACAAAAACAACAAAATTAAAAATTAAAACCAAAATAAATATTACGAGAAAACAAAACTTACTTGATTTGAAAAACAAATAAAAATAATAGGAAATACAAAAGAAAAATAAAAAAGTGAAAAAAAGAAGAAAGATCAATTTAAAATGATCACCAACATAAATTAAAATTTCATGATTAAACTGAATAAAACAAAACCTTAAGAAAAAACAAAATGATAAAAAATAAAGACCATATAAGAAGGATCAAAAAAATCAAAGTATTGAAACTAAACAAAAAATTAAAAGCATAAAGACCAAAATAAAAAATAAAATATATAATATTTTTGCTTATGTTAAAAAAATATATTTATTGTTTACGCTAAAACATAATAACAACAATAAGAATAATAACCAAAGTAATTTATCATTCGACATTGTATTTATTAAGTAATTCACATAAAAATTACTGTTACATGTTTTTCTTGTTTTTTTCTTAGGGATAATTTAATAATTTTCATTGTTTAAACAAGAATATCAATGATAATGATGATAGCAATAATAATTTATTATAATGATTGTAATGCTTATGATATCAATAATAATTTATTATAGCTATGATGCTAATAGTAGCAATAACTCATAAAATAATATTGAAAATATCGATAAAAATAACTTATAAAATACTAAAATTTATTATGACTATGATGCTTATGGTTATGGTACTAATAGTAATAATAACTCATACAATAATATTTAGAATATCAATAATAAAAATATTTTCTTATAATTCAAACTATTAGAATAATTATATTCATAATGATAATATTACTAATTTTGCTTTTGTTTCTTAATTTTGTTATTTAATTATTTTTATATGCTCTTCAGATTAAATAATATTTTTTTAATGTTGCTAATGTTTTTTTTGGTTTCATCATCAATCCTAATAATAATTCAAATAATTTATAATTTGATGTTGTATTTATTAAGAATAAACTCTTGCAACTTCTCTACATATAATATCTCAAATCCAACATCTCGGATTAATGATTTGGAAAACTTTTGTAGCTTAATATTAATTTTTTTATCTTATTTATTTGAAATTGTATTACTTAAAATTAGAATAAAAAATACTCTTATTTAATTTTTGTTTTGTATTTCGGCACTTATTCTTTTAAGTTTTTATTTAGTTTCGACTCTTTTAATTTTTTTGGTCGTTTTGAGATAGTTCATATTTTTTGTTTGTATTTATGTACTTATAATCTTAATTTTAGTTTTTATTTTTATTATTTATTTATCTTTTCATTAAATACAACATGCGTTAAAAAACAAAATAAGGTTAACTTTGGCGGCGTGAAAGTAGAGCGAAACTCTCTCTTTTGCATGTACAATGAATATTTTGTTTTCAATGATATGTTATCCTTGTGTTTTTTTTCACTTGTTTTGTTAACATGTGACTTAAAAACACTGAAATTAATTAATGTGAGACAAAAAAAAATGAGCTCATTTTTTTATTGGTGTTGCTTATATCAACATTGTATTATAAAAAAACTATTTTTTTTTAATTAGTTGTGGTATTTGTGAAGTTTTAAATAATGTTTGGAGAGATTTTTTTTGGGTTTTTATATTATTTTAATGTATTAATATGAAACAAATATCAAAATATATAATTAGTTTAACATATTTTTAAGAAGACAATACGCATTATCGTTATCATTATTTTCAACACCTTATAGATAACAAAATTAATATATAAAAAAACTAACCAATTGAAAGAATTAATTTTTTTAAAAAAGAATAAGGGCCGAAATGAATAACATAATATATGGACAATTTCAAAGGAAAAAATTGAAACAATTAAAACCTCAACACCAAAAAAATAACAGTAATGAAAAAAAACAATCAAAAGAATAAGGATCGAAATAAAATATAACAACTGATTTTTTTAATTAGTTGTGGTGTTTGTGGATTTGAAATAGAGCTCATAAAGAAATATATATATATATATATATATATATATATATATATATATATATATATATATATATATATATATATATATTAGTAAAAGAGCTAAAACAACTCGGGCCCAATCACTGTGCATACACACTCATGTGCACTGTGGATCTAGCCATTTTCTTTCAAATTTCTGCTTCGCCACAGTATGTGCACCTGTCTTTGTTTTTTTTTTTACACAGAAATACTTTTTATAATTTTTATGGGGGGAATGACAAAGAAAAGCCTGTGGTCGAGCGGCTCTCTGCGCGCTGGAAAATCCAGCGCGCAGGGGTTCGAACCCCTTGACCAACATTTTGATTTTGGCTGTTTTTTTTTTTTTTTTTTTCCTGAAATACGTTTTTTTGTCCCAACAATTGCTTTCCCTTTTTTTTTTCTTTTTTGTTATTATTATTATTATTTATTATTATTATTATTATTATTCTAATGAATGAAAGTGGCTGAAATACGTTTTTTTGTCCCAGACAATTGCTTTCCCTTTTCTTTTTTTCCCTTTTTTTTATTATTATTATTCTAATGAATGAAAATGGCAGAAATTAGTAAAACAGTAAAAACAATTGAGCGAAATCTAAGACCAGGCAAATAGAAAACAAATTCAGAATAGAAATTATTAGGAAAAACGTTGCAATTATTTGATAAACATTAAAATTTGTTTTCGTTTATTTTTCACATATTTAAAGAACAGAAAAAAATAAAAATTCTGGTTAAAATAAAAAAATAAAAAACACATTTTCAAACAGTATTGAATAGTGAAAATTATTTTTTACTCAGCCCGCAACATAGAACATATATTTTTTAAAATTTTAAAATTAAATGATTTTTTCAGCTGATAATTTTTGTTTTTGTTTTATCATCTATTATATTTTTTATGTGCTCTTTCTTTTAATTTTTTTATTGGTTTTATTGTCATTATTTTCAAGTTAGATGAATTTTTTTCCCTGATAATTATGTTTTTTAAGTTATTATGATTTTTTTTCTTTTATTTATTTCTGTTCTTTATTCATCATTAACACAATAATAATCATAATAATAATAATAATAATAATAATAATAATAATATATTCTTTTTCTTGCTTACTCTTTTGTTAATGTTTTTGAGTGTTTTTTCTTTCGGGATAATTTGATAATTTTAATTGTTTTTGCAATAATAGCAATAGTCATTTTGTATATAATATTACTGGGGATAAAAGACAACTCAAGAATAAAAAATAGACAAATTTACCTAAGTTATCTACAATTAAAAAACGATACAAGTCACTTTTGTCTCAATTACATTGTTCCTTTTAAACGGCAAACAAGTCATTATTATATGTTTTAATATTTATTGCATATTATTGCCTAAGAATATATAAAGAGAAAAAAAAAATGACCTCAGATTTTTTGCAGGAAAAAAATTAATATCAGCATTCTTAAATACATTCAATATAATAATATGATGAATAAATCTTATAAAATAAAAAAAAATTGGCTGTGAATTTTAATTTTGTGCTCTTTTGTTCAAGTTTATTTCTTAAAAAAAATGAACAAATTGGATTTTTAATATTTAAGATCTAATATTACCCGGGGAAAAATACAACTCAAAAAAACAAAAGATAAACAAATTTGCCTACATTATCTACAATTAAAAAATATATGAGGCACTTTCCTTTTTGACTACACTGTTTTTTTTAGACGGCAAATAAGTAATTATAGCATGCAAAAAAATTATATTTCTTTTTTAAAAAAAATTGCAATATTTTTATTTATAATGTGTCAAATCTAATATTACTGGGGAAAAAAGGCAACTCATATTTTTTTTTTCAAATTTATCAAGGTTATCTACAATTAAAAACATATAAAAATCACTTCCCATTTCGATCACACTATATAGTATATGAGACTAAGTATATGTGTTTAATATTTATTTAATATTATCGCCTAAAAATATATAGAGAGAGAAAAAAAATGACCTACGATTTCTTGCAAAAAAAAATTAATATCGGTATTCTTAAATATATTTAATATAATAATATGATAAATAAATCTTATAAAAAAACTTTGGCTTTGAATTTAAATTTATATTTTAGACTCTTTTTTTTTTTCCTTTTAAGAAACGGTGACCTTTTTTTCACATGTATTTTTTATTTTTTAGTGTCCAAGTCAGTTGTTCTTTTTTAACCGGCTTTTTTTTTTAACCAGAGTATCCGTGACAACAAATTTCTAATAAATCATTTCACCTTCTTAGCAAATTTTCTAACAAATTTTATCAAAAGTTTTTTAATAATAACAATATTCAATCATATTTTGGTTGAAAAAAACCATTTTTAACAAATTTTATTAATTACAATTATACTAATTAAATATGAAAATAACAAAATACAATATTTATAAAATCAATTAATTTTCTACATAGATAAAAAAGCCAAGCGGAGCGGGCAAATCGGCTCGTATACTCTAAATGGAATGGGGAAATCACTATGTATTGCTTGAGTGTTTTACCACAAGTAATTACACTGAGGTTATGCCCTTTCTTTTTTTTAAACCGGGTTAGGTTCTTTAACCATGAACCAGCAGATGTGCTTGCTTGTGTAATTTGAAACTATTGAATAATTTTATTTTGCTTTGTTTTTATAGAAGAGGGTAAAACAATCGAGTGTTTCCGCGATGTGCTATCTCTCTATATTTTATATTTTCCCTATTTATTTCTTATAATTTGCCAATGAATTTTCATTTATTGCTACATTGATGACTTCAACTACGCATGTCAGTTCTTCTGACTCTTGATAATTAAATAAATATTAGGGTTATTTATTTTCTTTAATAATTAAAAAATAAATAAAAGCAGAGAAATAAATTTTGATAGTGATTATTTCTCTGCTTTTATTTATCACACGTTTTCCATCACACTTCTCGCATAGGCGTCCAATAGCAATTCCTGGTTGCTTCCGGCACATAATCAAATCAGGATGATGTTTGGCCATGATTTCTTCAAGATGTTAGTGTTGCTACTTGCACCTGTGACAACCACAACTATAAACACATGTCAGAGAGCATGGGGTAGGTTGCACATTGGTAATTTTTCTATCTAGTCTCAAAGTTATATGAACCGCTAAGTGACCGTCAAAGTAGTGTATTTTTTCGCGCTTCACGCCCCATATATCTGGAAGGGAGATGGTGAGTTGTAAAAGGAGGGTTATATAGCTATAAAATTACGACTATAAATTTTAGAAGTTGTCACGTAGTATTAAAGTTACTAGAAAATCTATTAATGTGCAAGAGTTTGGGTAAAGAGACTTGTTTTGCAAGTAGAAGATACTTTATCCCCAAAGCACCCTACCTAAGGCAAGTTGCATTATTGTTTGATTGTTTTTTCCTAAGCTAGTTTTTTATTTATTGGTCTTTCCTACGACTCAAAGTAGATCTCTTTTTGTGAGAGAGTCTCAACTTTATTGAGCTAGAAACCTAACTGTTCTAGGGTCCAAATTTAACACCGCATTTATTGTTCTTTAATATCGATGATGTACTTTACAATGTGATTTTACACCCTGATAATTAAAGTTTACAACTAAAATGAACAAAAAGATTGTTGATTTTTTTTTATATTTTGGACGAAATCTAATGAATAATCATAAACTAATTATGATATCCTGTTTTTGTTTTTTTTTAAAAAGAGAAAATATGCAAAAATTTTTTTATTAAAAATATGCTTATGAAAATTTTAGAATTTGTTTATATGCACAAAAACAACACATTTTTTGTTTTTTTTTTGAAAATGCAATATATATATAAAATCAAACTAGACGAGACCTGACAAAATGGAACACTTAGCCACGTGGGCCACTTCAGGCCAACACTCTAGGTTGGGCTGGACAAAATTCAGCCATGTAAACAGTATGACGTGAATAAATTCACTTAATATTTTTCACTTACACAGTGAACTATAAATGGTGGAGGAGAAAGAGGAGGTTACCGGTTGGTGGTATCGTCAGGTATAGGAGGCCGAGGTGGTTCTGCTGGTGGTGGCGGCGTCGAAATTGGTGGCCTGTGGTGGCCGACAGAAACTCTAGAAGCTAGTTGGTCTATGCTGGAATTCGTTGATGTTGCTTCACCAGAGTTTGTTGCTGCTACTAGAGGTCACAGTGAGGTTGTCGGTGCCGAGGAAGGTGACAAGGGTGGTCGTGGTGGCTAGCTACTACTGGTTGTGGTTGCTGCTGGTTACTGCTAGTTGTGGCTGCTGTTGGAGAAGGGAGAGAGAGCGAGAGAGCTGCTGCGGGAAAAAAGGAGAGAGAGAGGGAGTTGTTGTTGTCGTCGTTGTTGGCTGGTCATGAGGAGGTGTTGTTGTTGCCAGAGCTGAGGAGGATAATGTTGGTTTTGGTTATTTTATGCTCTCCCTTGTTCCCGGGTCTCTTCATGTGTTTTTTCAGTGTTTTCACCCTCTGTGTGTTCGTCAGTGTGTTTTCTCCTCCCCTGTGCATGGTTTCTCCATGCTCTATTTATAAACGTAGAAGGTAATCATTGTGTGCAGCGATGGGTTACCTCCTACGGGCATATGCTTGCAGTTGCATGAGTTGCGGCGGGACTGCAGTTTTGGGAGAAGATGCAATTACAATTTGATCCCTTAATTTATAATTATTCTAACTACACCCCCAATTGGTATACAATTTTAGTTTATTACTACTAATGATTAGATAACAAAAGATTTTATGTTTTGACCTTTTGCCTTTTTTATCCAAATTGATTGTGTGATATTGATCATAATGAACATGTAAGGCTTATCAGATTCCAATACAAATGACTTATTAACCATATGAGACATTTTTCCTTTTTATACTAGGGTTAACAAATATATATATATATATAAACACTTTTAATGTATTAGAAATACATTAAATCTAATACAAAAGCTCATGCCGAAAGAGCAAAATATTTTTGTTGAATTCTCAATCATCTTCACCTTGTCTTTCTTATTTTTTGTTTCATTCAGTTGATCTTATAAAAATGTATTTTAGAAATGGTGGAAAACTAATTAATGTTTGGAAATTAAAATGGTTAAATGTATTTTTGTAAAACAAATAATACAAAATATAATAAATAAATAATATTAGGAATTTATGATAAAATATATTGTTGGGTTTCTTAAGACATAAACGAGCAACAAAAAATATAATTTAAAAAAAAAATCTAAAGTCTTAAACATCCCATTAGATAAATCAAGATTTTTTAGACTTTATACAGAAATTACCTGAAGATCATATGTTATTTTGAATACTTGCTTAAAGTCTCGGTTGTCACAAACCACAAATCATTTAATTATATCCTTTAATGTTAATCCACATGAATTACCATCGAAAAGTCTCCTAAACCCTTTTAAGAGAGAGATAAACCCTTTTAAGAGAGAGATGTTGCTATACCCTAGAGTGCAAGGTTTCTTTTAAGTTTAAGATATTTCTATACTATATTATACTCACCTTAGAAATATAATAGGCATAACTCTCTATTTATAAAGAAATCTAAAAAGCTTATAAATATCAAAAATATTAATTTGTCTCTTAAATAATATCATATTTATTATTTTAGGCTTATTTTAGAAATGTATTCAATCAAGTTCATACTTGATTGTTTATAGGTTTAGAATTGTAATCTCCTTTATTAATTAATTTGTAGTAGTCAATTTTTAAAATTTATTTACAATCAAGTTATATTTGATTAATCATTCTATTTTAATTTCTGATAAATAAATATAATATATGTGACCCATTAGGTTCTTTAATATATCGATCATAATATAAATCATAATTCTAAATAAAATAATGTTAAAATAATTGATTTATTATCAATTCAATAATTGTTTGATTTATATTTAAAGATCAAATATAATATCTAGAAACCTATCATGATCCACCAAGTATTAAAAAAAATCATAAGTGGTTTGACTTAATCTTTTAATGACCAGTTTTTCAGTGTAATTATTATTCATTCATCAACAATGTTCTGATTTATGTATTATAATATGAAGTGTATCTACTTTGTCAAATCATGCTTATTCTCAACACCAGCCATTGAGTTTTTTTAATAAAACTTGGAACTCTTTTTAAATTTCATTTCGCTTGCGTAAGACTTACAATCAAAACTATTTGAGAATATATTGAAAATTTTCCCTAATTTAATTAGGATGATGAGTTTTTATTGATTACTTAATACTTCTATATAGTTTATGTTATACCCAATAAATAATTTCATACGGGTCGGTTAAATATAAACGTCATTCAATAAGCATATTCATATTAATTCTTGGCATTCCTTATACTTCAACTTATAAAAACAACAACTTCTTTTCATAAAGAAAACAATATAATATGAACAAGTCTCAACAACTCTAATTAATGTTCAGTATTAATAAAATATTAACAAGGTACATTTAGGAATAATTCTTCATGAAAAAGGATTTTAATAATTATAACAACTTTATCATTTTCTTTGCAAAATATTTTATCATAATGACTTCATCTTTAATCTAGATTCATAAAACAAATATTCTATTATTTGATAAAATATTTTATGAATATTAAATATAAATAATTTTTATTAACAAATTAAATATATTTACATAAACAAAGTTATTGCCACGTGTAACCAATCAATTGACTACAAGACGTACACTAACAATCCCCCACTTTTACTAAAACCAATCACTCATGTATTAAGTATCATATCACTGTACTTGATGACAATGCTTTGACTAGGATAATGGCTCGGTAAGAGGATCTAAAAGATTATTTTCAATAGATACCCACTCTATATTTGCATCTTTCTTCTTTTAATTCTTTAATCAAATGGAGTTGTATAAGTATATCTTTAAATCATTTTTGAGACCTTAGTTCCTTTGTTTGTGTAATGGCTTTATTATTATCATAGTGCAAGGTTACTGGATCAACAATTATAAAAGCCACACCAAATTTAGTGATAAACATCATGATCCAAACAACCTCTTTTATCTCTTTATATACAGAGGTGCAGTCAAATTTATCTGTAGACTTTGTCTTAGTCTTTTATTTGGAACTCTTCAAACTCACAACATTATTGTTTAAAGTAAAATATAACAACACTGGATTTTTTATTTTCAATATCTTATTAAAAACTAATATTCAAATAATTATGAGTTATTAGTTCATCTCCTTCATAGACTAAAAATCATTTTTATTTTTTCTTTAAGTATTTAAGAATATTCTTAACTTTCTTTTAATGACTTTCATCTGGATCAAATTGGCATATACTCATTATGCTTAAAGCATATGATACATTTGGTCTTATACATATCATAATATATATTATGAATCTTATATTCTTGGAGAGATGTATCAAATGCAAAATAAGTGAGTATATTTTTTAGGATTATTTCATGCTAAATTATTTTAGCATTTTATATATGTATATAGATTGGGACAATACAAGTAACCTTTTTTATATCAATCTATTTAAATCTTTATTTCTAGTATATTGGTTGCTTCTCTCATATCCTTTATGCAGAAACTCTTATACACGTAGCTCTTTACTAACTAGAATAAATAAATTTCATTTCCTATTAATGATATTACATCTGCATTTATGCATTTAATATTAGGAAAATAATTATACTCTCACTAACCTTTTTATAAACATAAGTATCGTCCATATTTTTAATAAAATTAAATTGTTTAATTATCTCATCAAAATGGATATTCTAACTCCTTAAAATGTTTCTAAATTCATAAATATTTTTTTATAGTTTGCATATTTTATTGTTGAATTTCTTAGATTTAAAACTTTTCATTACGCTCACAAAATAAATATTGCAAGAAACATAATTCAAGAATATTTTTTAATTTAGTAAATTTAAAAAGGAATGTTTTTTTATTAGTTTCTTGAATCTAAATTTGAGGCAAATATCTAGAAACAATTATAAAAAAAAATCATTTAAATGGGGAGTACATTTTTAAAAGTATCTAAGAAAAAAATAATTTCATATTTTATTTTATAAACATAATGTCTTATGTCTTATGTTATTTAAATAATCAAGCTTGAGGTTTTAGGTTTGAGCATCGTCAATAGAATTTAAACAAATAATCATAGCATCTAATGCTAATCATATTTATTGATATATTTTTTTAGATTTCCATAACTAATACAAATATTTAAGATACTAGTTTGCCTTACCAACTTAATTAAGTTAGAAACTCTACTAATCATGCGGCAACATAAAAAGATATTCTTATTTGTAAAAGAACATGGTTTTTTTGAAATAATAAAATAGGAAAAATGATAATTTAATTTCTTTTTTTCTCTCATAAATAACATAGATTTTTGTTTTTCTTGTGAATACGCATGTAATAGGTTGGACCTCACAATTTAACATTGTCCAAAACAAATGTAGAATCTTTCGACTAAAGAGGGATGGCCAAATTTAAGCAAGGTTGGAAGGGGAGGGGGCATAATTTAACATTAATTACATACTATAATAATAATAATCAATTGGGTCATATAAATCAAAAGATTGTCTAATATTCAATAAAGGAATAAATTAGGAATCAATTGATGATATACTCACACGTGTGTATATCATATCATATCCATGCTTTTTCTCCATGATTTTCATGAAAGTTTTGGTAAATACATAAGTACTTAAATAATATATATTAAAAAAATCTAAAAAAGTAAATAAATCATTTTTAATCATTGTTTTGGATTTCTTAATTTGGAAGAAATGTAATACAAATTTATATGCATGTAAGTAAAATAAAATAGAATTTTCTTAATAGCTTTCTTGAATTGTTCATTATTATTTTTTTTTAATTTTTCATCAAATTTGTTTTCTAAACTCAGGACCAATAGAAATTCAAAATGTGCCTCTCATGAAACTTTTGCCTACAAGTGGAGGGGACCTCTACAGCCAAACAAATAAAATCACAAGGGACTCAATTATCAAAAAATGAAAGCGTGAAGGCCTCTTTATCAAAAATCGATATCATAAAGATATCTAATGTCATTAATAACCATCCCTTTTTTAGTACCAAGCCATAGCAAGATATATTGTTTGTCGATCTTCTAATAATGTATGATGGCATCATTTGAAAAATTAACTTTAAAATTTATTTTATTTTATTTTATTTGATGATAAGATATATTTTTGAGTGAATTAAAATATAAAATGTAACTATATTGTTTTCACATAAAATATCAATGAGCATAAACTAGTACAAAAATAAAATCATCCAATTGAAATTAAAAAAAAACACTTTAGTAAAATATGAGGATAAAAGAACTTATTTTCAATAAAAATAAAATATAAGGACCAATAAAAGTTTTATCAAAAAAAATTAAGGGTCCAAAATATACATTAGAAAAATATTGCATACTTTTTAGTAGTTAACACATATTATTATTTAACAGCATTAATGGTAGTAACTTATGAAATGACCTAAAAAATAAGTTTAACCTAAAACGTGTAGGATTTTCATTGTATGAGGTTCATTATTCATCCTCTCATATATTATTGTGGATGGATTGTGCAAAAAAAATTGTTTTTGTTTTCAATTTGGTACTCAAATATTTTTCTCTAGCGTTTTAGTCCTAATTGAAGACAATTGATTTTGATTTCTTGCAAGAGGGTGAGATTTAAAGAAAAGGGATCAAAATAAAAATAAAAGTCAAAATGAGTGATGTGTCGTAAATTTAGTAAAAGATGCATTTTGGTTCTTTAACTTTCAAAATCATGCAAATTATAGAATTTCGATAACTCAATATTTTTCAAATGCAATTTTAGTATAAAAATTAATTTTTATTATTTTTTAGTAACTAGTTGAGAGACAGAGATAAGTGACTAAATTCCAACAATAAAAAAAAATATATCATTAACACGAATTTAGGCTAACAAAATAGATGATATTTGTGTCTGATTATTCTTTTTGATGAAGGGGAGTTCATATTAAGTGTTTTTGTTTACCTTTAATATTCATGAAATACCATATCTAAGCTCAGGTTAATTTTTTATTCCAGGTTTATTTTGGTTTTTAGATCAATTTCTTTAGGTTATGGATAGGTTTATCGTGATTTTTAAAGTGTTTTGCAAGTATTTTAGGTTTAAAATAATAGAAATACAAGTTTTAGATCCAAAAGAACTTAAACCTTGATTTTCCGGTCACCATGGGCAAAATTAGACGATGCATTCTATTATATTTTTGTTAAAAAAATTTGTCACAGATAAAAAAAAATCTTTGTCATGCGGGCCTTAACAAAATGGGCCAAGCGAGTTGGCCAGACTTTCCTACTTTGTAACATCTTGTCTTTTTTAAAAAAAGTACTATCTTTTTTATTTTTATATATTTTTTAAAAAAACAAATTAGTTAGTTTTAGATTAATATCATTTCTCTTTTATTTTATTTAGATATATATTTTAAATAATGATTTTGTTTTGTTATGTATTTAGTTTTTAAAGAGTTTTTTTTGTTATTCATTTGTAATTTATTTTATCTTTTGTATATATAAATTTTATTTTTTAATATAAAAACATTTATTTTCAGAAAATATTTTTAATATGTGTAACTTTGCATGATTTTTCTTTATTTTTCTTTTATTCAATCAATTTACTGTTTTTGTCGATCTCTAATATTGCTCAATAAAAAAAATTTAAATTCAAAATTATTTCTATAAACACAAAGGGGGTAAATATCTTATTTTTCAAGATTAAATATTTTATGTACATGTCTGTAAATTTTTATAATTTTATTTTTAGTTATAGTTTATGATTTGTTTTCTTTTATTAAGTCACATAATTTTTAATATATTTGATTACATGAATACATAAAATGTTTTATTTGAACTTAAATTTTTTAAACTACAAAGATACATTGAAAAAACCTCTATATACTATTATTTTTAAAGAAAAATAAAATATTTGACCTTTGACCTACAACATAACACAGACCACATGACTGGTACCATTCATATAACATAGAAAGATGTTATAAATACAACAAAATAATAATAAAGAGACCTTTAAATATTAAAACAAAAAAATACAAGGATGTACAAAGAACATTAACTAGAGAAAGAAACTACTCTTAAATTTGATAGGATAACAAGCTTAAAAGATTTCTTAATGTGACCTTCCATCAATTATTATTATTATTATTATTATTTTGATGTGACCCTTCTACATATTCTTTGCTATTCAAATAAGTTTTCCATATAAATGTAATATTAAATTTTATTATTACCTTATGCTATATTGCAACTTAGATTATTTTTTTAGTATATAAAAAAATTAGGTGTTACTAACATGTTTCTTGTAGAAAATGTTTTAAATCATATGCGGGATAACTTGATGTAATCCGGTTGACTTATCTAGTTCAAAGCTAACTCAAAAACTACTAAAAGTAAAGCTTTATTAAAAAAAAACATTCAAGAAAATATTTGTTTTTTTAATATTAAAAATAAACATATTAGATTGACCTGGATCAACTCATGTTCACCTTTTAAATCCTCAACCTAGTTAATGAGACCATAATAACACTACAAAAAATTATTTTTTATTGAGTTTAATTCTCAATCAATCCAATATTGAAGGATAAAAGTTGGAAAAAAAACTCAATTAAAAAAGAAAAAAAATAACCTGGATCAACTCGAGCTTGGGTCATGAGACCAAGATAACCCCTATAGAAAAGCTAAAAAATATGAAACCGATTTCTAAATCAACCCAATTTTGAAGGATGAAATTGAACAAAAAATAAATAAGAAAACAATTAAAGTCAACTTATGTTTTCTTAACAGAACACAGTTAAATTGAACAAAAAATATTTTTTACAGAAATAAGATGATAACAATGATAGCAGTGTACAAAATAACATAAATTAAAATTTATCTTAACAAAACACATTTGAATTCAATTTATTTATCAATCAAACACATTAATTGAATCAAACCCTTCAAATCATGATTAAAACATTACTTGAAGTTAACTCGAGTTACAAATTTTTAAAACCATTCTTGAAGGCATTTAATGCATAGTTTAGGATAGTCAATTTCTCAAATTTAAAATATGTAGAGAGACCTTCAAGATTAATTTTTTGGTGAATGAAATATTTAAAGCATGAGTGTTCACCCACCTTGAAAATGATTTGGACTAACCAAAGAGAAACCCCACCGGGACAACGAAGACTTGTCTTAAATAGGTGAGTCGATGCTCTATGCTCTCGGGTTTGAGTTCTATGATTGTTAATATGATAATTATTAAAGGTTTATATGATCGTTAACTTTAGTATTTGTGGGATTGGTTGAGATGCTATATGGTTTGTAACATAATGGTCATTGAAAACTTACATGATCATCAACTTCAGTGTTTATGGGATCAATCAAGGTGTCCTATGACTGCTAACATGATAGCCACTGGAGGCTTACATGGTCGTTAACTTCAGCATTCATGGGAACAGTCGAAGTGTCATGTGGTTGCTAACATGATGGCCTCTGGAGACTTACATGGTCGTTAACTTCAGTGTCCGTGGGATCATTCTAGGTGTCCCGTGGTTGCTAACATGATGACCGCTGGAGACTTACATAGCTGTTAACTTCAGTGTCCATGAAATTAGTTGAAGTGCGTGAAAACTAACGTTGATAAAAAAAAAGAGTTGGCTTAAATAAAAATATTGTTTCTAATTTTAAAGTTATATCATGGGAAAGTAATTATTGAAAAATTATTAGATAGATGAAAATAATTTCAATGTGCATATGTTAATTAGTGTAATTACAAAATTAATAGTTTTTCTTGTTGGAATCATGAGAGGTTGCAGAGATTCAAAGGAAATTACAAAGATTAAGAAGAAGAAACAAAATGATACTCAGAACAGAGAACGAGAGAGAAGAGTGGAAAGAGAGGGAGAATGAAATTTCAAATTTATTTACTGTTCAATATTTCTACACACCTTTACCGTGTACTCTTGACAACTTTTATATACACATTTCAAATACCATATACTACCATTATGTATATTCTAGAATACACTTTTCATTATTCCAGAATATACATTCATTACACTCTAACATCCCCCCTCAATCTCTTGCTTTTGATACACCAAGCATGAGATTGCTGCAATATAATTGAAATCGAGGAGTACTTAGCCCTTTTGTGAGAATATCAACAAATTGTTCTTTAGAGAACACAATTGCACAAAGAGTTGATTGCTAGCCACCCTTTCACGAACAAAATGCACATCAATCTCAATGTGTTTAGTTTGTTGATACTGAACAGGATTAAAGGACAGAGCAATAGCCGAAAGGTTGTCACAAAAGAGAACATAGAGGTTGAACAATGGCAACACACATAAACACTAACAGTTGCTTGAGCCAATCAATTTCAGCAGTAGTGGATGATAATGCTCTATATTTCTGCCTCTGTAGAAGATCTAGAAATTGTATGTTGTTTCTTGGAGGACCAAGAAATAGGATTAGATCCAAAGAAAATGACTAAGCTAGTAGTAGACCTTCTATCGTTTGGATCTCTTACCCAATCTACATCACTATAAGCTTTAAGTTCTAAAGAACCATGGGTATACCTCATTCCATAGCTGATAGTGCCCATGAGATAACGTAAAATACATTTAACTGTAGTGAAATGAGACACCATGTGGGTTCTGCATAAAGTGGCAGACTTGATGAAACTGCAAATGCTATATCTGGACAAGTGAATGTTAAATACTGCAGAGCTCCTACAATACTCCTATACATAGTGGGATCATCAAATGGCACGCCATCATCTTTAGATAATCGGTGATATGGAAGATATGGAGTGTGGCAGGCCTTAGCATTAGACATCTCAGTTTTGCACAACAAATCAGTGATATATTTTGACTGAGACATAACTAAACCAGTATGAGTGTGAGAAATCCGAATCTCCAAAAAATAATGTAAGTCACCCAAATCTATGATTTCGAATTCAGCAATGAGAGAGTCAATAACCCTTTGAATTTCACATGAGAAAGTGCCAATAATGATAATATCATCTACATATACTAGCAAAATGATGATGCCATGATCAAGAGACTTAACGAATAAGGATGAATAAGCATAAGTGTGCTTAAATCCCAGTGTTGGCAGAAAAGTAGTAAACTTGTCATTCCATGCTCTAAGGGCTTTGTTTAAGCCCATACAAATATTTATGAAGCTTACATACAAGTTGTGGATGCACCAAGTCTATAAATCCAGGTGGTTGAGCCATGTATACCTCCTCTTGAAGAATGTCATAAAGGAAGACATTCTTTACATCTAACTATTGCAATTTCCAGTTATGATGAGTAGCTAGAGCCAACACAATTCGGACAGTGGTTGGTTTGACCACAAGGGTGAAAGAGTCTCACCATAATCCAAGCCAGGTTCTTGGTTAAACCCTTGAGCAACCAGACATGACTTATGTCTAGCAAATGGAACCATCTACATGCTTTTTGAGTTTGAAGATCCATTTGCACCCTACTAGGTTCTTATGAGGAGGTAACTCAACAAGAGGCCATGTACCTTGAGAATGTAGAGCAATGATCTCCTCTTTCATAGAAGAAAACCAAACTAGAGTTTTTAAAGCAGATTTGTAGGTTAGAGGTTCACTCAATGACATGACTACTGCACTGGATTGATGAATTGTAGTCAAACAAGACCGTCTAGTCAAAGCCTCGCTTTTACTACGTGTCTGCATAGGATGAATATTATAGTAGGAATATGCAGAACAACATATAATATCTCAAGACTAAAAGTCTCCCCTATAGACGAAGAGTTAAGATGCATACCTTTAGTGCTAGATTCAGACGCCAAAGGTATGAAGGAGAAGGACAAAGGAGCAGGAGTAATAGATAATGATGATGTTGATGATAAGGGAAATGTCATGTGAATTCAGTGAGCTAGGAGGAGGAGGAGGTGGTGAATCCATACTGGTATTTGTGACAGGAGGCAGAATTGGAGGAGGAGATGATGAAACCATACTGGTGTTTATGACAAAAGGCAGAATTGACATTGTAGAAGAAATAAGTGATGGATTAGAGGATGCAAGCTGTGTGACCAAGTCTTTGTAGGGAAGCACATTTTCATTGAACACAACATGTCTAGAGATATAGAATTTTTTGCTAGAAAACATTGTAACATATATACCCTTTATATTGAGAGGCATATCCTAGAAATACACACATAATGGTTTTTGGTTGCAATTTATATTGAAGATAGGGATGAAGTAAAGGAAAACATGCATAACCAAATACTTTGAGATGTGAGACAGAGGATATTTTCCCAAACAACATTTCAAAATGGAGACTTATGATGTAAAATAGCACAAGGCATTCGATTGATTAAAAAAGATACAGTGTGTACAATATAAGTCCAAAAGGAAAGGGGCAACTTAGCATGTTGAAAGGAGAGTTATTGTTGTTTCAATAAGTTGTTTATGCTTATGTTCAACCAACCCATTTTGTTCAAAGAGTATATGGACAAGATTTATGGTGTATGATACCCTTAGTGTCAAAAAAATGTTTCAATGGTTTGTTAACATACTCCCCCCCCATCACTTTGAAGAATTTGAATGCATTTAGAGAATTGAGTGTAAACATATTGATAGAAAGTTATGAACACAGAACACACATCACTCTTATTGATAAGAGGGAACAACCAACAATATCATGAGTGATCATCAACAAAAATTACATAGAATTTATAATCATCAACAGAAACACTTGGGGAAGGACCCCAAAAGATCACTATATATAATGTGAAAAGGGGTTACAGATGTATGAATACTAGACCGAAAGGGAAAGCTAGAAAACTTGTCCGGTAAACAACTAACACAAACATCAAGATCAGTGTTTGAGGAACACTGAATATTGGCTTTTTTTGTAACATTAGCTTGACAATTTTATTTGTTGGGTGTCTTAACCTATGATGCCAAATGGAAGACAACACTACCGACCAATGTAGGCATGAATGGGAGAGCTGAGGGGAATCTGAGGAGAAGGAGGCATAAGAGGGAGTGGATAGAGTCCATTACTGAACTGTCCTTTGTACATGATCCTTCCTGTGACTTTATCTAGAATCTAAAAACAAAAGGCATCAAATATCAGATAGCAATTATTATCCAAACAGACTCTATGAACTGATAAAAGATTCTGAGACAATTTAGGGAACACATAAGACTGAATTCAACTTGATTGGTTGAGGTTGAGTGGGGATAAGAGTTGAATCAATATGAGACACCAACAAACTTTCACCATTAGCAGTCTGCACTGTGTCATTTGTAGGATAAGAGGAACTCAAAGATAGATTGAACAAGTTTGCAGTCATATGGTTGGTGGTCCCCCTGAATCAATAATCCACACCTGCGGTTAAGTTGAGGATTGTTGTGGAGATAGACATACATTGTGCATAGCATTCAAAGCATGTTGCTGAGGAGATGAAGAAATCACTTGTAGTACTACCAGCAAAGTTGAGACCATTCTCATTGTAAAAATAGAACCAGGTTGTGTGATTAAATTTACCACAAATGCTACACCTAAACCTCTCATAATTTCTAAGACCACACGTTGGAGCAGTGTGTCCTTCACCATTACATAATTGACATATGGTAACATTCAGTAAAGTGGAGGGAGTATATGGAGATGCAGAGTATGAACCAAGAACACCAAGTGTGGAGGTTGGAACTGCATGAGCTCTAGCATGAACTAGTGTTCTCTAAAAGAAGTTTCATTGACCTGAATTGGACCTACCCCTGCCTTCGACTTCTATTAAAGGATCCATAACTACCATTTTCATAAGATGGCCTAGGAGGTTTATAACTACCATTAGAAATGGTATGCATGGCAGTGAGATAGGTTGAATTATCAGGAACAATGTTCTCAATAATTTGTTCTTCAGCAAGTAGCTGAGAACAAAATTCTTTTAGAGTGATCACACTTTCTCTCCCCCTCACTACACACCTAAATATATTATACTCAAGTGGAAGACCATTTAAGACTAGAATGACAATATCCTCATCAGCAAAATGCACTCCAGTAGTCATCAAATAATCTCTTGCCTCTTTGATCTTCAAAAGATATTGACTGATATTTTTTTTTGAATTAGCACCGGGTTCCAGAGCCGCTGGGCCCTGACTAATCCCGGGCGTGCACAGGCCCTCGGCAAGGAGTTTCCCGCAAGTGCACCACGGTTGATTCATGGGCTTCGCCCAAGTCCGATTGCTCCAAGAAGTTGATAGCACCCTCAGGTTTTGAACTCAGGACCTGGGAGGAGTACCCCCCGCAGGTCCCCAAGCCTCCACCGTTGGGCCAACTCCTTGGAGTTAATATTGACTGATATTATCTGATCCTTTCCTAATATTCTATAAATTAGACTTGAATTGGAAAATACTTGTCTTTGATACGGTAGAAAAATTGCTCTTTCAATCTCATCCATAATTCTCTAAAACTATTACTACTCGATAGAACAAGATAAAGCTATTGGAGAGAAGGTGGCAGTAATGAGTTGCATTGTAGCTCTATCATGCATTTTTCAAATCATCATAGCATCATAATCAATTACAGAAGAAGAAGAAGAGTTAGGGTCACTTGTACCACATTCACCAGAAGCAACAACAGAAGGAGAAGGGCATGGTTGAGAGCCATCCACAAACCCAAAAATTCCATTGCTCTCGAGCAGTAATTGAATTTGAAAATTTTCAGTTTAGGTAACTAGAATCATTTAGTTTCACATTCACAAATGTTGAAATTGTGGAGATGAGGTTCATGATCGGAGATTGGAGAATTTGTAATTGTACAGCTGTCACCATTGTTGACAAAAGAGAGAGTATAGCAAAGGAGATTTTTATGAAGAATTTGTTTAATTAGACACTGCAATCAGGAGTGTCTTGACTTGAGAAGATTAGAACAATGATTGTTCAATGAGAAATTTTTTGTAATTCTTTGGTGAAGAACAATAAATCGACAAAGAAGATTTTCTTGAATCATTTTGTAGAAGCAAGATGAATAGACTACTTTAATTTGACTACGTGAGCATTATAAGCTTTGATACCATGTTGGAATCATGAGAAGTTGCAGAGATTCAAAGGAATTACAAAGATGAAGAAAAAGAGACAGAGTGATACTCAGAACAGAGAAAGAGTGGAAAGAGAGGGAGAATGAAATTTCAAATTTATTTACTGTTCAATATTTCTGTACACCTTTACCGTGTACTCTTGACAGCTTTATATACACATTTCAAATACCATATACTACCATTATATATAATCTAAAACACACTTTCATTATTCTAGAATATACATTCATTTACACTCTAACATTTCTAACATATGTTCCAGGGACCTATAATTAATGTATTTGGAAAGCTCCACCTATATAATTAATAATAGTTTTTTTTAGTTCTATAAAGGTATATTTACAATATAATATTGTTAAGCATAGAAAATTAAATTGTTTTAATTGCATCAATTAGCGTGTACTCTTATGACATGCAATATAACCTTGACTAAAAAATATTCTTGGCTAGTCTCAATTGCAGATCAATATGATAGATCGATAATTTATTAATGCATTCAACTAGTTGAAACCTTTGCTCCACCTATATAATTGCTCCACCTATATAATTAATAGTTTTTTATATGGATTCAACTAGTTGACTGAGTCAAAATTTTATACATTAATGCATTATTATTTTAAAATAATAATAATGTGGTTTTGATTCTTTAGTAACATGTTTGAAACCTTTTAATCTCTTTTAATAAAATGTAATACCCTCAAGTGTTAAAAATTGAATCCCAAATAAATTTAATTTTAAAAAGTAGTGCATGTAACTTCCCAAATAAATTTAATTTTAAAAAGTAGTGCATGTAACTTATTAAAACAAAAATAATTTTACGGGTTTCTGATTTATATAAGACTGGGGTGCCAGGGCATGCTAAACTTCTCTTGTATGGGAGATGGAACATCTCTGCATTTCTGAATGATTTTTAATTGGGGTTTTTTTTATCCAACTTCCTCATCAAATAATAACAATGAAAGCCCTGGGTGGGCTTGTAAATGGGTGAAATATCCTAGTTCATGCTATTTATTTAACATAATTTTAAATAAAAATTAATTTAAAAAATAAGTGCACCCAAATAAACTTCTTAATCTAAACTTGAAGCAAAAGCTATTGATCAAAATTAGTACATTATTTTACATGTTTTTTAAAGCTAATGATCAGACGTGCAAGCATACATTTTATTTTTATATTTAATTTATTATACGGCTTTCTCAAGATTTTACACATTTGATTTGGTTCAATAGGGTGTTTATACTTTATAACGTTTTGTGCATTTCTTTTATAAATAAAGAGTTGACTTATCCGGCACGCATCATGGTGATTTTAGTCCTGAGTAGGACTTTACAATATTTTATAGACAATTCATTTTGGGTGCTTGAAAATATGATTTTTATTCATGATTTTATTTACATGTTAATCAAAGATTAAATTCTTCCTTTTTCAAATAATTTTAGGGAATTATCCATTGCTTTCCAGCAATATCCGTATAAATAATAAAGTTTTATGACAATTCAAACTCAAAAAAAAGATCAAATATATATATTCACAGGGAAGATTTCATAATTATCGCGGATTTCTGTACCGATTGAGGGCCAAATTAATACAAGATAAAGTTTAGGGATCCAATTGATAAATGAGTATTATAAAGGGGACCAATACGAAACTAGCCCAAATATGAATAGAAAAGTCAACTCTCTCTCTCTCTCTGTTAGAAAAGTCACCTCATTTAGAGTTAAAAAAAAGTAAAAACATGCCTAGGTGTGCAGGCCGGGATTGGAAGGCCCAAGCACCGAGGCTATTTTTTTTTCTATTTTATATTTGAGTTAAAAACAATTAATAAAAAAATTATTTGATTCAATTGAGTCCATAAATCAAGCTAAATGCTTAATGGTTTAATTCATGCTTTCTTCCTCCTTAATTAAAATAATTATAATTTTATAATTTGTTACGATTTATTATTTTATTTAACTAAAACATAAAAAAAAAATTCACTATTTGTTACCAATAATTTACTTTTACTATCTCGGTACCACATGCCTATAATAATTTTGTTACTTCCAAAAAACATTTCATATAAAAAAACTATCAGGCACTATATTATTTGTATAATTAAATAATAAAAATAATATATGAGATAAAAAGAATTATTGAATTCAATGACATGCAATGCATGGCTCATGTCATAAATTTACTTAGTTGATTCGAGTTCATTTATATTTTTTTTTAGTAAATGTTGTTTTTTATCAATTTAGTTTTTAACATTGAGTTGATTCGGAATTGAATTTTTAAATTTGATTTTTTTTAAAATTATCCTGGTGAATTTCACAAGTCAACCCATGTAAACATAAGTAGATCAAATCTTTTTCCATCTTAATATTAATATTAGGTAAAAACATCATTCAATTTATGGTTAAAGAATATTTATGCCTGATTTTTTTTAACTTAAAAATATATAAATAGCTCATTAAAAATAAATGTTTTTTTATAATAATTTTAAAATAAATTATTATCATTAAAAATAAGAAAATCAACGCGTTACATTTGAGCAACAAGTTTGTGGGTTACTACCGTAACCAACGGGGCTGCCAGCTCAATCCCTTGTCTGAAGAAGACAAGTTGGGTGGCTCATGGCTGTTTAATAAAAAAAGGGAGTCTTGGAATTCAAAAAACGTGAAAATAAAATCCAAGACAGATGCTTCTTATTTCTGCCTTTAAGAGACAAAGACAAGAAGGCTATGTGATTCAATTTAGTTTTTCGTTGGTTAGATTATAATTGAATTGGTGTTCAAAGAGAGCTTAGAGTTGTTTAGTGAAGGAGGGATTAATGAATGACTCTATTTCTAATCCTGTCTGGACTACTTGCAAGGATGCAGCAGGAATCGCCGGTGATTTTCTTTCTCTTTCTCTCTTCTGATTCTTACCCTAAATTCTATGCATACATTGGATAGTATATCTATGATTAATCAATGTGTCAGCCCTTTTGGTTGACGACTAAGGATTGTTTAGCTGCTTGCAATTCTCAGTTGGGAACTCGAAACAGATGTCAAATTACATGATATGAACTATGAAACGAGTGTATTTTGTCACGTAAAATAAGAGGGAAGAACCCAGAATTGGAACCCAGTTTGAGAATTTTTGATTCTGATAGCAGTACTATTTAATTGCTGCAGGGAATATCTTTGCTTTTGGGCTGTTTGTATCGCCCATGTAAGTTCTTCTTCCGTCCTAGGTATTCGTTGACCACGGAGATTGTTGTAATTCGCCCCTTGACTAGCATTTTTTTTGTTGTTGTTGAAACTCTCAGACCAACATACAGGAGAATCATCAGAAACCGATCAACAGAACAGTTCTCGGGGTTGCCATATATATATGCACTCATGAATTGCCTGATCTGCATGTGGTACGGCACGCCCCTCGTATCTGCTGATAATCTTTTGCTTGTCACTGTCAATTCATTTGGTGCTGTATTTCAATTAGCCTACACCATCCTGTTTATAATATATGCTGAGAGAAGAATAAAGGTATTTATCCCTTCAAGTTTGCAAACCTTATCTGCATCTTCTGGGTTCCACATGGTCACTCACTTGCATTTTCTTCCAATTGTTGCTAGCAGGTCAGGACGTTAGTGTTGCTGCTAGCTGTGCTCAGCCTATTTGCAATCATAGCAGTAGGAAGCTTGCAAATAAGTGATCGAATGATACGTTGGATCTTGGTTGGCTCATTGACTGTTGTTTCTCTCATATCAATGTTTGCTTCCCCGCTGTTTATAATTGTGAGTAAATAAATAACATTAGCTTTAGTATTTCCTTCCAATAAACAATTTACCTTAAATCGCTTAATCTCGAATCGCTCTTTTCTTATGTCTCCAGAATTTGGTGATCCAAACAAAGAGTGTTGAATTCATGCCATTTTACCTCTCCCTTTCCACTTTCCTGATGAGCACCTCTTTCTTGCTGTATGGACTTTTGAATTTCGATGCTTTTGTTTATGTAAGCTCCCCCGGGCACATTCATTATCTTCTCCACCACCAACCTTTATGTTTTCCCTTTTTCCTCTTTTTATACGGCAGGCTCGATGTGCATGCAGTTATAATTTTCTCCATATGTAGCATAGATTAATTCCAGCATGCATAACTATGTAGCTGTATTGAATGAATTTATTGAATCTGTGCTCTGCATGCATTTTTTGTATCTATAAATTTTCCCACTGAAGACTAAGATTTTTCGTATTTAAATTGCAGGTACCAAATGGCATAGGCACCATTTTGGGAATTATCCAATTAACCCTATACTTCCACTACAAGAAGAAATCCACACAAGACTCTATGGAACCCTTGATAGTTTCGCATGCATAAATTAACATGCTGGAATATGAAGGTGAGGAGTAATTGATATCAATTCAATAGTTTTGTTCTTTCTAATTGTGTGATACTTTTCTCTTTTACGAGAGGCTGAACATTTTTTATGCCTGGTTGATATAATACTGGGGTGCCAGGGCATGTTAAACTTCTCTTGTATGGGAGATGGAACTTCTCTGCATTTCTGAATGATTTTAAATGGGTTTTCTATCCAACTTCCTAATCAAATAATAACAAGGAAAGCCCTGGGTGGGCTTGTAAATGGGTGAAATATCCTAATTCATGCTATTTAGTCACTGTAGCGTGTGTGCATGAACATTGGCTATCAAAATCCAATGTGAACTGCTGATGTTAGGATCCATAATTTTTATTCTTGCCTTCATCTTTAAACCTATATGCATTGTCTATGCTTTCCATACCAGGGTTGATGTACATCATCTAGTACATGCTTTGCCTGAGGATTCGTTTATTAAACCGCTTCTGCTGTATGAGAAACACAATCCTATAGAAATAAACCAGCAACTGTAGTAAGAAGGCAGATTCCTTAGCAGAGTCACATTATTAGAGGCATGGAGACAGTTTTATTCATTAAACTATGATAATTAAGTGTCATAAGTCTTTTGTGGCTTCTACCTCTCCATTTTTGTGTTTGTTTGTGTTTTCATCAACACAGAAAGTTAGGGAGGGAGAGAGAATAAAAATAATAAATTAAAAATAAATAAAAAACCAGACAAGCCGCTTAAGAGGGGAAAGAGTTACCTGATCCGTTGTAGTCTAAGGTCCATTGAACTGCTGAAAGCAGAAAAGAAATCACATTATATTGCTTGCTCATCACTTTTGGGGATCATTATCTCTGTCTAGTCATAGAAAAGTTGTGTGAGCCAATAGTATCATCCTTGATTTCTCCCTCCACTTCCAAAATGGTAGAGCAAGGGATGTCAATTCATAGTTTTAATTGCCTGAATCTCCTGTTTAATAATCTCGTCAGCTGTTGATGTCTTGATCATATATTTTTCTGATGTCAAATGTACGAAAACGCTTTACATGTAAGCCTGTTCTTCATAATTCTGCAGGATAATCCATGGCTGGTCTAGCAGCTCATAAACCTCATGTTACTGGTGCTGTGTTAGCTGAGACGGTTACCGGATTGTTTGCTGGTCACTTTTGCTCGTGGTGTTCCAGATATGTTGCAGAAGTTCTTGCAAGAAGCGTTAGTTTGGCAGTCGGTGGTCTTGAGAATATTTTCTTGCAGTGATGATGTCGTCCATTTATTGAGGACTGCTTTTCCATGTTGCCACTTCTCCTGTTGCCCCCCTCATCCTCTTCAATTCAGTTGTTCATAACTTTTCTGATCATTCTATTTCAATATTTGGTTGTACCACTTTGTGAGGAATTGGAAGGCCTCGTGGTTTTCAATCTCGTTTCATCAGTTGCTCCTTTCTTATTGTAATCTTGAACATCATTGTTCTTTCCAAAGCAAAACAAAAAACATCTTTTATGTCTTTTAATTATGTCTTTTAATTGAGAATTTCTGTTTGGAGTATACAATAAAGCTAAAAGAAATTCAGGTCAGGCTCGCCAGTCATTGTGGACCCGTAATAACTACTACACATTGTTAGATCATAAAAAAGATATTATATTTCAAAACATTATGTTTCTACCAATATAATTGTATTATCGATGGGATCCTCCATAGATTCCCCAAGGGACTTGGCGTGTGATAACAGAGGCTTGAGATATACGGGTTTCAAGGTTGAGTCGAGTAATATTTCTTATGGCAGATTACAGGACGGTCAGTTTTATTCACTTACCTGGACCCACAAAGTGCGCTTTCAGGAGATTGTGGTTTCTCCGTCAAAATATAGGATCCTGCAGCTGTTAGAAATCAAATATCCTTCAACCTCATTTCTACTCTTCATATTATTTTTCTCCTTTAAATGCTTTTTGAGTTGATACAAAGTGTTTGCAATAACATCTACATCCATGTCAATACTAGCATTAACTTCTTGTTGTGTATCATCTTTAACTTTCAAATAAAAAGAAATACAGGTTCAACATTTTGCGCACATGCGCGTTGTTGCTCTCATGATAATACAAGTAATTAAAGAATATAGTTTCCTGCTCATTTCAACCAGAGCATGGATCTAAAATAAAGCCACATACGATAAAAAAAAATGATGTTTTGTTTCCCATGCTTGGCAACATCATGTTACGTTGCGAACTAAAAGATTATCTCTACTTCTATATAGGGTTTAATATGTTTGTGGCTGCATGGCAGGTGATTTGCTTGAAGGAGTGGAGCCTTAACAGTATTGCCAAAATCTCAATGTAATTATGTAAACACTTTTATGAACTTCACCAAAGATCTGATATTTTTCCAATCCCCTAAACTAGGTGGGCCTATGTTTTTTTTATTTCCTTTTAAATCAATCTTTATAAAAGAAATCATATACCTAAAGATTGTTTTAACCTAACCTCGTAAGGATCTTAAATCTTTGAGCATCTTCTAAAATCATATAAGTTGAATTCCATCGAAGTTACAATATCTATACACATTGATTTTTACAATTCATCTTCAACATTTTTTATATACTTTTTAAATGGAAATAGCCTACAAGGTAAAAACCTCTCAAGATTGCATCAAACTTTTTAAATATGCAATAGTCAAATTATTAGAGCTAATATTGTTTATTGTAGTAGTTAAAACTTTATCATTTAACCGCTATAATCAATAATTTTCAATAACTTGATCAATTATCCCACCTTTTATGATTAGAAATTTGATAAAAAACTTACAATTCTTCTATGTAAATCCCATTACTTATCAATCCAACAAGTCGTCAAGAACATGTAGTTAATATTTTGGATTGATATCCAAGTAGGAGTTATTAATAATACTCGTTGAACCGTAAGAGCTTTTTTTATTTATTTATTTTACATAAACTTTCAAATAATTTATCATAACAATAAAACGATAAGGAACATTAAATCTAGGTTACATGGTCTTACAAAGTAATTAAAATCCCTGAACCTCTATGAAATTCTAAAGCAACTCATCAATTATAATTATTTTTAATAGTGATTGTATACCCTTATCATAATTCTATCTCATCAATTATAAAGTAATTTATTTTTTTATTAAAGCAAATTCTAAAAAGGTAGAGATAAATTATAATTGAATATAAAGCTGTCGCATCATTACTCATCTCAGTTAATCTCCGGGACACGTGTTGTCTCCTGTGTGAGCAAGAACAAACATGCGGTGCAAAGTGACGACGTTTTAAGAACAAACATGTGCCAGCAGCATATAATGATCAAACTCCACAGCAGCATTGTATTGCAGAATAAAACTGGGAAACAATTCTCCAACTGGAAGCTCCTCACAATCACTCTCCTGCATGTCTTGGTTACAAGCATCTATCTGGTTTTTCCTACACCTAAATACTACGGCTTTAGCATATCCTTCAGAGAAGTTCTCAGAACAGCTGCTGGTTTTTCCTGCACGACATGATACACCAGATAATAATGTTAGTGAATAATATAAATTATATCCTGAAATCTCATCTAAGAATTTAACCTCTTACGTGAGATAGTTATTTAACATCGTATCAGAGTTTTATTGACCTAGCAGTTTTACAAGACAATGTAAACTTGCGTGCAAGTTTCAAGCTCAAAAAACTTTCACTTGAAGAGATGCGTTAGAGAATAATATAAATTATATTCTGGAATCCCACTTAAAAGATTAAGTTTTTAGATAATATAGTTTCTTATCAAATAATAACATGCTTGAAAGCAACAAAGATCAATTGTATGATACAGGATCAGTGTGGTTAGCAAATAAGCATGCTCCTTTATTTACCTCGTGGATATTCTCTTTACGAGATGATGTGAGAGAATGATCAAGTAGCCGCCCTCTTTCATCATAGAGAATAAGACCACTATACCTTGGAAGCTCACATTTCTCTCCCATTAGTATAGGCCTTTGCCACACTGCTGACAACGAGTTATGGCTCTGCCACCCCATACTTGACTCACACCTTTCGAACCCAAGAACCGATGGTGGCAGCATCCCCCTCCCACTCGCACTCCCACCACTTCCCTCCTCCCATTTGTTTGCTTCACTCCACCTCATTGACTCCATCAACACCCTCCTTATCGTGATCCAATTGGTAGAACCAGGCTCCGGCTCAGGCCACCGTGCTGAGCCATCTGTGCCTGGGTCTTGGCTCACTGCTCTGTGCTTTCTTTGGGCCTGCCTCTTCAGCATGATTGCAGCGCAAAGCCCGATGACAGCAGAGGCTGTGCAGACAAAAAAGATAGCAGCTTCCTGCGTTGTCAGCTTCCATTTATCCTCCAGATTCCACAGTGCTTCCATAACTGGTTTGCTACGAGTGTGAGACTGGGTGTTACTGATGATATCTATCATGCCAGGTTGCTGAGCGTGTAGCTTGGCTAGTGTTTTGAACGGCTAGCTATATCCTGGTGTGTGTGATGACCTTCACGTGAGGTCCACCGCTAGCTGGGGTTAGGTCTAGTGGCTGCTCATGTGTAGTGTTGCTCCCTTGTGTTCTAGCCGTTGGAAGTATCTCACCGATTTGAGCTAGTTAAAGCACCTCACGAGGGATATATGTATGATATGTGAAAATTCATGACATGGATGCTTGCCTGCCTGCCTTCTGTGTGGTTTGTGTTGACCAAATTTATTTGACTGGTAAGCAAAATGGGAGGAATCACTCTCGTGAAATCAAGCAAATAGTTAGAGCCCTTTCTCACACCATCCCAGCTCTGAGTGCTCATCTTGTATCTCTGTAGAGACAGCCAATTATCATCCACGAATCTCTGAAAATTCAAGAACATGCAATTGGTACACAGATTGCAATTCTTAGTTTGCAATGTATAGAAACAAAAACAGTTGAATGGGGGTTGACTTGGTCTTTCTTTCCACCTGGAATTGAACCGCAAGAGAACCAATCTGCAGTTTGAGATTAGTCAAAGCTATGTCTCACTTACGAGGAAAGTTTTGACTGCTAGGGAGGCAGAGGAAGATGCGTCCAAGCAATTGAAAGCTATTTTTGCTACTTGGAGAAAAAAAAATAAAAAAAATCTATGCTTTGTGATGGGACAATCAATAACATTTGAATTCAAAAAAGAGGGTCATATTAGCAGAGGAGATCTATCATGATATTGAAGGTTGAATCCAGCTCAACTCCTATCAGTTTCAACAGCTTCAACGAGATCGACACAGACAAAGTCTGAGGATGGTGCCATTTTCCAATCTTCAATCTGGGGTTCTATTTTATCTTTCATTTTCCAAATATCGCACAAACAAGTAAATCAATTTAACCTAGTATAGCTTCTCTACAAAGCACCCATATTGCAAACTCCCATGCCTTTTTGAACAAGCAACAGAGACAGTTTATTTACTTAGGATGAAGAGACTTAAAACATGTCAAGAATTCCAATCTAAGACATTTTAATTACTTCTCTCAACATGTTGTCGGGTCTTCAAAGACAGTGAGTACCATCACCGACACTGAACATGGAGTGATATGACAATATGTGTGCTTCAGCAAAATAAGAGCTTAGAAACAGTCAAATGAGGAAGCAGAATAGAAAAGCAAAATGTGGAAAATACTGCTATAATTTGCAAGAATACACCAACGAATCTGCAACTTAATCAATATATTAAAAGGCTGCAAACACAGTGAGTTGTTTCCTTGTTTCAACTGAGGTTTTCTATGATATGTTCACCCTGACAAATCAATGGTGCTGCTAACACATTAAGTGATTTTTCCACATAAACTGCAGAAATCAATACCTGCATTTTATCTGTAAATTGCAGAGAGCCTTTTGGTGAGTAGTAGCCTATCGAAGTAAGATCAAGATTTCTCACGAATTGAGAAAAAGAGGATTCTTACTTAAGCAACCAGATCAATATATCAAAACAACTTGGGTCCAGAATACAAAACAGCACGCAAAAATTCAACAACATTAAGGCAGACTCTAGTTCTTAGTGCCTAACAGTTTCATTAGCCAAAACGTTTCACGACAGTTTTGTTTTCCCATATCATATTTTACAGGAATCAAGGCCATGAATAATACATGCAGATAAATGGATGGCTATTTGGCATCGCATTGCTCTCTACACCCACCTGCCTCAAGCAGTGCAGCCTCTGATGCTTTCAAACAAGCAGTAAGAAAAAAACACATGTTTCAATTCAACGATGACTTTGAAATCCAAAGAGCATTCAACAAGTTGAAGGGCTATATTGCAAATCATTCAATTAATCAGTTGAAGGCCCCAAATACAATCTACTGTCATAATACACTCAGTGGCTAAATTTCATTTCTGATTTACAAAAAAAAAAAAAAACAATTTGTAATCACTAACTGAAACATTAAGCAATAGACATAGCCTTTTTCTTTTCTTTATTTTTTTGCAAACATTTCAAATCTTAACACTCATCTGTAGAGAAGTGACCCAAACCCACTGATCGACTGTCCTAGCCATTGAATATTCAAATCACAGAATCCAAAACATTAAAAAAAATATACCTTCGCTTCTAAAGAACCCAGACGAGAAAGGGAGGCACAAGCAGGAAAAAATCAAAAAAATTTGGACCATTTCTCGATTTGTGCGTGTCATCCTTGCGCAGGGGCCATGCTAATCTTCTCTGTATCGTTCCAATTTTATCGGATGTCCCCGAAGGGACGATATCTTCTCCTCTGCTCCGCGTATAGAAACGCTACCAGGTCTCTCTAACCAGCCGATGTGGGATATCTAGTCCCGTTGTGACTACGCGCTTCGGCTCGTTCAGTTCGGTCTCAACCTTGATTACGTCACCATCCGTGGGCCAATTAAATATTTGAGCCTTTTAAAAACCGCAGGCATCTTGTAGCAATTAATTAAAAAAAGTAAATAGGATATAAGAGCGCCTTCCCCATCATGTTCGAGTCTCATCTTGCATCGCAACAACAAGACTTTCAATCTTTATTATCCGAATAACCGTAAAAAAATAATATAAAATATATTTTAAAAACTCATTCAATAATTTAAATTAGTAGTTAAAATAGTTTTTTTTATATGATATTATATCTTTATTGATTTAGTGGTTACGAATTTTATCATTTTTATTTATATATATATATATATGTATATAATTAATTATATATGAAAAGTACAACTCCGAAATGGCACGCCGAAATGCTCTGAAACCAAAATGTTCCATACCAATAGAAAAACCAGAACGACGATGTATTGACATCATTGATTTCAACTGAATTGTGTTTAAGTTAAAAATTACTTTTCTTTTGATATTTACATTTTTTTCTCCAAGTTAATATTTAACTAGGTAGTTCTTTGAAGAGATGTAAAGTATAAATATTTTGCATGCATATTATTGTTTACTATTGCATCAATATTTTCCAACATTTATTATTTGTAGTGATGTACAAATAAGCATAAAATTATAATTATAGTTCTAAAACCTAATTTTAGCATCATCGTTTGGTTTTGAATTTTTAATATCTAAGAATAAGCTCTACAATGTAGTTTTATACCTTTAAATACTAAAATCTACAGTTTAATCCTAACACTTAAAATATAAAATGAACAAAATGACTTGATCTTTTTAGGGCAGTACCATCATGTAGGGGTAAGAATTTTTTGTTCGGTTCGGTTTTTGTCTATAAAAACAACCAAAACTAAGTTATATTTTTTAAAAAAAATATAAACCGAACCGAACTTGGTAAAAAACAGTCATTCTTAGTTTGGTTCAGTTAAATTTTTTGCTAAAAAATTGAGAGGTGACCGAGATTATTTTTTGGGCTTTTCTTATGGGCTTTTTTGTCGAGCTTTCTAATGGGATGAATTTTTATAGGTTTTCTGATGGGTTTACAATTAATATTAATAATGACTATTTTTCTTATAAGTTCCCAAAATATTTTTGATTTTTTTCCCACTAAATATTAAGTTGTATTAAATTGTTAGTGTTAATATTGTTTTTTATTAAAAAAAAATTGGCATTTCTAATAATAGACTACTTTAAGAATAAATTAAGAGAATTACAAGGTATATATGGCTTGGAAGAGTGATTCTTCCTACCATAGACAAATTATTCCAACTTGACAAACGTTGTCTGAATGGTTTCAGTGATGTAATTGCAAGTTTGCTTGTAATTTTCTGTTTTTTTCGTAGAAAAATTGAGTCATGCTCTTCTTTTTGCTGTGCAGAAGAGCTAGGGCAAACCCAATTTTAATAAAGGTATCAGGCCAGCCTCCGTGATCAATTTTTTTGTGTGTTCTTTGGGCTACCTGATTAATTAATTGCCTGTTGTTTTTTATAGGCTCAAATATTTAATTGGCCGACGTATGGTGACGTAATCAAGGCTGAGAGCGAACTGAACGAGCCGAAGCGCGTAGTCGCAACGGGACTAGATATCCCACATCGGCTGGTTAGAGAGACCTGGTAGCGTTTCTATACGCGGAGCAGAGGAGAAGAGATCGTCCCTTCGGGGACATCCGATAAAATTGGAACGATACAGAGAAGATTAGCATGGCCCCTGCGCAAGGATGACACGCACAAATCGAGAAATGGTCCAATTTTTTTTGATTTTTTCATGCTTGCTTGCTACAGTAAGCACTATTTATTTAATTTTAAATTTATTTTCTGTATTTCTAAATTATTCTTTTATGCTAATATTCTTTTATGCTAATATTATTTTAAAAAAAATCATGAATATCAATCATTAGAAATCAAAGATTTAAATTTAAAAACAAAATAATTTAAGAAAATGACAAAAAAAATTATAATCAACCCATGTTAACTTTCAAAACTTATAATCTTGGTTATGACGCTAAAATTTACAACATAAAAGACAAATTCAAATAATAACAAAGTTAAACTCTTAATAAATAAAAATGATAAGCAATGAAACTACAAAAAAAGAGATTTAATTCAACCTAGTTTAATCCACTAACCTCGTGACCATAGATATAAGATTATGATATCTTCATAGAAATAAAAGTAAAAAAAAATATGAAGACCAATTTCAAAAAGAATAAAATATTGAAAGATGAATTTGAAAAATATATCAATTGTATAAAACAATCTAAAAACAAAAGTTAACATGTGTCAACCTTCAAAACTTATGAATGTTGTCAAAAGTTCAAGACTAAACCTATAGAAGGCAAAAAAAAAAAAAAAGGAGCCAAAATCATTAATAAAAAAAATATTGGGGGATCAAATTTAAAAAAAAAAACAAATAAAAAAGGATCTTAAACAAAATAAACACCATGGTTATCAATCTCATTTTGTTTCGGCCAAAACATTTCGTATCAGTAAAAAAAACGAGACAAAATGACATTGTTTTTGTCTCGATTTAAATTCTAGCCTGTACCTGATATTTCGGCCTATTACTGGCCGAAACGTGCTGGAAGCGCGCCGAGTGCGCCGTTTCGGCCATGAAAAAAATGATTTATATTTCTTTTATTATAAATCTGTTTTATAATTATTAATTTTAATCAAATCTATAGTTCAATCAAACATATTATATTTCTTTTATTTTAGAACATTTTACTTAAGAAATTATAAACAAATATAATTGATTTATATTTATTTTATTTTAGAACATTTTACTTTCACAATATTTTGGAATTATGGAAATGTTTCTAATTTTGAGATTATGTTTGTTTGACTTTGTGTTTGTATTGTATAATTTAAAGTTAATTTGTCTTGAATTTTAATTATGTTTGTTAGTTTAATATTTTAATTATATATATATATATAATTAATTAATTAATTATATATGAATAATACAACCTCAAAATGCTCCTTAACCAAAATATTCCGTACTAATAGAAAAAATAAAGTGCCAACCAAAACGGATTTGACAACCTTGATAAATACTAATAAAAATAATGGTGATCAAATTTGATATAAAAACAAATTGAAATCATATGCTATGGATGAAGTGGATAGCAAAACTCAATTAGTAAAAGGATATATAAATAAAAATATACAAATTAAAAAATAATTTGGGATGAATTTGAAGAAAAAAATAAATCAAATTAAAAAAAAATAACAATAAGGAAATGAAAAGCAAATTAGATACAAAAAACATAAATGACAGGATGGCCGTGTCCCGATTACCAATGACGATCCCTTCCCTCGATGGCATCAAGCATTATACAAATGCAATCCTACTGGGTTTCTCAACCAGGAACTCATCCTAATCGTACAGTGAGAAGCAGAAAGAAAAGATTAGACGAAGGCAAAATGCAGTCATTACTTTCAGGAACATCAAACAATTTCGTGTTCAGGCCAAACACAAACCTCTTTTCAAGCCATTCAACAAGAATCAAACCACATGGACTCGCCTTCTCACTTAAATCTCAACTCCAACCTAGCCCACAAACCCATGCACAACGAACCCATTTGTCCACTCATTTTGAAGCCTAAACTAAGTAGAAAATCAGCAAACCAACTTCACTGTGGCATTTCATCAAACGATTTGAGTACCGATTCCAAAAGAAGTTTGAGGGAGTGGATTGAAGTGATTAGTGAAGTAATATCTACAGCGTTTCCGATATGGGTATCTTTGGGTTGCCTATTAGGTCTCCTAAGACCAACTTCTTATAATTGGGTCACTCCCAAATGGGTCGGCATTGGCCTTCCTCTTACTATGCTTGGTATGGGTATGACACTTACGCTTGATGATCTTAGCAACGCTTTTTCTATGCCTAAAGAGGTGCTCTCTGGCTTTGTGCTCCAGTACGCGGTTTGTTCAACTCTCTCTCTCTCTAGCTGTTCGTTTCTTTATGTGATTGTTTGTTTATGTCCAGTGTTTCCTTCAGTCTTAACAATATTTTAAATGAGCTTTATTCTTTAGTATTATATCGAGATTCGTTTGTTATTTATTGCATTTAAATGAAAATCATCAGCATTATGGGACTACGTTTGGTATGTTTCTGTGATAATTTCTGTGAGCATTTATGTTTTAGTCCTTTCAAGTTTTCTTTCATCTAAATGAGTTTCATATTAACTAGAAAAAGGTTGATGGAGTGTTTTATGTTTTAGGGCTTTCAAGTCTGGTGAGATCAAGATTTTGCTACTCATACCTTTAGGTTCATGAGGAAGATCTGAAACATATTGGCTTAGGGTTTGGAAAAGAGAGGCTTTTCTATCAAATTAAACATGAATTATCAAGTCACCATTGTTTTCCACAAAGCCTTTTCCGACTTCTGGAGTATTTGGTTTGCTCTACTATGCGCTGAAGGTGCCCAGGAATGTACTTTATTTAGAGCCTGTTTGGGAGATTTGATAGCGTGATTTTAATTGTTTAGAAATATATCAAAATAAATATATTTTTATTATTTTTTTTAAAATTATTTTTGATATTAGTATATCAAAATGAATTAAAAACACTAAAAAAAAATTTAATTTAAAATTTTAAAAAAAATATTTTTTATTTTTTTTTAAAAATGCATTTTTGAAACGCAGTGATAAACAAATACTTGGTAATGTAGAGCTGATGGTAAGATCAAAATTGTTCATGATTTAACAAGGGTCTGCTTGACAGGATGATTGAGATTGTTTTTTAGAATGTGTTTTATTCAAAAAACACATCAAAATAATTCATTTTTATTTTTTAAAAATTTTATTTTTGATATCAGTATTTGAAAATGATATGAAAACACTAAAAATACTAATTTAAAGCAAAAAAAAAAATAAAATAAAATATTTTCATTTTTTAAAAAAAAACACTTTTAAAACACACTACCATATACCAAAGAAGCTCCAAGTCGACACCTTGTATGAAGATTGGTTTTCTAAGTTGTAATATTGTGTTGTAAAAGTGCATTTTATGCCATTTTCATACATATCTCAAGTCTCATTTTGGAGAATCAGTACTGGACATGCTCAGTTGCATCCCAACTCATGGAACAGTATGACTTGACTCCTTTTCCATTTCTGAGTGTGTGTGGTTGCTTGCGTTCCTTTTTGCCAATATCACCTCTTTTTTTTCAAAATGAATGATATTGTTAATTTTTTTGAAAAGCACTAAAATAATAGCTAATAAACCAGTTCTAGGAGATTTTTCAGCTTTATATCAAATTCTTTTAACTGCTAATAGAGCTTAGATGCGTGAATGGTTTGCAGGTGATGCCAATATCAGCGTTTCTAGTGAGCAAGCTGTTGAATCTGCCATCTTACTATGCAGCTGGTCTAATATTGGTTGGTTGCTGCCCAGGCGGTATGCATATCTATGAATTATGTTCTATTGATCCTTTTTCTTGCTTATTTTTATGACTAACATAGTTTATAATATTTTTGGCTGCAGGAACAGCGAGTAACATCGTCACTTATATTGCCCAGTATGTGATTCTTACTGCTGTAATCATAGTTATTTCTTCTTTTTTTTCCCCTTATTTACGCTGGAACCAACAAATGTGAATCCTTTTTGTTTTCCAGTGGAAATGTGGCGCTTTCAGTATTAATGACTGCAGCAAGCACTTTTGCATCTGTGGTTGGTAACTAGCCCTTATGTTCCCCTCTTTTACCTGGTAAAATCCAGTGCATTCAGCTGAAATGCAATATCATATGAAGAAATTCTAGGATGATGCTTTTCACTTATGCATACTGCATTGACACCTCCTTTTAGCTTTCATCCACTCACCTTTCTTTTGTCCAGTTAAAATCTACAGGAGACGGATTTGTTTTCTCAAAAGGAGTTTAAATTTTAGATTCATGAAATATGTACAATACAGTTTTCTTGTGTTCATCTGTGATGTAGTTTGGAAGGAAGGAGTTTTTAATTTTTCTTATTTCTGCAACATTAATTTTATTGACAATCGGTCCATAAAATGCAAAACACCTCCTTTGGAGTTTGTTTGCCTTTTATGATTCCATAATAGTATATTCTTCTTTTCCCTTGCCGTTTGCAGCTGATGACCCCATTTGTGACAGCTAAACTGGCTGAGCAATACGTTGCAGTACCCTTTGGAGTTTGTTTGCCTTTTATGATTCCATAATAGTACTTTCTTTTCCCATGCTGTTTGCAGGTGATGACCCCATTTCTGACAGCTAAACTGGCTGGGCAATACGTTGCAGTAGATGCCACTGGACTCTTAGTGTCAACCATGCAGGTAGATTTTCCTGCCTTGATTCTGTTTTGATGCCATTAACTTCAAGAGCAATTTTGTCATTTCCTGCTACAAAAACAGGTTGTGCTGCTTCCTGTACTTGTTGGTGCATTTCTAAACCAGTATTTCCAGAGCCTGGTTAAAATTGTAACTCCCTTGATGCCACCCATTGCTGTGGGAACTGTTGCTGTTCTGTGTGGAAACGCAATTGCCCAGAGTTCTTCTGCGATCCTAATGTCTGGCCGACAAGTGGTGCTCGCTGCATTTCTCCTTCATGCATCTGGTTTTTTCTTTGGTTATTTGTTTTCAAGAATGCTAGGGATTGATGTAGCATCATCACGGACCATCTCGATCGAGGTTGGCATGCAGGTAGATAATTACTCTAGCAGGACTATTAAGGGATGCTTCTCTCTTGTTCTCTATTTGATAACTCCACTTTCCGTGTTTATCTTTCAGAACTCTGTGCTCGGTGTTGTCCTTGCCACGAAGCATTTTGCTAACCCGCTCACGGCAGTACCGTGTGCTGTTTCTAGCGTCTGCCACTCAGTCTTCGGCAGTGTCCTGGCCGGAATTTGGAGACGAAGCGTGCCTGTCCAGAATGATGATTGAAATGACATCTAGAAACTCGAAAAGCAGTCGATGGTGATATGCGAAATGCTTTTTCAGACAAATTATGATAAGAACATGTTTTCAGTTCTGTGTCTGAACTATGGACTTCCCACTACAGACTTGTGTTATGTCCCCCCATCAAAGTACAGAATGTTGCGGGCATTGTAAAGAGCTTGCAGAGCAGCAAGATGTTATGGGAGGGGAGGTAGGCTGTGATTAGCTATTACTTTCTGGATTATTTACGTGAAAACAAGTACGGGAAAAGCAAATGCCTAAAGCATTGTGTTTTAATTTGAATTTTTTTAACTTTAAATTAAAATTTTTAGTTTTTTTAAATTATTTTCATGTTGATGTCAAAAATAATTTAGATAAAATAAGCTCTATTTTTGGCTTTGAAGTGATAGATGCCTGAAATTGGATCACATGGTGGACGTTATTAGAGAAGGATGCAATCGAAACTTCTGAAGCTACGGGGACCAAAACGAGAACTTATTGGTAGTTGGAGGGGCATGAACTTCAATGTTTTCTTTATTAAAATTGAAAATTAACTCGAAATGAAATCTTTAAAATTAAGTTGCCGCCACAAAGCTTTGAGAAAACGAAAACAAAAAACCAGGTTTTGATAGTGTTGTTCTTCCCTTCCCGGGCTCTCTTCCCTCCAAACCAAATTTGCTTTTAATAATTCGAGATTTTCACAACTCAAAAGCCCTAAATCTCCCGCTCCATCTTTCTCTGCTTGCAAAATCCCAGAAAAAAACTCAGACACAGAATCAACAATGGATACCAAATTCCAAGCCTCTGCTCCTCTCGAAAGGCACACACTCTTAAAACAGCAGCAGCAGCAGCAGCACCAAGAACACAAAGAAAATGCCTTCTCCTCGCAATTGCCGGCCAAGAAGCGAAAGGAGTCCCGGAACCCACTTCTTGTTGATGCTGATCCCAAAGTCATTACCGGTGCTGCTTACTGCTTGCCAACCAAGAAGAGGGTTTGGGCACTGCATCCCGATTTAGTTTCTGGTAAGCCTCTTTCGCCACTAATCGATCTCAACGTTGAGTATATTCCTTCTTCTTCTAATGAAGGAGTCGAAGCAGATGAGGAAAACGAGAAAACCCCTCTTCCAATTACTACTATTAATAAGTCAATTGATAGTTTAAAACAAGAGGAGAAAGTCACATTTCCTTCTGAAAACAATCAACAAGAGTATGAGGGAAGAGGATGATGGTATTTTGTGTGCTATTTGTCAAAGCACAGATGGGGATCCAACAGATCCTATAGTGTTTTGTGACGGGTGCGATTTAATGGTTCACGCTACTTGCTATGGCAATCCCTTAATAAAGGGCGTTCCTGATGGTGACTGGTTTTGTAGTCCGTGTTTGGCTTCTAAATCCGACAGAGAAAGCAAGCAGCCATCCTTATCTTGTTGCCTGTGTCCAATAAAGGGCGGTGCTTTGAAATCCACCGCAGCAAATGGCCGTGATGAGTCGTGGGCTCATATTGTGTGCGCACTTTTGATTCCTGAGGTGTTTTTTGAAAACCCAGATGGCCGTGAAGGAATTGATTGCTCCAAGATACCTAAAAGGAGACGGGAAGGGAAATGTTATGTTTGCAAGAGTAGAAAAGGGTGTGTTATCGACTGCTCTGAGCCGAAGTGTCATCTGGCATTTCATGTTACTTGTGGGTTGAATGAGGATGTTTGTATCGAGTATAAAGAAGGGAAGAAGGAGACTATAGTTGCTGGCTTCTGCAAAAGACACACTGAATTATGGGATAAGGTAACAAAAAAATTCAAAATTTTCGATTGGTAGAGTGATCTCGTATTTCTACGGCTTTCTGATTTTTATTTCTTTTTTTCGCAGCAACAACAGACAGGGAAGTTCAAGATTGTTGCCAGAGAAGAGCATAGAAAGTAATAAGCTCCAGGTGGGCTATTGAATGACATTGATGAGGGTTTGAGAATGTTAGTATTCTTTGATGAAAATCTCAAAGTTTTTCTTTTTCCAATGTATGCCTTCACAGATATTTAGCATCAAATATATTTGACTTTTGGATGCCAAATTGCAACATTAATTAGAGAAAAGGCTATGTGAATTCATTCTTGATATTTAATGAATGTAACTTGTGATTCTGAAAGATTCATTTGAACTTATTGTTTCAAAGCAAGTGAAATAAAAGAAAACAACTACAAATCTATCGAAAGAACTGAGTAAAATAGTGTACACATCATCGTGAAGCATACACCGAACTAGGGACGTCGTTCTCTTGTAAGGCAATCAGGTTCCAAGAAGCTCGTTTCTGGCAGAACATAGTTCGGCTATAACATGAGCAATGCTCATCCGTTCCGTGGCGATTCGACGGAACAGGAGATTCCAGTTGTAAGTATTGAGACCAAGCAATCATGAATTCTATTTTGTTTGATAGAATTCCCTTCAGATTTTATTTGAAGAGTAGGATCTGCAATCTGCAGCACTTTCTCAGGCAAAAATGTCTTCACAGAGCCATGAAGGTTCAGACCATTAAACAAGTCATCGGTTGGTCTCTTTCCTGTAAACATCTCCAGCAAGAGTATGCCATAGCTGTATATATCACCATATGCTGACACTTCGTTTCCCGCACCATACTCTACAATCATAATCATAAGATGGGAAGTAAGTTTGCTATGAAATACAGCAAGCTGCAGCGTGAAAAATTTAAAGCGTGCAGAGGGCATTTGAAGAAACAGTGGCATGAAAATATGATGATGAACAGAACAATTGTATGCACAACATTTACCAGGGGGGGTATAACCAATGGTCCCTCTTATTCCGATGGAGCTTGATGGTTTTGTCGACTGGTCGAGGGTGTTTCCGAGGAGGAATTTCGCTAATCCAAAATCACCTACATGGCCAACCATTTCGTCATCGAGAAGAACATTGCCTGGTTTGAGGTCACAGTGAACTATTTGTTTTTCACATCGATTATGGAGATAGTCCAGTGCATGGGCAACATCGATAGCGATGTTCAGTCTCTGCGAAAGATCTAGAATCACCCTGCATCTCATCTGTTGCAAGACTAGGATGCAGCCAGGTTTCCAAACTCCCATTAACCATGAATTCATACACCAAAGCCTTGAAATCATTCCCATGGTAATCCACACCTGAACATGCTGTTACTACCTTGACTAGATTTCGATGTCTGACGTTCCGCAGAGCCTCGCACTCTGCCATGAAACTCTTAGAAGCTCCTCGACGCATTAGGTTAAGCACTTTGACTGCAACAGCTGCTCCATTATGATCAAGAATTCCCTTATACACAGAGCCAAAGCTGCCAGTACCGATTAAATTGAGTGAGGAGAATCCATCAGTAGCTTTTAGGAGACTTCGATAAGACACCTTCAATAGCACATTCCCATCAGGGCTTGAGGTGAGTTCTCTTCTATTCTTTTCTCTTCTCTTCTTTCTTGACCAGAAAAGAAATAAAAAAGTGATAAACCCTGCCACACCTAGAACCAAGGAAATCACAAAGATTGTTATCTTCACTTTTAGGCTCAACCTCTTCGGGTGTTTGAGATTGCATGGAGGAAGCTCAAAATCAGGTGTGCCGCCGCATAGCTTGCTGTTCCCAATGACTGAGGTTGCTGTTGCATTCTTGAAAACTCCTCTAACAGGTACCATCCCCTCAAAATTGTTATAAGATAGGTCCAAAACTTCCAAGGACTTGAAATCTTGGAGGAACTCTGGAATTTCACCAGACAAGTTGTTATGAGAAAAATTGAATTCTTGAATGCCTCTCAGGGTACTCAAGGAGGAAGGAATGGAGCCTTGAAAAACGTTGGCATCCAAGTACAAGGCTTGCAGACTTCTACACTGTCCAAGACTACCAGGAATCTTACCTGATATCATATTCCCAGAAATAGCTAAAATTTCTAGATTTTCCAAAATTCCTACTTCCTTCGGTAGGGATCCAGACAAATGGTTTTGAGATAAATCAAGACTAATTGACAGGGAGGATAGTCCAAATATTTCAGGGGGTATGGTACCGCTTAAATAGTTTTGAGAAAGATCCAACTCTAACAAACCGCTGCAATTTGCTAGACTTGAAGGGATGCGGCCTTGAACATTGATGTCATTTAAATAAAGTCCAATTAAATTTGTCAGGTTTCCCAGAGAGGGATGAAATATGCCCTGAAAAATTATTCACTCCAAGATCCAATATCACTAGATTTTGAAGCTTTCCAATGGTAGAAGGAATGATACCTGAGAGGTGGTTGTTTTGCACTTCAAAATCTTCCAAGCTGATGAGATTCTCTATTCCATCAGGGATGCTCCCAGATAGTAGATTGCTGTCTAGGCCCATGATTTTCAGTGTAATTGACAGGTTGCTGATTTGTGGAGGAAGCTGTCCTTGAAAGTTATTTTGCGTTATAATCAACTGCTTTAGGTTCGTGGCATTGGCCAGAGAGGAGAGAAAGCTCAAGTCATTGGCTTCCCCACTTCCCAAATTGTTGGAGGCAACGGTCATTGAAAGAAGCCTGTGTAGCTTTTCCAGTGAAGGCATTTTTCCTGTGAGCTTGTTTTGGTTTAGCTGTAGAAATTCAAGCTTTTGACAAATTGGATATTGAAACAGGAATACTCCCAGTGAATTGGTTAGAATGGACGGAAAAGAATTCAAGATTTGGAAGGGAAATTCCCAGATCAGGGGGGAGATTGCCTTGGAAATGGTTAAGCCCTGCCTCAAAAGACCTCAATGAAGAGAGATTGAGCATGGAGGGAGGTATGGTACCTGAAAATCTATTATTAAACAATGATAAAATCCTGACGTTTACCAGTTTGCTTAAAATTTCAGGGAGATTCCCAAACAAGTTATTGTCATTCAGCCATAGTGTCTGGAGAGATGATATGTTCCCTAAAGATGGAGGGATAGTTCCTGTAAGGTTGTTGCCCGCTAGAGAGAGGTTCTTGAGCTTGGAGAAGGAGCCAAACTCCACAGGAATTTCTCCTATCAGCTTGTTGTTTGCTAATTTGAGTGCAACGAGGTTATAGGAACCGGAAATACTAGCAGGGATTTCACCAGAAAACGAGTTATTATGCAGTAACAGTATTTGCAGTCTATGTAAACGGCCAATCTGCTCTGGGATTTCATGTCTGAAGCTGTTGTTTTGAAGGTATATCTCTCTTAAAAAGCTCAGATTGCCAATATAAGGTGATACTGAACCTGAAAGCTGGAGGGACTGTAAATCCAGCACCGTCACCCTTTGGTGTTTCCGGCTGCATTTGACACCGGACCACCGGCAGAAGTGGACGCTGCTGTTCCACGAGCGCAAGATTCCAAGAGGATCATGGGTGGTTCTGGACTTGAAATCCAGCAAGGCTAGCCGGTCGGTCTCATTCCTGTCGATCGATAAGACAGATGAAGTGAAACACAAGAGAAGAACAATGGAACGGGGGCAGAATACTGGAGAAGACGATGAAAACCCCATTGATAAACTCAGTAGCTGAAGGATTTTGAGTGGTGTTATTGGGTGCTTTGAGGCAGTGATGAAGGACGAAGGGTTAAGCTAGTGTGGCACTCAACATGGAGGAGGATATATATATATAGTGATAAGATATTACAAATATTATTTTAATATATATTACATGCTTGGTGCGCCATGATTATCTATTTATCACTATTTTTTTTTAATTATTCTATTCTATTTATTTAGTTGTTTTTCCCTTTACAAGTATTTTTTTTTGGAAAAACATATATATTATTTTTTATTCCTTACACTTTATATATTTATCATGTCTATTTATACTATTTTTTTTTGTTCTTATCATTATTCTCTTGTAATTTGTGTTTTAATTTTTTCTTTACACTTATATACATTTTTTAAAATTATTTTACAAAGACTAAAAAAATAGTGTTTCATTATAGAAATGGTAACATTGTTCTATTTTCTTACTATGTTAATAACACCTACACATTAATTAGTTTACATTAAGAAAAACATTATTCGACCTACAAGTAGACGTGTTAACTTTTATATATATATATATTGACACAAATGATTCTTGATTTATTTAAGAAAAACAAATGCATTTAAAAAGATTATATATAATATATATATTTGTAAAAAATAATTATTCCTGAAAAATGGGTCCAAACTAGGAATATATAAAAAGGAATATATAAAATTATTCCTTTGTTCACATAAAAAGGAATATATAAAATATAATATATCTATACATACTTAAGCCCCGCCCCGTGTGCGATCATATTTTATCGAGTAATAAATAATATTTAAATGGATATATAAAAACAGTAAATTTATTATTGATATATAATTTTTCATCCGACAAATAGCAAATAAAATATAGATATATATAAAAAAATATGACTAGTGTAGAGTACCATCACCATCCTGGAAATTTCGCTAAAAACGAGCGTAGTGTCAGGATAAAGTGGGCGTGTATAAAACAAATATCTCCGTCCACCGACTTCTTTATTTTCTACAAGACATGAGTAGACTAGAGAGTTGAGAGTTAGCAACTTTGCCATGTCTTTACATTTTAAAAGTATTTTTAAATAAATTATTTTTTATTTTAAATTAAAAAAATAATGTTTTTAAAGATCATTTTCATGTATTAATATCAAAAATAATTTTTAAAAAGATAATAAAAATATTATTTTAATATATTTTTAAACTAAAAAATACTTTAAAAAACAACCTCAACTTCAACCAACCAGAGACTCTCAATAATCAATCAATACCTCTAATATAGACCAGAGGCGATGAAGTGCTAAATTTGAGCCTCTTTTTCCTTATCTCTTGATCGATCGATCTATCAATCTATTTAAAAGAAGTTAGAGTGAAAATTCACCTTTTATTATTATTATTATTATTATTATGAAGAGTAATGAAGGTGGGTTTTGCTAAAGCATTTCCCCTTTATTTCTTTCATTATTTTTAATTTTTTGTTTAATTTCATTTATTAATATTCACTTTATTTTTAATTTATTCTCTTAAATTATTTTAGTTTGTTTTATATAAGAACATTGTAGGTTCAAACAAATGTCTCAATATTTGATTTGTATTCAATTTCATGAGTATGTATTTTTATTATCATATAATTAAGAAAAGTAATAAAGTATTTTAAAAAATAAAGTTCTTAAATTCATTGAAGTCCAGTATCATAATCATGAATTTGTAAGTTATACTATGAAACATTAATGATCTAATATATAAACATCTCAAAATTGAAAAAAAATAAATCATCTTGAATTTTATTTTATTTTATTTTTTAAGCAAGAACATGCTCTTTACTTGTTATTCAGGTTATTTCTAGATCCTCCAAGTTGAGTTTATCAAAACAGCTTTTATACTGTTTAATTTTAAACTCAAATGAATTAAGAAGTCGGGTCAACATTAGATTGAATCAAAGTTTAATAATAATATCAAACTTTCTTATCACCTCAACTTATATATGTTAAGGAACCATCTCACCTAAAAGCTTAAATTTATTAAGTGAGGCCCCATAATATGATTTATATTATTCTCTAACACACCCCCTCAAGTGAAAGCTCTTTGGGCTTGAAACTTGTACAGATCCACATCACCTTGTGCTTGGTTTTTATCAAATAGAATGGGAGTGGTGAGATTCGAACTCGTGACTGCTAGGTCAACAAGGCTCTGATACCATGTTAAGGAACCATCTCACCTAAAAGCTCAAGCTTATTAAGTGAGGCCCTATAATATGATTTATATTATTCTCTAATATATATATATATATATATATATATATATATATATATATATTAAATAAAGTTGCAAGTGAAATAGAAGTGAAGTGAGACCGTGTAAATGAACAATAGAAGTAGGAAAATCATGCTCCAATTCGCCACTTGTTTATGATGGAGAGTGAGTGGGTTTGTCTTCCATAGCTGCGAGCTTTCATTGCTCTGGTTGACGTGAATGAATCACCAGCCTGGAGAAAGAAGAAGATGGTGGGCGAAGACGGTCCCATGCAAAGCATTATAGTCAACAACGCAGACACGGGAACCTACTTTACCCACGAAACTTAGAGGCTGGGTTTACATTAAGAAGAGAAAAATCCAAATACGACCTTGTTTCCTCACCTCGACTAATGCTAACTTTATTTAATAGTCTTAAAAAAATAAGTTTGAATAATATTGATAAGATATAATAGCTTTAGTTGATCTTTCATTTAATAAACTCTAATTAATTTTGACTGCATTTTTACCGAACTCATTCAACAAAAAATATTAGTCAATGCAGTTCTCGAACACAAATTAATTAGATATACATCCAATATTAGCCTCAATACACAAATTAATAGTGCAAAACTTTGAAATAAAAATATTTATTTTAATGTATTTTTAAATAAAAAATATTTTTAAAAAACAATCTCAATTACATTGTCGAACATACACTAGTTAAATTAGGATATTGAGTTGTTATTACAAAAAGTGGCACTCCTCAAAATACTTTGGAGTGCACTAGTAGTTTTTCCAAAAAAATAGATGTTAAGTGTTATTTTCTCTAAAATGCAATATATTTGTTGGAAATAATAATAATATATATAGTAGAGGGAAGAAAGAATATAAATATTTCTTATAAAATTTATGCCATTAGTCTACGAATAATTACATTAAATAACAATGAATCATGTTTGTTGTTCACTCTCTAAGTATATCTTTTTATTTGTATAAATGATTCTTTTAGTTTTTTTTTTCTTCTATACTTTTTATTCATTCCTTTTTGTATGTTTTGTTAATAGACATATATTTATAAGGGTGAGGAGATATTAAACTTTGGTAGACATTGTTAGGATGTAATTAATTCATCATCCCTCTCCCTTATATTATCTTATTAATATAAATAATATTAATATAAATTATGTGTGGTTGGGCTATCATGGTGACCCAAATAATTTTTTTTAATATCTTGTTCAGACAAATAAATTGATATTTCAAATAACTATGGTCAAAGTTACAATATATATTCTAATAACCTCTTTATATATTTTCTATTGAGTGGACACTTCAAAATTAAGCTTGAATGCTTTCTTATTACTCAAATAATAATCTTAAGATCATTTCATCTTCATTCATCATGATATAATAGAGGTGATTGTATAATATGAGAAAGCCGGTCTTTTTTATATCTCACATGTTCTCATAGTTTATTTTTAACATGCATTATAAATACAAACATGTATGCACGCACTACAATTAATGTATTGGGAATTAATAAATTTATTATTAATAATAAAAACATTCATGGACATTATTGAAAAAAAATAAACACATTAGAAAAACAATTTTATACAAGTGACTTAACGTGCCAATTAAAAACATCTTTTGAAATACATCCTGAAAATAATTTTTTTTGGCTTCTTTTATGTAAAGGAGTATGATGGAAACTGGAGATGGAAGAATAAATTTTAAAAAATTTATCCAGCATGCCTCTATATAGTCTTACATAAATTAAGTAATTAATAAATATAATTTCTATTCATATCTACTATAGTTATATCATACATAACTCATAACATTTTTTTAAGTTAAGGATCTTAATTTTATCCACTCCTGACTTCAAATCAAACACTTCTGTAACTTTGAAAGCTTAATCTAGCATCCTAATTCTAACTACTTAAAAATCCATGACAGAACAAAGTTCATAATGAAATAGGTAAGAATAGAGATCCAAGTGAATGGCTGAAAAAAAGCATCAACAAAAACAAATGGCTACTAATATCATGTCATTTTTGGTAGCTTTCTTTCTCATTGAACCTCAATATTTAGAAAACAAAACGAAAAACAAGAACCATAAATTGATTACAGATTGAAGGTTCTGTTATCCTTGTCTACCAAATCAAGATATAGGAGAGAGACCGAAGTTCCAATTTTCTAAAAGACACAGGCATTACATTACATTAAAAAATAACCTAATAGTAGAGAGAACAAAACGAAAGCAAGATAACATAACCTTCAAAGAGATTCAAACCATTGAAAAATAACCTGACAGTTGACAAAAAGAACTTACTTTGGTGGGGTGGTGAGGTTTCTTCAAATGAAGTATAGCTTACAACATGATCTTGCTACCCTGCTCACGGATCGACTGTCTTTACTCATGGATCTTTGAAAGGACACTGAAAGATAAACGGGAGCAGCAATGTTTGTGTTTGCTGAGACAGTAGTGGTAAGGGTGCATATATGAGGGTTTAATTTGGCATAAATTTCCCAACAATATTGTTTTTTTTCTACCGGTGGATGTGTTTTGTGCAGCCATGAGAAGCTGACAAAGAGCTTGGTTTTGCTTTTTGCAAACTGTGGTCCGAAAGCATCTTTGTGTGGGTCTCATATCTATCAAATTGGTTTGAATGCCCATTATGTTTGGGTGTCTTTGTATTATATAGATCAAAATACATTCTATACAAGGTAAAAATCAAGGTATTTACAACCCTAATAAAGGAAAATCAATTCCGTAATTAATACAAAATCAATCCTGTAACTGAAACATAATCAAATCTCGTGACATCCCCTCTCAAATTGATGTTGATTCGATCAAAAAGCATCAATTTGTCAACTAAAAATTGATGTCAATGCCGAGAAAGAGCCTTAGTGAAAATGTACACAGTTTGATGTTCGGTGGAAATTTGAGGAAGTGTAATTTCATGTTAGTCAAAAGATTCACGTATGGAGTGACAATTAACCTCAATATGTTTCGTACGCTCATGAAATACAAGATTAGCAGCAATATAAATCTCACTGATATTATCAGCATGAAGAGGAGTGGAATGAAGCTGAGGAAAACCAAGTTTCCCCAATAACCCACAAAGCCATGTAATCTCAGAGCAGACGGAAGACATAGCACGATATTCAGATTCTGTTGAGGATTTGGAGACTCTACCTTGCTTCTCACTGTTCCAAGAAATGAGTGCATTGCCTAAAAACATGCACCATCCAGTAACAGACCAACGAATATTTGCGCATCCGGCCTAGTTGGCATCACTATATCCTACCAACTGTAAGAAAATTCTTTAGGAAAGAATAACCCATGTGGAGAGGTGCCTTTCAGATATTGAATGATGCGATGGACAATGACAAGATGAAGATGTCGAGGTGCCTACATAAATTGAATGACCTGCTGCACAGCAAACAAGATGTTAGGACGAGTAATCGTCAAAGAGTTCAAACTGCCAACTAGTTGCCAATAGAAGGATGAATTGGATAGAAGCTCACCTTCCTCTGGAATAAGATTAAAATTGACCTCCAAGGGAGTAAGAATAGAATTACCCAATTGGAGATCAGCTAATGAAATTACATCTACTGTGCATTTGCACTGATGTACAATATACCAGTTAGAATAATCTAGACCTCAATGTTAAAGAACCATCTCATCTAAAAGCTTAAGCTATTAGGTGAGGTCCTAGAATATGATTTATATTATTCTCTAACACACCCCCTTAAGTGAAAGCCATTTGGGCTTGAAACTTGCATACAGGCCTACACTACCTTGTGCTTGATTTTTATCAAATAGAATGAGGGTGGTGAGATTCAAACTCGTGACCGCTGGCTCAACAAGGCTCTGATACCATGTTAAGGAACCATCTCACCTAAAAGCTTAAGCTATTAGGTGAGGCCCCAGAATATGATTTATATTATTCTCTAACACTCAAGACCAAGAAAGTACTACAAGGGACCTAGATCTTTTGTAACAACCCCAATTTTTACTATTAGTTTATCCGCTAATCTTTCCCCTATAAAGGGTAGATGAAGCATAATTTTTTTTTTACTCGCCGAAATTTTGGCAGAGTCTCCTCTATATCTAGAGATCTCAAGTTATCGACAATGTACCCTGCACACATTTAGAATCACATCTAATCCACAATCACATTCATATTTAGTACAATCAACTACATAATTCATTCTAGATTATGCTTAGGACCCTATTCATTCTTAAACTCCATCTTACATCACACTTATAAGATAATAATTAAAAGAGTCAATTCGAGAACGAGGATTTCATATACATACATATATATATATATATATATATATATATATATATATATATAACACAATAGTTTAATATTCTAACATAATCTAGTACGTTCTAATATCCCAAGCATGGGTTGATACATTTAATATTTCAGAAAAAAATATTACAAATATAATATTCTATAAAGGTTACATGTTTATTGCATGACAAAATTACATCACAGATCTCTAAGTTCCTAACTTATACAAAAGGGATCAAAGAACTTAAAATATATTCCTAACATGAATGGGAAGAACCTGTAAAATATAAATTTTTCATATAAGTAAAAACAAATAAATAAATACAAGAACTTTATAGAAGAAAAATTAAACAACTTATCTATCTACTTAAATAATATGAGATTCTAAATACAACCACAAACCCCTTTCAAGGGTTATAAATTTTTTTTGTTTCTTTTAACTACTTCTCCCCCCTTCACATTGAAAAGATTATTGCCGACAATAATGACCTCCATTAGTGTCTTTAGTTGCCCATCCTGAGAACAACTAATCAGTTTCATGAAAATGTAGACACGAACATAACCGTTTGTGTCATTAACTATTTTTAAAAATAAAATAGTTAATCATTGTTCCATATTACCTTGGGAGGTTCTCAGGTATGTCAATATCAAGAATTCTTAACATCATTAGCTTTCACCTCAGAAAGCTAATCAAGTCTATAAATTTTGCTGATATCGACGTCACCTGTCGATATCATTAACTATTCTGAAATTGAATAGTTAATCAAGTTTATAAATTTTGCTGATATCAACGTCACCCGTCAATATCATTAACTATTTTGAACCCGAATATTTAATCAAGGTTTATATTTCTCTTCCCACGTACCGGTAATGACGATGTTAACCAGCTTGGTTAACATCATCAGCCTCCCTATACCACGGATAGACAAATCAAATTCGAGAAACAATCATTACCAAATTCGTTGTTATTATTAATTTCCTCCAAAAGAACCCATAATTTAAATCTAGTCCTCTGTTTCTATATAATTTTTTCCGTCATTTAACCTTACCTTTTCCTCTTTTCTTTTCCTCATCAATAAGCACCAAACTATTTTCTTATAGTTCAATAGTTTGTTAAAATAATTATTAACTAGAAGAGATATATGTACCTACTTGCTGTAAACACTCGACTTGCATTCCCCTGTTGTTGTTGTATTCCTCCCGCGGTTCCTTCTGAAACCACCAACACCCATTGTTATTCCATATTAGTCCACATACCACACACAACAACAACAATGAAAAATATTTATTTCTCTTTTACCAATTTTTTTTCTCACTTACATTCCTCATTATTATCCTTTAACTTTTCAGCTCATTAGTAGTCCAAGTGGACATCATGAATTCAATTTTGATCACAATATATTCTCTTTTTTTTGAAGATCAAGACACACTTTATGAATGACAAGAAAACAAATTCTACCCTTAATATGGTTAAATTTCGCCGTTTTATCAACTTGGCTGAATCTGCCAATAGGGGTGGTAGCTTGACCTCTCCTCAGATTTTTTATTTGTATATGGAGTTCCAGGACTCCAAATTAGGCGGAGTCAGACTCATTAGAAATATAACACTCTCCGCTACAACTTCCATGAAGGGACCTTCCCTAGATTCTATAGTTTATAGGTCAAATTCCACCAGGAAACAAGGCAACGAACCTGCCCTATTTTGTTAATGGAGAAAGTATCTCCAATTCATCTTCAATCCCTGCTTCCTCATCAGTCACAACTATGCCTTCCCTTTATTCATGACAACCCATCTCATTTATGTCCTCTTAAGGCCATTTATACCAAGTTAATTAATTAAGCAAATCATAAATTGTCATTCCCTCTCTACAATATCTCAACCGAGACATGCCCTAAGGGAACCAAGAGTTCCCTTCCTCTCTTTTATGCACTCATTTATTCTTCTTCTTTATGGTACTTAGATTATTCTAGTCCATTTAATCTCACTCATTTATGCATTTTCCCAACATTTTGTGTTAAAGAACCCTAATTCCCAATTCAACAAAAATTATGAACTTCTAATCAAATTGAAGTTAATTTCATAGAAATTAGAATTAAAACTCTTTACTTGGATGAAATCTAAACCTTACTTCACAAATGTTAGAAGAATCTTACCCTTCTTCTCCTTGTATATAGCCAACCACTCTTCCCCCTCTTTTCTTCCCACAATTCTTCACTTTTCTTCTTGTTGATTCTCCACCCGATTATGTTCTTCCATTCAATAACTCCAAGGCTTATATGAGTTTACTAATTTTAGGTGCTTACTCCTAGTTTGATAAAGGAAAAATATGAAATTCTCCCCCCGCCTTCTTGTTATCATCCGACCATGGATGAGAGAAGGGATGTGTATTTATAGTCCCATCTCTTCTTAATTCCATTTTGGCCCCACCTTTCTCCTTTTTTTTGCATAAATTTTGTATTATAAAAATATTTTGAATTATTATAAACCTCTTCCTTTTTGTATATTTCATTCTCGAGCTTCACATCTTTCAATGAAAGGAGGCTTTGAGATGTGGTGGTAATTGTGTAAGTAACGTAGTATTGGAGCCAGTAATCAAAATATTATCAACATATACCAGAAGCAATACAATTCCTACATGCATCTTGCGAATAAATAGAGATGAATCAAACAGACTCTGATTAAAGTGAAAAGCAAGCAAAGTAGAGTGAAATTTATCAAACCATGCATGCAGAGCTTGTTTCAAACCATATAAGGATTGACATAGCCGACAAACCTCCGAGGAAGGTGCAGTAAACATGTCGGGAGGTGGAGACATATAGATTTCTTCCTTCAAATCCCCATGAAGAAATGCATTCTTCACATCCATTTGTCTAAGAGACCACCCTTGTGACGCAACAAGTGCCAATATAGTCAATACTATAATCATTTTAGCAATAGGTGCAAATGTCTCTTCATAGTAAATACCATATTCCTGTTGATTCCCAAGAGCCACAAGGCGAGCCTTATATCGATCCAATGATCCATCAGTCCTAAACTTGACAAAGTATACCCATTTACATCTAATAGGTTTGACACCGGAGGGACAAGTCACAAGATCCCAGGTGTGATTGTCTTGGAGAGCTTGGATTTGTCTTGCATGGCCTGTTGCCAACAGGCCTGAGTAGCTGTCTGAGTATAAGAGGAAGGAGCATAAATAATATCTAGAGTGACAGTAAGTGAGGTATGAGAAAAACCATATGTATCTAATGGATGTGGAACCCTAGTGCATCGTCGAGGTACCAGAAGTGTAGAATTAGGTAACGAAGTAGTGTCTGGAAGAGGTGTTGGAGGAGGATATCTTTGATACACTATACCTGGTTTAAATTGCTTAATACAAGAAAGTACATCATCAAATGATGGAAGAGGGGCAGTATGGGGATAAAAAATAACATGAGATTGAAAGAAATATTGATTTTCAAAGAAAACTACATTCCTAGAGATTCAAAATTTGTTTGCATGTGCATCATAATAAATAAATCCTTTCTGAGTAGGGCTATATCACATAAAAGAACATGTGACAAATTGGGCAACAAGCTTGTGATGTTTAGTGGGTGGCAGATGGACAAAACAAATACACCCAAAAATATGAAAGGATTTATACTCAAGAGGTATACTAAATAAACAAAGATAGGGAGAATAATAATTTAGAGTGACCCTAGGCAAATGATTGATAAAATAAACAACCAGAGATAATGCTTCTACCCATAATTTAGAAGGTACAGACGAATCAATTAACAAAGTATGAACAACATCTAATAGATGATGATTCTCATGCTCAGTGACTCTATTTTGTTAAGGGGTATAAGGGCAAGAACATTGAGAAATAATCCCTTTTTACTGAAGATAATTTTGAAAGGAATGAGACATGTATTCCCTATCCGAGTCAGAGTGTAAGATTTTTATACAAGTACTGAATTGTGTCTTGATAAGTGCAACAAATCTTTGAAAAAGCAGAGGACAGGTCAGCTTTAGATTGAAGAAAATAGATCCAAGTAAATCAACTGTAATCATCGATAAATATCATAAAATAATGATACTGCTAATGAGAAATAATATGACTGACACCCCAAACATCAGTATGCACAATTTCGAAACAAGTGGAAGCACGACTACCATGCATAGGAAAAGGTAAAATTTTACTTTTACCAAGATGATAACTAGCACAATCAAAAGATGAGGAAAAAGAATTATTATTGCCCAAAACACCATGTTTCAAAAGATTAGTTAAGACAACAAATTAGGATAACTCATTTTCTTATGTGACACTTCATTATTATTGGTAGTAGCCATACAAACAAAAGAAACAACATTAGCAATATAAAAGTGTAGAGGCAAAATATGTCCCACTTTAGGCCCTTTCGCGATCACTATTCTCGACACTTGATCCTGCACAACACAACTATCACGAGAGAAATGAACATCACGAGTTATTATCCACCAATTTTCCAACAAAAATCAAGTTGGTAGATATTTTAGGAGAGGCAAAAACATCTTTAAAAGAAGGACCCAAATTACCAACAACAATAATAGTAAGTGCAATTCCATCAGCAATTTAATAGATTGCGTGCCGTCATACTCATGAAAATCATGGAGATCCATCGTACTATCAATCATATGATTAGAAACACCTGAATCAACAGTCCAAGGAGTGGAGGTAGGAGTTGTACCTTGTAGGTCTAAAGCCGTAAAAAACCGAGACAATCATCTGTTGAATCATAACAGGTGTGAGAACATATGAATCAGAGCTTACAATGGGAAACGCAGAAGATGATGCCTGAACAGTAGCTTGAAGAGCTTGAGATTGGCGATTTTGCAGCCGTACCCGATAGTCTTTGATGAAATGGCCCAACTTCTTGCAGTAGTTGCAAACTTCTTCGAGCAGTGACGACAATATGACCAAGCTTTTTGCAGCTAAAACACTGCAACTTATGCGTCCCTCTCCATTGCGTTGCATAGGCTACAATAACAGGCTAGGAAAAAACCTTCTTAGAAGTCATACCCATCTGGGTGGATAATCATTGCTCCTCACATAATAAATCCCCCAAGTAGATATCCAGGGAAGGAATCGTATCACAGTTCAATAAACCAACTCTAACATGCTCAAATTCAGGATGAAGCTTCATCAAAAATTGATCGCATTGACTCTCAGCATGAATCGCTTGAAGAGCCACGAGAGCTGCAGTGGGAACCTTAGCATGAACAATAAAGAATACTCACTCCAAATATTAATAAAACTAGAATAAAATTGCTCAATGGTCAAGTTACCTTGACTGTAACTATTAATCTCCAAATCCAATTGGAATTTCAGAGCGTCGTGATCTTGATGATAAATGTGTCGTAGATATGCCCACATAGTTTGAGCCATAGTGAAACATCAAAGATTGGTAATAAGATGAGGCTCAATCGTTCCTAAAAGCCAAGAAATCACCTTAGCATCCTAGACCTCCTATTGGGCAAATTCCTATCAATATGATTTGATAATTCTTTCCATTTCAAGAGCATTTTAAGTTGAAATTCCCATGTAGAAAAATTCTTTAGTGTAAAACGAATAATATTATTTTTTATAGACATAATGCAAGTCTTGAAAAATTAGCCCAAGTAATCAAATTCAATCCAATTAATTACACAGCCAAGCTATTGAGGCCCAAAGGAATTAGGCTCAAAAACACAAGAAAGGGGCTGCAGAAATGAAAGCCCATGGAACAGAGGCTCACAGAACAGAGCCCTGAAACATAAGCCCACAAGCCCACAGAAGCAGCCCAAAACCGAAGCCCACAGCAGAAGCCTAGAACCTGAAACAAACATATTTAAACGAGAGTGAGATGTTCGTCTTCTTCTTCAAACACAGGACGATGCCTTAGAATTGGAATTCCAGCGACGATGCTCAGCCACCTCAAATCAGGAGGCACCAACGTAAAAGCACCATAAGAAATCGCCGATCTCCACCACAAGAAAGAACCCAACACGCGACCACCACAGAACAGGAGACACCACCACAGAACTTCCCGGCGACCACAGAGAAAGCCGATGTGATTACGGCAGCCCAACAACAGAGCAGTGGACACCACAAAGAGAGAGACAAACACCACCCAACCACCACAAGAGCACTGCCGGACATCACCACAAAGAAGATCGACTACCATAGAGGAAGCCGATGCCACAGAAAATGCCGAACACCACCTCATAGAGAAACACAGCAAACAGCCACACAAAACAAGAATCCCACGTAGTCGGTGACCACATACAGTGCCAAAGTACCAAGAACAAGAAAAAAAATCACACGCGAGTGATAAAAAACCACAGAAAAGTATAGCAGAGTAAAGACTCTGATACCATGCCAAATTGGTCTGAATGCCCATTACAACCGATTTTCCTCAAACCTCACCCACAACCACAATACCACATGGCCACTAGGGCTTACAAGTTGTGATCCGCATTTAGTGGGATTTAACCTAAACTAATTTAGAAAGTAAATATATTACATTAATACTTCTTAATAATTCAAGTTCTAATAGATCATACTAGTCTACCATCTTCGATAGTCCAATTAAATGTATTTTTAACTTGCTTGAGAACACACGTATGGTTGATGCTCATCCTCCATCTTCTTCTACAATCTATGGAACTAAGCTCTCTGCATATGAGTTGAGATGATAGCAGATGGCACATAATATGTTGACGTGTAGTGGGTGCGTTACAGTATTGTACTCTTACTCGTTCAGATATCAACTATTTTGTGAATCAACTCAGTCAATTCTTGAATATTCTACGTGAAGTCCAAGGGATTGTTGCCAAACGAGCTCTATATATGGTATTTAAAGGGTTCCATTGATTATGGTTTACTTTAAATTCCATCTTCCATTACTTTAAATGCCATGACGAGCTTACAAGCTGTGATCCACATTTAGTGGCCTTTTGTGATTCTGATTGGGTAGAAAACCTGAATGATCGCAAGTCAACTAGTGGTTATGGAGTTTTCGTTGGCCAAAATCTCGTCTCCAATAGTGCAAAGAAGCAGAATTGGTGTCCAAATCCAGTATTGTATACCTATTTATTTTGATCAATACAACTGTGAAGTCCATGTTGGAAAAACCTTTTGTTTATCTTGCCCTTCATAAACAAGCACTGATGCTGTTATTATCCAGTTGAGATGGTAGTATTTTCATGCTGCAAAGACAATTGCCTCCAACTTTATATTTGTTAATTAAATGGAAGTCAACACTAGTTTTGATCCACTTGCTGGACAACTTGCACATAGTTTGAGTCTGTTTTTAGTAATCCGCTGGGAAAGTCATGGTCAAACATTGCATCTTCAACTCTTAATCTATTATATAGCTTAAAACGTTCAAAAAATTGACAATTAATAAAGCAATGTAATAAGGGAAAGGGAGAATTGAAATAAACTAATAGGTTGGTTATACTTTTGAAAGAATAGATTTGACGAATTCCATGTATACAATATATAATATTAGAAATAATGCATGCTCGAACATTGCATGTTCACCTCTTAATCTATTATATAGCTACTCTCTATAACACTTGTGCTCATGTCCACATGAATCTGCACGCAGTTCTCATCTTTCTTCAATTTGTAAGAATCCGAGCACCTTCAATCTAATCATTCATCCATGTTTCGTTCAGCCTTTTGCTTCCGAGCCGCTCATTCATCCATGTTTCGTTCAGCATTTTGCTTCCGAGCCATTGTTTTGCTTTCATCTTTAATCTCAGTCACCTGCTCCAGCTACTCTAATGAGACTGACTTATTAGCCCTAATCCAATTCAAGAACAGAATAGTGGATGACCCTCTTGGGATCATGAGCTCGTGGAACAGCACTATCCATTTCTGCCAGTGGTATGGCGTCTCTTGTGGTCATAGGCAACAAAGGGTCAGAGTGTTAGCCTTGCAGTCCCTCAAACTTTCAGGTACCATAACACCCCATATTGGCAATCTGAGCTTTTTAAAGGAACTATACCTTCAAAACAATAGTTTCTTTCATGAAATCCCTCCACAAGTTGGCCGTTTGCGTAGCTTGCAAGTATTGTCTCTGCACAATAATTCCATCTCTGGTCAAATCCCTCCTAGCTTATCTGATTGCTCTAACCTTATTTCAATGAAGATTGAAAACAACAACCTGACAGGAGAAATTCCTGCGGAGCTAGGCTCTTTGTCGAAGCTCAAAAACCTTACTCTGCAAATCAATGGTCTAACAGGGACCATCCCTCCTTCTTTAGGGAATCTATCCTCCCTTGAGATCCTTCGGCTAGAAAAAAATAAAATGCTGTCTGGGAACGTTCCTAGTACTCTAGGAAACTTGAAGAATCTCAGGATTTTAGATCTGATGGATAATATGTTTTCAGGTGTCATTCCACCCTCAATCTTCAATCTTTCTTTATTGACGGCTTTGGATATAGGATTCAACCTCTTCCATGGCAATATTCCATCTGATATTGGCATATCTCTCCCAAATCTTGAATTCTTTTCAATCGCCTCTAACCAGTTCACTGGATCCATTCCTGTTTCTATATCAAATGCTTCAAATCTTCAATTGCTCCAAGTAAGTTTAAATAATCTAACAGGAGAAGTTCCTGCATTAGAAAGGCTGCATAGGCTTAACTTCTTCACCCTTTTCTCCAACCATTTAGGAAGTGGACAGGCTAATGACTTGAACTTTCTCTCCTCATTGACCAATTCCACCACTTTAGAGTATTTGTCTATTAAACGAAATAACTTTGGTGGGGAGTTGCCGAAACAAATCAGCAATCTCTCAACCATGCTCGGGGTGATCAGCCTAGCAGAAAACAACATCTTTGGAAGCATCCCGGCTGGAATAGAGAAGCTGGTGAGTTTGAGAGTTTTTGATGTTAGCACCAACAAAATATCAGGTATTATTCCTTCTAGCATTGGAAAGCTTCGAAATCTTGAGGGACTGGTTCTTGACTACAACAATTTATCAGGGCATATTCCATCCTCTGTTGGGAATCTGACCAAATTAATGGCACTCCATTTACGGGAGAACAGTCTTGAAGGTAGCATCCCCTCAAGTCTAGAGAACTGCAAGAAATTGTTAGTGTTGAATCTATGTAAGAACAATCTCAGAGGTGACATACCCCCAGGACTTTTTGGGATCTTCTCATTACTGGATATCTGTTTTTCTAAAAACCATCTTACGGGTTCCCTCCCCATCGAAATAGGAAAGTTAATAAATCTATCAATCTTAGATATATCTCTAAACATGTTATCAGGTGAGATTCCTAGTGGTCTTGGGGGTTGTGTAAGTCTTCAAGGCTTGTATATGAATTTCAACTTCTTTCATGGGTCTATTCCTTCATCATTGAGTTCACTGAGAGGAGTTCTACAGTTCGGCTTTTCTTATAACAACTTGTCAGGGAAAATTCCAGAGTTTTTCCAGGGCTTCAACTCATTAGAGATGCTGGATCTCTCTTACAATAACCTCGAGGGCATGGTACCAGATGAAGGAATTTTCAAGAACTCAACTGTAGTTTCAGTCATAGGAAATAGCCAGCTATGCGGTGGTGTTAACAATTATTTTGGGCTGCCGAGATGCAATTTCCACCAACCAAAGAGGCTGAGCCACAAATTGAAGATGGCAATCATTGCGATTGCCGTGCTTCTAGCACTAGCCCTTTTCGTCACTTGTTTATTTCTCAGTTCGTCAAGAAGGAAAAGAAGAGAGCTTAAATCGAGCTCTAAGCGGAATGAGCTAATGGAGGTGTCCTACCAAACTCTCTTAAAAGCTACCGATAGATTCTCTTTAGCGAATTTGGTTGGTACAGGTAGCTTTGGGTCTGTGTATAAAGGAATTCTTGACGAAAATGGAATGTTAATTGCTGTCAAAGTGCTTAATCTCATGCGTCAAGGAGCTTCCAGGAGTTTCATAGCTGAATGTGAAGCGCTGAGAAACATTAGACACCGGAACCTTGTCAGGGTTTTGACTGTATGCTCAAGTATTGATTACCACGGTAACGATTTCAAGGCCATAGTTTACGAGTTCATGGCTAATGGGAGTCTAGACGATTGGCTGCATCCATCTTTTACAGGAGGTGGCGCGCCGCTGATTCTAAATCTTCGCCGGAGACTCAGCATTGCCATCGATGTTGCGTGTGCACTGGAGTACCTTCATCATCATTGTGAAATCCCAATAGCTCATTGTGATCTTAAACCAAGCAATGTTCTTCTCGACGATGAATTCACTGGACATGTAGGTGACTTTGGGCTAGCAAAATTTCTTCCTGAAGCAAGCCCTGACTGTCCACCAAATGAATCTACTTCCATTGGAGTAAGAGGAACTATAGGTTATGCTCCTCCAGGTAGTAAAATTAATCTTCCAATCTCTTACTTTTCTATAAGTGTTTGAAAAAGCAAAACTAAATTACATGTTTTCGTCATGAACTGTAGAGTATGGCGTAGGAAATGAAGTGTCAGCCAGTGGTGACACGTATAGCTATGGCATACTCTTGCTGGAGATGTTCACAGGAAAGAGGCCCACTGATGAAATGTTCAGAGATGGCTCAAATCTTCATGACTTCGCAAAGAGAGCTGTGCCTGAACAAGTGAACCAGATTACAGATCCAACTCTTGCTCAGGAATTTAGCAGCAGAATTCTTGAGTGCTTGAATTCAATATTCCGAATTGGAATCTCATGCTCTGTTGAATCGCCAAGAGAGCGCATGAAAATCAGCGATGCTGTTGCTCAACTCTGTTCTGTCCGAAATGAGCTTCAATCAACAGCTGGTAATTGATGATATTTTCAAGTAAAATGGCATAATTTTCTCCAAGTTAATTGATGGCATAATTTTAAATTCTTGTATCGCAGCTGAGCAAAGAAGATGACATTTCTCCAAGTTGCCAGACGATCGAGATGAGGGGCGCCGGCCAAACCTTACCATATCTGGGCCTCGCCATCTACCTCCTATCATGCCAAGTTTTATTTAATTTCAGTGTGCTTTGTTTGTATTTTCTGCGGATGATTCTTACATCATTTGACTTTTATTATATCTTTGGCCATCAATGAGAGGTACCAAAAGTCAAATTAGGACTCAAGAGATTCATACCATCTTTGTCATTTATCCAAAACAATTGATAAATCCAACTTCTTAATATAGCAACCCTCATTTTCTTGGCAAGATGGATTGAATTTGTGTCCAAGTTTACGAGAAATTGTAGATTTGATAATATAAACTTACTTGTGAGATTCTGTTTTTCTTACTCCCGGATCAATTACTTCAGGACCACTTCGATTACTAGAATCAAAGCGATGTTTCACAACACGAACTCCTTTACAGATCTTAGCAAGCTTAATGCCGAGAATTGAAAAAAAAAAGACTATCTTCCAATTATATGAAAAACCATTTTCTCACATGAGAGCGAAGTCCATATTTATATATTGACAGGAGCGATTACTTAACGGTTCATTCCTCATGGGTAAACTAGATCAAACCACACCTCTAGATAAATAGACCGGGTTCATCCCTCATGGGTAAACAAGGCCATACCCAATAACTAACAAAAAATAAGCCTATTCACACCATAGATTGGGTCATAAACAACAAGTATGGGACATATGAGAATTGTAAACTATATTCAATTTCCTAATAAAACTATTTGCACCTCAATGACAATCCGTCATTAAGAAAGATTTATAGGTGGTTGGGAATCACTTTAAAAGTGCTTTTTGAAAAAAAATATTTTTTGTTAAATAATTTTTTTTTTAGTATTTTTAGATCATTTTATATGCTGATCAAAAATAATTTTTTTAAAAAATTAAAAACAATATTATTTTAATATATTTCTAAGTGAAAAATATTTTAAAAAACAACCACAACCAAACTCTCATACACCATCTTAAACCAATACATTACAAAACTACTACACAAAACTAAATTGGAATCAGTGAAAAAATTCACTTTTGATCCAAGAAAAGTTTCTAAAATAAGGCAGGATATTCAAATTCCTATTTAAGCATGGATTCTATGGATAGAAGATCGCGATTTTCAGTTTTTATTTTTTTATTCCAACGCAACTCCGGGTTGGAACAAAAACATGTTTGACATCGTGGTAAAAAGAAAGCACCATTAGCTAGAAATTTATTTGTTTTGTTTTTTTAAAAATTACTTTGATTTTTTTCATTTTTTAGGGTCAGAAAAAAATATAATTTAAAACAAAAACTATTTTAAAAAAACAACGATGACAAACTCTTAAGAATTACTGTATTTTATGTGCCATTAAAAGTAAATTTTATGACAAATTGATGTAAGATAAAGTTTAGGAATTTAATACCATATATCATTTTAACTTAAATTGGTTGACTTGTTGAACTTACCTTATTAAGTTGGGCGTCTCTATCTTGGTACAAGTGCTAAGTTAGGCTCTCAAGTCTTCCTATAAATTATTCTTAATGATGATAAGTGTTAATGAAGAAGAAAAAAAAGAGACTCTTCTTCTTTTTCTTTTCGTACTGAAATTATTGTTTTCTTACAAGTTGCTTTAGCCCTAGATCGGGTTTCATTATGAATTTATTATTTTTCAAGTTGCTTACCCCTCATCATCCAGTTAAATAGTTTATTGATTAATATATATTAATAGCTAGTAGTTGGTAGTAAAGGGGGTTTTATATTGTGTTTTGAAAACACTTTTTAAAAAAATGATTTTTTATTTTTTATTTTTTACTTTAAATTAATTTTTTTTTGATGTTTTCAGATCTTTTTGATGTGCTGATGTCAAAAATATTTCTTAAAACATACAAAAAAAATATTATTTTGATGCATTTCTAAACAAAAAGAATTTTCAAATACAATCTCAACCATTAAAAAAAAGGACTCTTGGCATGACCCAAGAGACCCTCACTATCAAGGTAGATTACAACAACACAAAATCAGCACAACCAGATGAATATCAGGACAAATATTCTGCAAATAATGTTAACATATCTCAATCATAAATATAGCATAATCCCAACATCATAGTCATCACACCTTCTGTATTTAGAAATTCTACCGTTACAGCACATTAAAGCCATCACACATTCTGTATTTAGAATAGCTTACCGTTACAATTATACTTGTATAAATTGAACAATGTGATAATATTACAAGTGTGGGAAAACACTTATTCGTCACCCTCTGTGTCATTAGTCTCTTTATGGTATCAGAGCAAGAAATCTCCAACGAGAACACGATCCCAAACACAGACATGGCCACTGTTAGCACCCAAAATCAAAACAATCAGCCAACATCACCCACAGAAACTCCACTCATAGCACTCAACATTGTAGCTCAAATCAATGGGAAACTGACCTCATCTACCTTCTCTCAGTGGCATGCACAATTCGAAGCTCTTCTAATCGGTTATGACCTTTTAGACTATGTCACAGGTAAGACAACATGCCCAGTCTCCGATGGCACCCTCACCTCTGCCTCAACTGTGAACCACTGGGTTCGACAGGATAAATTGATCCTCGGTGCAATTTTTGCATCTACCTCCACAACCATTACTCCACTGATTGCAGCCTCTAAAACATCTCATGAGGCTTGGAAGAAATTACATCACATGTATGCTAGCAAATCTCGAATGAGAGCTATGCAACTCAAGGAAGATATTACCTTGATTAAGAAGGGAAATCGGTCAATTTCTGAATACCTTCATGCCGTCAAAATTCTGGCTGATGAAATCGCCATAATCGACCATCCCATCTCCGACGACGACCTAACTCTTTATATCTTAAATGGGTTAGGCTCTGATTTTCGTGAAATCACCGGACCGATCCGAGCTTGAGAGAAATCAATTACCTTTGAAGAACTGCATGACATGTTAGTCAGTCCTGACAGTTACCTTCGTCGGCTGGAAACAACCTCATCTCAACTGATGGTGTTGGCGAACTACACCAATCGGAGTGCTACCTCTCATCGCTACCCACAGCGTGTGCCCAGTAAGCCGTTCGGCTCTCCACGACATCAAACCCACAACCGAGAAACTCGGGACAATCGGCAATATCAAAGGCACAATGACAGGAATATGGGCCGGCCCATATCTAATCAAAGACGTTATCAGCCCAGTTATCAACCCAAATGTCAGTTTTGTGACAATGTTGGGCACACTGCTAAATCTTGCCCACAATTATAGTCTGCTACAGCCACTGTTAATTCCACTTCCGTTGCACACGGTTCAGACCCCAAATGGCTCATAGACTCCGCTGCCTCCCATAATATCACGGGAGATCTCAATAACCTCACCATTCATTCAGAATAGTGATGAAGTATAAATATAGTATAATAATACATGTATATACTTTAGAATATGTTAGTATGTTCTAGAGTATCAGAAGTTTGTTAGTATGGTTATTATATTAGTATATAAAGGACAGCAGGTCACGTGAATTGTATGAGTTTGTTTTGAACAGTAATCCATTTTGAACTTTTCAGTTTCCCTCTTCTTCTCTCCTCTCTCTCTCTCTTATTTTCAATATCTCAGCTCAAATCATCTTCTTCTTCCTTGAAATTATCTGATTAAATATAAATCCCACAGTCTCAACAAATATGATGGTTCTGATTGAGTTGTGCTCGGTGATGGTTCAGGTTTGCCTGTCTCACACATAGGATCTCTTATCCTAAAGTCCAATAATTTTTTTTCTTCTTAAAAATACCCTATGTGTGCCTAATCTTTCAAAAAATCTTATATCCGTACATCATTTTACATTGCAAAATAATGTGTTTATTGAATTTCACCCTTATTATTTCCTTGTGAAGGACAGGTTCTCGAGGGTAATTCTGGCACGGGGTTCGTGTGAAGATGGTGTCTACATTTTTCCGGATAAACTGGTGGCTCCCTCATATCCGATGGTTGCAAATGTGCATGAGCTCCTTTCACTTGATGGTTGGCATAAAAGACTCGGTCACCCATCTCTAAAAATTGTTCAACAAATTGTTAATGGTTTTTCACTACTAGTTACTCCCAATAAAATTTTTTCTATGTGTTCATCCTGTTCAATTAATAAAGCTCATAAACAACCCTTTCAATCCACCAGTTTATCTAGCACTGCACCCCTTGATTTTATATACACTGATGTGTGGGGCCCAGCTCACTCTACCGGTTTTGATGGCTCCCGGTACTATGTTATTTTTGTTGACCATTATACTAAATATATATTGTTTTATGCTTTGAAAACAAAATCTGATGTTCAAACTATTTTTCCCCAATTCAAAACGTTTGTTGAAAATCGTTTTCAAAGTAAAATTAAAACCCTATACTCAGATAATGGGGGTGAGTATGTGGGCCTCAAAAACTTCCTTGCTCAACATGGCATAAGTCATTTGACTACTACTCCCCATACACCACAACAAAATGGTGTTTCTGAGAGGCGTCATCGCCATCTCGTAGAAACTGGTCTTACACTACTTCATGACTCTAAGTTACCCCTTACATATTGGCCTTATGCTTTTAATACCGCAACATATCTTATAAATCGTCAACCCACACCGTTACTTCATAACCTGTCCCCTTATCAAAAACTTTTTGGTCAAAAACCTAATTATCTCAAATTGCAAAAATTTGGTTGTCTGTGTTATCCCCTCACCAAACCTTATAACAAACATAAACTAGAACCTAAATCCATATCTTGCATCTTTTTGGGTTATTCTCTAACTCAAAATGCTTACATCTGTCTTGACCCACAATCAAACCGGACATATATTTCTTGTCATGTCATCTTTGATGAAAATCAAAGCCTTTCCCTGCCAACTAATCCAAATTCTGATCAACATCTCAGCCCATCACCTCATTCAACATTGTGTCCAACCCATTCATTATTTCACACATTAAGCCCGTATCCAAACATGGGCCCATTCTCACAAACAACTCCTTCTTCATCATCAAGCCCATCACCAATACCCGTTCATTCCCATCTCCGGTCCTCATCAGCACCTATCATACCTAATGCCGTTCTGCCATTAGTTCCTCCGGCCAATGTTTCACCATCGATCACCAACCCTCCAGGTATGTCTTCTCTCCCTTCCTCTTTACATCCTCATTCTGTCATATCATTAACAACCAATGCATCAATCCCTATTCCGACAACCATCCCCACCATCGCTGATTCCTCTCCCTTAGGACCTACCCTTGAACCCAGACCGATTCAATTACACGATCCACACCCAGTCACCACTAATAACTCATCTTCACCGCTATTATCCCGATCTCATCCCATGATTACACGATCCCAAAACAATATCTTTAAACCTAAACAGTTAAACACTATCACCAAACACCCACCAGCTGCCTTCATTGAACCTACTTGTGTAAGTCAAGCTTTATCTGAACCCCACTGGCGTAATGCAATGTCCCAAGAAATCACAGCCCTTATGAGTCATGGAACTTGGGATTTAGTCCCTTCTCCTAGCTCTTGCAACCCTGTTGGATGTCGCTGGGTTTTTCGTGTAAAACGTAACCCCGACGGGTCAATTGACCGATTCAAGGCCAGGCTTGTAGCCAAAGGCTATCACCAACGGCCAGGGGTGGACTACACAGAGACTTTTAGTCCTGTGGTCAAACCAACCACTATTCGACAGTGTTGTCCATTGCCGTGATGAATGGGTGGGGGTTGAGGCAAATGGACATTAATAATGCCTTCTTGCATGGTAATCTAAATGAACTTGTAACATGCAGCAACTCCCGGATTCAAAGATGACAGTAAACCTAATCATGTTTGTTGTCTTCGCAAAGCAATTTATAGTCTTAAACAGGCTCCCAGAACATGGTATTTAGCTCTGAAAAATGCCTTACTTAAACTGGATTTTTGAACTCATTGGCTGATTCCTCCTTATTTATCTATATTCATTGCTCAATTACCTGTTATTTACTTGTCTATGTTGATGATTTAGTGCTTACTGGAAATGATGTGAACTTTGTGAATTACATTGTTAATTATCTTGGTCATCAATTTTCTCTCAAAGACATGGGACAATTACATTTTTTCTTGGGAGTGGAAGTGTTACCCACCCCGCATGGTATATTTCTATCTCAACACCAATATATCAATGATCTTTTGACCTCTACTAATATGCTTGGGGCCAAGCCTGTTTCTACACCACTCTCCACTAGTACTCCTCTCAAACTCATGGATGGCACAACCTCATTTGATAGCACCACCTATCGTTAAGTACTTGGCAGCCTCCAGTATTTGTCTCTCACTTGGCCTGACATTTCTTTTGCTGTGAACAAGCTCTCCTAGTTCATGCACAAACCCACTCACACTCATTGGACAATAGCTAAGCATCTTCTTCGCTATCTCAAACATACTATTTTTTATGACATTCATCTCACATCTGCATCACATTCCACTCTCACTACTTTTTCTGATGCTGATTAGGCAGGTAATCTTGATGATCGCACCTCTACCTCTGCTTATATTAGCTTCCTCGGCTCAAATCCAATTTCGTGGAGCTCCAAGAAACAACGCGCTGTTGCAAGATCCTCCACAGAAGCAGAGTACAGGGCCCTTGCTAACGCTGCATCTGAAACCATGTGGATATCCTCACTTCTGCAAGAACTTGGGTTTCAGCTTTCATCGTCTCCGTCCCTACGTTGTGACAATCTTGGGGCCACTCACTTAAGCTACAATCCAGTTCATCACTCCAGAATAAAGCACATTCAGATTGACTTGCACTTTGTCCGAGACCTAGTTAATGAAGGCATCCTTCGTGTTAGTCATGTTCATACCAATGATCAACTTGCCGATCTTCTCACTAAACCTCTATCTCGGCAACGTACTGACCTTCTCAAGAGCAAAATCTCACTGGCCGATGGTAGTTCAATTTTGAGGGGGTGTATCAAGGCAGATTACAGCAACACAAAATCAGCACAACCAGATGAAGATCAGGACAAATATTCTGCAAATAATGTTAACATATCTCAATCATAAATATAGCATAATCCTAGCATCACAGTCATCACACCTTCTGTATTTAGAAATGCTACCGTTACAACGCATTAAAGCCATCACACATTCTGTATTTAGAATAGCTTACCGTTACAATTATACTTGTATAAATTGAACACTGTGATAATATTACAAGTGTGGGAAAACACTTATTCATCACCCTTTGTGTCATTAGTCTATTTACTCACAAATCCAAGATTTACTTGTTTATCATAATTTAATTATAATGGGGCCATACAGATTATAAATATATTGATAAATTATGTGCAGGTAACATCAATTGCTTTGTAATTTCAAAATCAGTAGAAATTTTTTATTTTTTCCCCTTATTGGACTCTTCTTCTTCAAGCTTGATTCTATGTTACTGTATTCATTGTAATTGATATTGAATTTACCAAGATGGAGACTCGAGGGAGAAGTACAGTTTGGATATGTATTTAATATTCATGTTCTTGCTACAAGAATACAAGCTATCACAATATCAACCACACCCTAAACCAGGTTAATGAAAAGTAGGGCTCTCTTCTAACCGCTCAGGCATCATATCCCCTTTTGATGTTTAGATTTGAGACTAAAGTAGTACAATAAAGCATAAAATGCTGAGTGGAATTTTATTCTAATGAAAGAATTGAATAGATACAGGAAGTTTGACTTCACCCTTGAAACGTATCATTCTAGAAAGAGGACCAGCTACCTCACCTTGAATTCTAGACCTAAAGCCATTGCATAATCTTTGATACTTGCCTTATCAGCATGAGGGTGAAAAGGATTTATCTCAAAGAAGAGGGACTATTTTAATCCATAATGAATAGTGCCACATTCCTATGTGCAGCCACAGAAGCAGCACTAACCGGACCAAACTGGGTATTGTGTCTGGAGAACTCTGCATCAATGGCAATTCTCTCCTTTAACTGCTCCAGCCTAGTTTGTGGCTGGTAATATGGGTTGGTGTTCACGTCCATGGCCATCCCATAGGATGTCTTGGCCACCACATTACATTGAGGAGGTTGCTGTTTGGTTTGTGAATCTTTTTCAGCCTCCGCGATGGACTTCTCTTGTATCAATGTGTTGGTCCTAAGGAAGCACTGTTGAGAGGTGGTTTGGGGAGGAAGAGCAGCATTTCTACAAAACATCCTTGCATCATTGAGATCTTTGATATTTCTGCCATTCTCATAGGGCATAACTGATCCCACAACTCTCCTGGCTTTGCTGTACAGCAAAACAAAACAAAAATTAAGATGTTTAGTCAGCATAACAGAATCTATCTCGGGGAAGCCAAGAGCCCCAGGAAGCAGAATAAAAGGTCTAGAAAGATATCTGGTAAAAAAGTTGATAAGAACAATTCAGAAACTAGTTCTTGCTTTTCCGAACTTCAGAAGAAAAATAGCTTTTCACATTATAAAAACAACATATATCCAGGATAGGAACTAAACTGGTCGCATGGACAAAAAAGTTAACAAGCTCTGCCATAAGTTAGTAGGCAGGTTATACCTGATGGCATTCGAGGTAGGGGCCTTGCGACCTTTGCTGGATTTCTATAACTTATATCTTATAACAAATAAATCTGTTAGGAAACATGTTTAGGACTGCTGATGTGGAATAAGTAAACATTGTTAGGTGATTTGAATTTGTCAATTTCTTAGTTTCTACTGCTATTTCGTAGTTTCAGTTATTTATTTTATTATCAATTGTGGCATGATCTTACGAGCATTATTTTGGTAGGTTGTTATTTATTCAATCTATAAATTGTAATGCCGAAGATAATAAAGTGTTAATTTCAAACACACTTCTCAATTGTCTGACGCATTATTTTATTTCTGTCTTTCTTCATCTTAAACTTCAATAACAACTATAATTGGTATAAGAGCTCTCTGGTTTAAAGAGATCTGTGATGAAATCCATGGAAACAAAAGTCATCTTCTTATCAATTGATCCACCAGTGTTCAAGGGAGACAATTATCAAATTTGGGCAGTACAGATGGAGACATACTTAGAGGCTTTAGATCTATGGGAAGTAGTGGAAGAAGATTACGAAATCCCTATACTTCCAAACAATCCCACCATGGCACAGGTCAAAACTCACAAGGAGAAAAAGATGAAAAAAATCAAAGGCAAAGGCTTGTTTGTTTGCTGCAGTATCATCTGCCATTTTCACTCGAATCATGTCTCTAAAAACAACAAAGGAGATATGGGATTATGTCAAGATTGAATATTAATGAGATGAAAGGATTCCAGGGATGCAAGTGTTGAACTTGGTGCGTGACTTTGAATTGCAGAAGTTGAAGAAGACTAAATCCATTAAAGAATATTCTGATAGGTTGCTTAATATTGCTATATGAATCAGATTACTTGGCTCATCCCTGCCAGAATCAAGAACTGTTCAAAAAATTCTTGTAACAATTCGTGAAACATTTGAGGCTACAATTACATCCCTAGAGAACACTAAGGATATGTCAAAAATTACTTTCACAAAAATGCTAAATGCATTACAAGCCTAAGAGCATAAAAGGGATATGAGACAGGAAGATGAGTTTGAAGGAGCCCTATTCATCAAGCATAGAGAAAATGGAAAGAATTACAAGAAGAATAAGGGAAGCAGTCATGAAGGGTCATTAGGAGATTCCAAGAGTTACAATAGGAGCAATACTGGAAACAAGGACTTTATTCTCCATGCTAGCATTGTAAAAGGAGATCTCATCCACATGTTAAATGCTAGAGAAGACTAGAAGTTAGGTGTAACAAATGCAATCAGATGGGGCACAAAGCTGTTATCTGTAGAAATAAAATCCAACAGCATGGTGAAGAGGCACAAATTGTTGATCAAGAATATGAAGATCAACTGTTTGTGGCTACTTGCATCTTTGGTAGTGATTCAAGTGAGAGTTGGCTTATTGACGGTGGTTGACTAACCACACGACACATGCAAATATTTGTTCAAGGAATTAAGTAGTATGAACACTTCAAAAGTTTGAATTGGAAATGGAATACCTAGTTGTAGATGGAAAGGGAACAATTGCAATCTTGAATTGTTCAGGTACAAAGTTCATCTCTAATATGCTGTATGTTCCTGGCATTAATAAAAATTTGTTTTGTGTTGGCCAACTAGCTGAAAAAGGGTATAAAGTGGTGCTAAAAAACAAAGTTGCTTGATTAAAGATGTAGATGGCCATAATATTTTCAAGGTAAATATGAAAGGGAAAAGCTTTGCTGTAAATCCATTGGAGGAGGAACATACTATTTTCCTAATCAAAGAAAATATCACTGATGTTTTCCACAAGAGGCTAGGGCATTATCATCATAAAGGGTTGTTGTTGATAAAATCCAAGATGATGGCTAAGGATTTTCCAGCACTTGATGATCATATGTGCAGCTGCAAGACATGTATTTCGAGAAAGCAAAGAAGGAAACCTTTTCCAAAGGTCACATAGAGAGCAACAAGGAAGTTGCAATTAATTCATACAAATATTGCAGGACCATAAAGGACACCTTCTCTAAATGGTAGTCTTTATTATGATGTATTCATTAATGATTACAACTATATGTGTTGGATTTTCTTCTTGAAGCACAAGTCAGAGGTAGCTCAAGTATTCTGGAATTTTAAAGTAGAATTGATAGTGAAAGTGATTGCAAAATTCGAGTCCTCAGATCAGACAATTGCAAGCAATACACCTCTAACACCTTCAAGAAGTTTTGTGAGGAGGCACACATTCATTACCAATTTACAACTCCATACACTCCACAACATAATGGAGTTAGTGAGAGACGAAACAAGTTCATCTTGGAGATAACAAGACGCTTGTTATATGAGAAGAACTTACCAAAGACGTTTTGGGAAGAAGCATCAAACATTGTTGTCTTCTTGCAAAACATACTTCCAACAAAGCCTTGAAGGATCAAACACCCTTTGATGGCTATAGTTCACCCTTGTTCCATAGATTAAAAGAGACAAACTTGACAAAAGAGCACTTCTTGGCATCTTCATTAGCTATAATTCAGTTGCAAAAACTTATAAAATTTTCCAACCACAAACTGCAAAAATGTTATAGGTAGGGATGTGCCCTTCAAGGAAAATGAAGAATGGACTAGGATGATGCAAAGAAAAGCAATCCAACCTTATTGGAGCCAAAAATCAGCATTCTTGCTTCAGACACAAAAGGTCAATACATATAAGACTGACAAAATGACATGGAAGACAACACTCTTGTTAGAGGCAAAATATCACTTTTTGATGTTTATCAAAGATGCAACATTGCCTTATGTGAACCTGCAGATTTTGAATGAGCCAAATTGAATCAAAATTGGATTGCTGCAATGAAGGAGGAGCTATTCATAATTGAAAGAAACAAAACATGGGAGTTGGTTGATCGACCTCAAAACAGGAAGGTGATTGGAGTCAAATTGGTGTACATAACAAAGTTTAATGCTGATGGCTCAATCAATAAGCATAAGGCCAAGTTTTTGGTCAAGGTTATGCTCAAATATCTGGTGTAGACTACTCAGACACCTTCAGACTAGTAGCTAGACTTGATACTATCAGGCTACTACTTGCCATTGCAACTAGATGTCAAGTCATTCTTAAATGAGTTTTGCAGGAGGAGATTTATATAGAGCAACCAAAAGGCTATGCAAATAAAGAAGAAGACAAAATCTATCTTCTTAAGAAGGCCCTATATGGATTGAAGCAAGATCCAAGAGCTTGGTACAACATAATTGATGAACATTTGCAAAACCTATGGTTTGCTAAAAGCATATATGAATCAACACTATACATCAAGCAAAATGGAGATGACATTTTGATCATCTCACTATATGTTGATGATTTGCTTGTGACAGGAAATAACACCAATCACGTTGATAAATTCAAGCAAGAGATGAGATGATAGATGTTTTTGAGATCAAAGATCTCGACTTGATGACTTTCTTTCTTGGAATGGAAGTTAGTAGGCTGAACATAAAGTCTTCATTTGTATGAAGAAATATGTCAAAGAAATTCTTAAGAAGTTCAAACTTGAAGAATGCAAGGCAGTTAGCATTCCTATGAAACAAAAGGAGAAGTTATGTAAAGAAGATGGAGTTGAGAAGGTTGATCAGACACAATTCAGAAAACTAGTTGGTTGTTAGATGTATCTCACAACAACTAGGCTTGATATTTTGAATGTTGTGAGTATCTTGTCTAGATTCATGTATTGTGCAATTGAATTGCATTTCAAGGCTACTAAGAGATTGATCAGGTATGTCAAAGGAACATGCAATTTTGGCATCAAATACACAAGAAGCAAGGAATTCAGGCTGGCAGAGTACTCAAACAGTGACTGGGAAGGTTCTATTGATGATTTAAAGAGCACCTCAGGCTACTGTTTTTCTTTAGGTTATGGTATATTTCATGGAACTAAAAAAGACAAGAAACTGTAGCTCAATCCATTACTGAAGCCAAGTTTGTTTTCTGCAACAGCTGCTGTTAATCAAGCTTTGTGGTTGAGGAAGATTGTAATTGATCTTAACTTGGAAAGAAAGCCTGGAAATTCTAGTTGACAACTAAGCTGCTATTAATATCTCTCATAATCCTGTATTTCACAGGAATACTAAGCATTTAACATTTAAATTCTTCTTCTTTATGGAAGTTCAGAAAGATGGAGTTATTAATCTTATCTACTACAAAACAGAAGAACAAGTGGCAGACATTTTCACCAAACCACTACTTGCTAGCAATTTCAAACTTCTAAGGACAAATCTTGGAGTTTGCAGAGCCTTCTTATCAAGCTTGTCCCTTTTGATCTGTGGAACATGAAGAAAATAAATATTGTTAAAGATCTTAAGAAAACTTAGTGAAGGTTTGTTATTATACCACACTTCAAAAAGTGTCTTTTCTTCAAGCAATTTTATTGGAAGTCAATTTTGAAGAAAAGCAGTTGTGTTGGCTGCTTTTGCCCAAAATGTATATGGCAAGTTCTTTTCATGTAACATGCATCTAACCATCTCTATAATGTATCAGTTTCTCCTATCGCTAACTACATTATGTTCTAGAGTGTAAACATACATCTAACCATCTCTATAATGTATTGGTTTCTCCTCTCACTAACTCCATTATGTTCTAGAGTGTAAAGAGCAGTGAATTGATGTTTAATGCTAGCTTCCTCACAATAAGGATTGAAATTTGATGAAGTATATTCTTTACCATTGTCTAACCGAATGACTTGAATCTTGTCGTTGCTATTATTATCCACATTCTTCTTGAATCTCCAAAAAATCCCAGCTACTTCTGACTTGTATTCATAAAGAAGATCCAACACATTTTAGTGAATTCATCAATAAAAATTATGTAATATCGACTACCTTTTATTGAAGGAGTGCTACGAGGGTCAGCATCATCAGTATGAATCAACTAAAGATTCTATGTAGACCTCCATGTTGATTTTGGAAATGGTTTCTTGGCGTGGTTACCAAATTGATATGCATTGCAATTTGATAAAAGATCAGTGAATAGAGTCACTCCTCTTACAGCATCATGCTTCTTCATATTGATCATCTTTTGTTGATGACAGTGACCTAGTCTCCTATGCCACAATTCCATGTCATTAAGCTTTGTGGAAGGCAGTGTACCCTCCTAAAATGGTAAAAATTAAAAGGTTTTGCCTCTCATCTTGGCCTGCAATATTTTTTTCCTAGTAGCATTAAAGACATAACTAGATTAATTTTCAAAAACTACTTTCATACCTTTCTCTATTAACTGCAAACAATCAATAGTTTTTAATCTATAACAGGTACATAGAGAACATCAGAAATAGTTTTGTACCAAAGTTTGTGGTGATGGAAATTATTGTTTTTCCCTTTGCTGCTATAAAATCACCATTTCCAATTCTGACCTTTGCAGCTTTAATAGATTGCAAAGTTCTGAAGAGAGTTTTATCAAAAGTCAAGCGATTTGTGCATCCACTATCAATTGACTAGTGATTTGAGGAGGTCTGGATTGAAAAACATGTAGCTACAAACATTTGATCTTCATCATCTTGTCTAGCTACCTAAGCATCTTCATCAGGTTTCTGGAATTTTGTTCTGGAGATGATTGCTTCATGTGCCATTTGATTATATTTGTTACACTTTGCATCAGGTCTTTTCTAGCACTTGAATGGTGGATGACCTATCTTGTTGCAGTGCTGACTTGGTGGAAAGTTTCTCTTAAGATTTTTTCCTTTGTTCTAGAGTTGACTGACAAAAGTATTACTACTGTTTGAAGTCTGATTTTTTTAAAGAATTTCTTCTTGTCAAAATTAGAATACTTTGCCTGTAAAACTCCTTCTATAACACAATCTTGCTTAATAAGTCTCTATTACTCTTGAGCCTACAATGTATCAATTTTTCCAAGTTGATCTTGGATAGATCCTTTGTGTTATCCAAGGTGGTTATATATGCTTCATATCTTTCAGCCACAATTACGAGAATTTTCTCTACAATTCTGCAATTAGAGAAATCTATGCCAAGTAACATTACCTTGTTGACAATTCCAAGCAATTTGTCAGAGTACTTTTTGTTGGTCTCAGCATCCTTCATTATTTGCAGTTCAAACTCTCTTATCAGGTTAAGACTTTGCATTCCATGAATCCTTTCATCTCTTGCATACTTCTCCTTTAGATAATCCCAGACATCTTTGACATATTTTAGGGACGTGATCCTTCTGAGATCGTTGTTGAAACAGTAGCAAACAGGCATGCCTTTGCTCTTGATTTTCTTACTGCCCAAAGGTGATAACAACTTCCCAAAGATCTAAAGCTTCCAAGTAGGTTTCAATTCTTACTGCCCAAAGGTGATAATTTTCTCCATTAAAGATTGGAGAAGAAATATGACACTTGTTTCAACATCCATCATAGGTCCTTCAAGAAATTAGGTCTGATACCATTTGTAAGTGTTTTAAGTGTTTGTTTAAACAAATGAAGACAATTGCTAGATTTTGATTTGAACAACAATTGTTTTTACTGTTTCATTGAACTGAAAAATTGAAGAAAATCAATTACTTATTCACTACAATCTTTACACTTATTTATAGGATTAATCAAACTGAAAAATTGTAAAATCATGCCATGATTTGTTAAAAAACTGACAGATCAAAAAAATCCTAAAGACTAGGACAATTCTTTATTAATGTAGAAAAAATAGCAACTTAAAAAACAAACTCTTTGACACAGCAACAACAACTTAAAGCAAACTTCAACAATCTTCACTAATACACAAGAACAACTGATTGTACTATAGTTTCTGTTGCTTCATATCTAACAAAAGTTTATTGTAAAACAAGGAATTACCATACTTATATTAAATTTATTGAACAATAACATGATAACAATAACATTATTCAACAAGAGAAATAACCTTAGGGTTGACAAAAATAATGTACCACTATACACCAACACTTGTTAGAGGTTTAGGAATCAAGCTCCATAAATTTACATGTCCTATACTAAAATGCTAGTGCACTGCAACCTATATCACGCTCCAACCAGGTTGGCTCTAGAAAAGAATGACCACACGCGGTAATAAAATCCATACCTTTGAAAAGAAAGATCCACACAACTTTAGATTTAACTAGGTATGGTAGAAACTTCATCACAGAAGGAGATATATCTTGAACCTTTGATAGGATACACATATAGAAACAAGACAATATAGCAGCTTACCATGGTTAGGGTATACTAGGGGTAATACGTCTCCTCCTTACACAACTAATTCATTTACCCGCTCTCACAAACCATAGGTTTCCTAGTGATCATGATACTTGGTGGTGACTCAAATTATAATTTTATGATTAATTTCTCAACAACTTTTTAATCTAGGAGGCAACTCTACCATTCAGTGTTGTGCACGTCAAAGAGTATGTTTATTTCATTATTCCTAAATCATAATTTGGATCAACTCTACTTTGAGATCTACTTATTTCAAAGTTGTATAGGATTAGTATTACACCCACATCCCTCGGTGGTGAATTCCTATAATTAGTAAACTAGTCTTTGAACTATTTTCAACTTTTTTTTATCACTGAAGACCTTCACTGGTTCATTCTAGGTTTAGATATAGGGTTGTTCTTTACATTATATTATTATGGCCAACCTAACTCATTTCCATTTTGTGTAAGATCAACTTTCCTAAAGTTTGATTCCTTCAAGTGATTTTTGACTTCAACTACCACATGTTTGGAAATCTTATTCATTAATTCCATAATAGTTTGATTAAAGTCAAAATATTACTTCATTATTCATTTATGTATTTTGGAATCTAATTACTATTTGAAATCTTTTATTGGTCTGATAATTTCTTTATAAATTCCTTTAAGTTTTGTAATTTTCCTACTTAATGGTGTACACTTTTCTCACCATTTTATCTCTCTTTAACATTGGACTCTAGAATGATGCCAGTAAATCTCTCATTCATTGCCGTAATCTAATTGTAATAATCTTCAATCATCTTTATCTTTATTTTTTTTCCCCTTATATTCTTCAAAAAGAAGCTTACATCTCTATTTAAGTACCTGTCGCACCCCATCACGAGAGCGCGGCGTCGCAGCGACCCTCCCCGTGAGCGGGGGAATTCATGTGGGGATCTTATCTTTATTTTTGTGGAAAAAGGAGTCGCCACCTAGTATTATGGTTACTAGGAACCCTAAAACTAGTCTTTCAGAGGTTCTAAGGCTAGTGACTGGTTATGTAAAGTGAAGGTTTTAGCACCCCTAATACGCCCTACCTAAGGTAAGCTGCTTGACATTTTGGTTTGCTTATGATTTGTTATCGTTTTGATCTTTCAAAGAATATGTTGGTTAAATGATGATGGTGTATTACCCCGCCGAATATTTTGGATATTAACCCTTAGAATTTATTTATCCAAACACCGATAGTGAATAATAGAAAATTATCCCCGTCAAATATTTTAGATATTAACCCCTTAGGATTTCTTTTATCCAAACACCGACAGTGAATAATAGCATATCATCCCCGCCGAATATTTTGGATATTAACCCCTTATGATTTATTTATCAAAACACCGACATTGAATAATAGCATATTATCTTCGCCGAATATTTTGGATATTAACCCCTTAGAATTTATTTATCCAAACACTGACAGTGAATAATAACATATTATCCCCGCCGAATATTTTGGATATTAACCCCTTAGGATTTATTTATCCGAATACCGACAGTGAATAATAACTTCCCAAAAATAAGATTTTGATATTTTTGAAATATTGGCCAATACCCTTTGGATTTTTACAAACATGTTGTAAAATCTCAAAATGCGAGAAATGATTTTTCTTTGCGAAATCCATGCTAAAACACATTTTTTCTTCAAACTCCAAGATAATATATATTTTTTTGAAACAAAAAGATTTTTCAAAATATGCTAGTGTATTGGCCGTATGCACGAAAACAAACATTTTATATTTTCCTAAAACAAAACATATATTTTTTTATTTGCAATTTTTTTGTATATTTATTTTTAGTATCTGTTTTCTTTATTTTTTATTTATTGGTGGCCTGGCTGCCTATCCCACCTAAATTCGGGCTGGGCTGACAGCCCAGCCCACCTTGTCTCACGCTAGGCTGCTAGCCCAGATGGTTGGCAGCCCAGACTCCATCTGGACTGGGCTTCAAGCCCAGACGGGCTGGAAGCCCGTCTTAATCAGGATCAGTGCCCGCCCCGACCGGCCCGAGTGAATCAATTCACTCCCCGCGCATGCAAGATGACGATCTATAGTAGAAATGGAAGATTTTCGAGTGTGATGAACGGCGTACCTGTTAATACCGTTGGGTAGAGGAGGTCGTGGTGGTTCTTCAGGTAGTGGTGGCATCGGAAATGGTGGCCTGTGGCGGTCGGAATAGGCGTCGGAAGCTGGTCGGTGTAACTGCTACAGTCGACGCTGCTGCTGCTGCTGCTTCCCGGAGAAGATGAATGAGCTGCGGGAGTTGATGGGAGGCTCTCGGTTTTTACGTGAATTTTCCTCTTCTTCCCTTGTTTATGCTTGTGTTTTCTTTGCCAAAACTCTGTATTTCCCCAGAATTTTCCCATCTCCTCTGTTTTGTTTTCTCTGTTTTTCTTCGCCTTTGTATTATTTCTTCCTCTTCTCCCTTCTTCTCTGTATGCAGGTATTTATAGCAAGGAAGGCAACCCTTCATCTGCCCATGGCGTGCAACGAAGGGTTGCTGCCTCTACATTGCCCAGTAGCGGGTATGGTTGCAGTGGGCGTGCCTAGCATTGTTCCGGTAACTGCAAAGTGCAGGCACGCCGCCTGCAAGCGTAGATGATTTGGGGAAAATACAATTTGGTCCCTCGATTTATAATTGCTCTAATTGTACCCCAATTGGATTTTAATTTATGATTTTGTGCAATTGCGTCCCCGTTAAAATTTCGAGAGTAACCTTAGCTTTGCACGCCTTTTTTATTCTGGTCCTTAGTTTCCGACTTGTGCGATTTAACTCCCAATTAACCATTAGACTCTCAATTCATTCAATTTGGCCCCCGATTTCGTATAATTGGCTTGGAAAAATTCAAATCGGTCTCCGAAAAATCCAATCTCATCAATTGAATCCGAATTAAATTCAAGAACTTGATTTCTCATCGATTAAGCCTTTAATAAAATTAATTTGGCCAATTTAAAATATAATCAAGACCTTGCACTTAATTAAATCTTTCGATTGGACCCCAAAATTAATTCTAAAACATAATTACACTTTTAAATCGGCCAACGATTAAATCAAACTGACCCATAAAAATATAATCATATCATTCGACTTAACTTTTTACGCAAATTTATCCGATAATAAATTACTTTAGCCTTGAATCTATGATTTACTTCATTTTGGGCACAAAAAAGGTACGATCAAGATCTCGAAAACATCCAAAGTTTCACCTTGATTTTCCTACCGACACCATCCCCTTTTATTTTATTTTTTTTGTTATTTTCGGGTAGTTTTGGGGAATAACCCAAAATTGGGTTATGACAGTACCTTTTTAGCTTCTTCCACCCTTTATTCAAAGTGTGTATATCTCTCTCTTTTACACATGAATTTGTCTTCCCCTTCTTCATATTCTACTTTTACCCCTTAAAAGATTAATTCCCTATTTCCTTTTTTAATAAAGATGTCCATATATTCTTCTATTTCCTTCAAGGTTTATGGCAATTTTGATTTTTTCAATGCCATGGTTTTAAATAAGAAAAATAAGACACTCCCATTATGGTCGCCGGTTATGTATGGTTTTCTTTTTTACTATTTCAATTAAGAAGAATTTGAATTTCAAAGTTAGATGTTAAATTTGATGTGAACAATTTAAACTTTAAACATTAATCCTACAACTTCAAACTTGTAGTTCTAAACTTGTAATGATATTTCTCAAAAGTGAATTTAAAATTTAGTGATCTTTTAAAATTCTAAAAGAAAATTAAAAACTTGTGAAATAATCAATTAGCCTTAATGTTTGAATGCAAAAGATAACCTAACAACTCAAGATCAAATAAATTATATTCTTTTGATGATTCTTCAATTGATTACAAACAAGCTCGAGAATTGCTTGATAGAAAAACATGGATTGATATATTTATGGTATTTTCTACTTTTTTTGTAATGAAACTTGCAAGTCTGCTAGATTACACTAGAAACTACAAGCCTACTAATTATCGCTTATAAATTATCATCCTACAAGTTGTTTGCCTACAAGTTATATGCCTACTAATTGATGCCTAAAAGATTAAAAGTCTGCTGATAAACTAGTTTTGAAGATTCTGAAAACTCAGTTCAATTGCAGAGCAACTATTTTTGCTGATTTTTGTTGAGTTGTTGTTATTGACTATGATTTTCCTTGCATCCCTCTTTGAATATGAAAGTTTAGGATAACTTATAATAACTACTCACTCACCATATTCCATTCAAAATAGTTTTTAATGATTATCCACTTACCATATTCCACTCAAGATAATTTTTAATAACTACCTAGTCATCCTAATTATTTCTTATTTATTTCTTTGTTCTAAGGATCTTACATCATATATACTTGAACTATATCTCTCTTTCATCACTTATATTTAAATCATGATATTATTGTCTCCAATCAAGTTTAACATGTTATTCTTGATTTATATTTTGAAACTCTTTAATTGATTTTAAGATAAATAAAACTAAACTATTGAATCTGAATGTTTGGAATTGTGAATCTACGTGGCTTTTGTTATTGATACGTTTGTTGCGCATCTTAACCATTTGGATGTAAGAGATATTTTGTAATGTTATTTTCTTGGTTGCGAGCAATTTTCTCAACCATGTTTTCTTGCTCTGCTTTTCATTTTCAAATTTATTTAGAAAAGCCGAACTTCACCTAAAAAGAATTGTTGGCCATCAATAGTTAAATGCAAAGGGGTGGGGTTCCAAATAAATGACTATTTCTTACTTTTCTTAAAAGATTATTGGATAAATGATTCTAAATTGCATGAGATAGAAGAATAATAAGTGTAACTTCTATATATTGTTTTCTAATATTGAAATAATTTCAAACCACCAGTTATTTTCTATTATATTTTATAGCTTATCTGGACACAACATGAAAAAAAACAAAACAAAACATGTAGAGCACATATCTTGTTAAACTCATGGGTAGAACTGTAGTTTGATATGATGGTGAACTAAATCAAATTAATTATCTATGGACTATAACACAAATTTATTTGAAAAAAAGTAATAATGTTTTGGCCAACCACTTCGGCGTTGAGTGTCCTTTATTTTATTTCCTAATTATGTAAACAAGTCAAAGTGTCATTAAATATTGCTCAAATTCAATGTTTAGAAGATTTTCTTCATAAAAATGGTAGATTATTATTTTAAATAGTTGAAGCTAATTAGCCCTTTTCGATATGATGTATCAAATATAAAAATAAATTTGGCAATGTTTTCATAAATCAAGATGGGAATTGTCATGGGATCAAATTATTCGCCTAAAATCAGCCCCTATATGGTAGCCCAGCCCCCTGCTAGACTCGGCCTTTCGTCACTCTTTCAGTTGTGTTTTGCCTACAACTAAATGTAACCCACATCAAAGAGGTTTTAAAAACTATCACAAGTTATAAGCTAGCGAAACACAAAAGTAAAAAGGAATGCAAAGTAAGTGTACAACCTATTCCATGCAATTAGTGGCTTTTGTTCCAGCAATTGAGGGATAGTTTCTCCCCCATGTCGTTGTGATCTTAGTGGTTTGTAGAGCAATCCCAACTATGCCCCATGTTCTAGCCACGTGTCCCCCACAATCTGTATGTCTAACTATTAACACCCAATTGCCAGTTTTGGATGTATTTGTTACCACTGTTGAACATTACTTGCCCATGCCCCACGTTCTTGCAAATCACCTCCCATGACTTGTATGAACCAATGTGTGCTGCAAAACTCACTAGCACTACTTTCGCTACTGAATTTAGTTGTGGTGTGAGATTGCCGGACGACCATCACTACCTATTATGTCTTTGACACAACATCTCTCATTAGCTTATATATGGCTTATTCAACATTGTTACAAACCTCTCATACCAAAAGAAATTTACATCCTCATCGAAATAAGCCTAAAGTATCCTCATGCCAAGTCTGTCCACTGTCACGTATATGTACCCCTTGCACATTTGAGCCTCTTGGTTCAGCCCCCATTCATCCAGAATCTAGTTCATTGATCCTATCATGTCCAACTGACACTCACATCTTCAACTTGCTTTTGAACCGCCAAGGTTGTGATATGTTCTTTTATTGTGCAACACTACCACAAACTATCATGTCTTCAAAATATTGTATATAACTCCCAAGTCACACACAACACAATTCCTATGTTTTGGTAATCCTGCATGCCAAATACTCCACTCACAAGCCTCTATCTCAAAAATTTTAAGCATCCCCTCCACATATTTAAAAACACAACCATATAGAATCTGCATTGAGAATTTAAATGAGTCCTTATAAATCCATCAAACTCACCCAACTGTTCCATATATAACCTTTTTCACATGTTTCAGCCATCAAAATTCCTGACATGCTTTACAAACAAAGGCTACTATCTACTCATATACCCTGTATAATTCATCATCCAAGGTACAAAAAAAACACCATACTACCTCCCTACCAAGGCAACGCACCAAACCATTCTCGTTGATTTTTTGGGTCCACAACCATACCCCCAATTCGGCTGTTGAATTCCTAACACTGAAAAATCCAACATCAATGATGTAATAGTGTCTTTTTCGTGCTTCGCGCTCTGCCATCTCTAGAGGGAAGATGACGCGCGGAGAAAAGAAAATTTTATAGTCATCAAATTATGACTATATAATTTTTAGGTGTCCCCACCTAATATTAAGATCACTAGGAAACCTAATGGCCTGCGAGAGTCTGGGTAAGAGGACTTGTTGTGCATGGGGAAGACGTATCACCCCCCAGTGCATTGTTGTTTGATTGTTTTTATGCGTTTGATTTTTTATTCGTTGGTCTTTCCTATAGCTTGAAGTATATCTCTCTTCATGGGAGTCTCTACCTCATTGGGAGTTAAAAACCTGACCATTCTAATGATTGAAAATTTTTACACCGCATTTTTTCTTAAAAAAACCATTTATACTATCTACGAGTGTACTTTACAATGTAATTTTATATCGTGATAGTTAAAACAAAATAATTTTTAATTTTTTTGATATTTTGGCCAAATTCCAATGGATAATCGTAAACTGGTTATGATATCGAATCTTTGTTTCAAAACATGAGAAAAAAGCTATTTTTTTTAAAGAAAAATATGCTTGAAAAAACATTGGAATTCAGTCGTATGCATGAAAACAACACATTTTTTTTTTTTTTTTAATGTGATTTTTTATATTATTTTTAATAAAAATAAAAAATATCGGACTAGGCCTAACCCAACTAAATGGGCTGACACTTGTGCTGGACCCCACTCAACCAAAAAAATCAAAATCAAAAAACAAAAAAAAAGAAACAAAATTGCGGCATTGTTGACATGTTACGTGAAGAGTAACAAGGTGGTTGGTCGAGGGTGACGAGAGGCTTACTTGCCACTTCAGCTGGGTAGAGGAGGTTGAGGTGGCTCTTCCTGTGATGGTGGCGTTAGAATTGGTTGCCTGTAGTGAATGGGAGGAACGCCAAAAGTGACTATTGGTTTTTAAGAAGGGGTTGTCGTTGCATTGCTGACGCTGGAGAAGAAGACTGTACTAGTGCAAGTGTTGTTGGTGAAGAGGAGAGGGTGACAATGCTGGAGGGAAGACTGTTTGTGTTCGCCGGGAAGTGTTGTTGGAGGAGAGAGAGATTCGACTTCCATTGGTTTTTTAAAGGGAGAGAGCTGCTGCTGGAATGTGGGACAGAGAGGGCTACCAACGTGGTTTTGTCGGTGTTGAGGAAGAGGGAAAATGGAGATGGTTATGGTGATTGTGGGAGAGTTGCAGTGGTTATGGTGCAATTTTATATTGTGCTAATCTCCCCCGCGTTCTGTAAATTTGCTCCTCTTGTGTTATCGTTTATGCATGCTATTTATAGGCGAAGGAGGCAGCCCTTCGGTTGCCCATTGCATGCTGCGATGGGTTGCCTCCTAGTCACATGCAGTAATGTGCTTGCATTGTTAAGGTGACTGGACAGTTTAGTCATGTCTGCAGGATTTGGAGGATTTCAGAGAAGGTGCAAATACACTTTGGTCCCTCAATTTGTAATTGTTCTAATTGCACCCCTAATTGGCTTTAAACTTTTAATTTTGTGTAATTGTATCCCCGTCAGAATTTCAACAACAACCTTTACTTTGTGCACCTTTTTTATTTTTGTCCTTCGTTTCATATTTATGCGATTTGACCCTTAATTGACCATTAAACTCTCAATTTGTCCCCTAACTTCGCACAATTGGTTTGGAAAATTTCAATTCGGTCTCTACAATTCCAATCTTCTCAATTGAACCTGGATGAAGTTCAAGAACTTGATTTTTCATTGATTAAGCCCTTAATAAAATTAATTTGACCAATTTAAAGTATAATTAAGTCATTGCACTTAATTAAATCCTTGAATTAGACCCTAAATTAATTCCTAAGCATAATTATACTTTAAATTGACCCATGATTAAATAAAATAGGCCTATAAAAATAATAATTATACCTTTCAGCTTAATTGTTATGCATATTTATCCAATAATAAATTATTTTAGCCTTCAATCTGCATTTTCCTTCTTTTTAGACACAAAAGACGTACGATCGGGCTCTAAAAAATGTCTAAATTTTCCACCTTGATTCTTTCTACCAACGCTAACCCCTTTTATTTTATTTTTTTTTTATTTTGGATAGATTTTGGTGAATATCCCATAAATGGGTTATGACAGTCAATGTGCCTAGAATTCTCAAACGTTGTTTTTCTTCATCTTGGCCCATTTGTTCGCTAGGATGCACAACAATTTGTTTGGCTTCCATCACCGCAATCAGTCTCATTATCAAAGTGTACAAAATAAACCCAAATTCTACCACCTAGAAGCAACAAGGCTAATCAAAATCCCCACCAATATGCCCGCCCACGAAGACTGAAATTCAATTTATCTTAGTCATTAAGCACATGCATGGGACTTGGGTATGTTGCCAGCACCAAATTTCTTCTTCTTCACCATCTCATCCTTGTCTTTGATCTTGAACGAGATTTTAGATGCCCTATTATCCCCCTTGCTAGCCATAACATAAAAACAATTGGTCCATTGGCAGTTGCGATAGCCGACGACAAGTCTAAGACCTTTTGCCTTCTCAACTCCAATTGCACCCATTGGTGGAGTCCTGAGAGAAAATTAAACAATTTGTCCTCTAACATATTCTCGATGTTGAGGATTGAGAACTAAATGATTTGACATACTCACGAATTGTCTTATCATGTTTGAGTTGTTTCAATTCCTCTCACGCAATCCAGAATGTGTTGTTTAAATAGATTTGACGAATTCCATGTATACAATATATAATATTAGAAATAATGCATGCTCGAACATTGCATGTTCACCTCTTAATCTATTATATAGCTACTCTCTATAACACTTGTGCTCATGTCCACATGAATCTGCACACAGTTCTCATCTTTCTTCAATTGTAAGAATCATTTGAGCACCTCAACCTGATCATTCCACCATGTTTCGTTCAGCCTTTTGCTTCCGAGCCATTGTTTTGCTTTCATCTTTAATCTCAGTCACCTGCTCCAGCTACTCGAATGAGACTGGCTTATTAGCCCTAATCCAATTCAAGAACAGAATAGTGGATGACCCTCTTGGGATCATGAGATCGTGGAACAGCACTATCCATTTCTGCCAGTGGTATGGCATCTCTTGTGGTCATAGGCACAAAAGGGTCAGAGTGTTAGCCCTGCAGTCCCTCAAACTTTCAGGTACATATCACCCCATGTTGGCAATCTGAGCTTTTTAAAGGAACTATACCTTCAAAACAATAGTTTCTTTCATGAAATCCCTCCACAAGTTGGCCGTTTACGTAGCTTGCAAGTATTGTCTCTACACAATAATTCCATCTCTGGTCAAATCCCTCCTAGCATATCTGATTGCTCTAACCTTATTTCAATGAAGATTGAAAACAGAAACCTGACGGGAGAAATTCCTATGGAGCTAGGCTCTTTGTCGAAGCTCAAAAACCTTACTCTGCAAATCAATGGTCTAACAGGGACCATCCTGTTAGAGTGTGTATTCTAGAATGTGTATTCTAGAATATATTAGAGTAGAAGAAATAATACTCTAGAATATAGTATTGGGTATCTTAATACATGTATATAAAGGACAACACACGGGTTGCGTGCATAACAGACACTGTGGGAACAGTGACCATAATTCAAAATTTTCATTTCCCTCTCTTTCTTTTATTCTCTCTATTCTTCTTCGTTCTCTGCACTTAGCTTCTTCGTCTTCTATCTTTCAATTCCTCAACATCATTTTATGATTCCATCATGGTATCAGAGCTTATAAGGCTCACGCAGTGAAATTAATTGTCCTAATCATCTTGCTTCCGCAATCTGGTTCAAGAAAAATTTCTTTCTCAAAATCACTGTTCGTCATCACAAATTTACTAAAAATCTCTTACTCAACGATCGTGTTCTAAGCTTCTCATTGTGTATTAAACCCAACGCACTTTCCCTTCAATACTTTGTTTTCTTCGTCTAAAATGGTGACAGCCGCACAACTCCAAATACTTCAATCTCCAATCACAAACCTAATTTCAACAATTTCAACATCGGTGAATGTCAAACTAGATGATTCCAACTACCTAAACTGGAATTTTCAAATTCAGCTACTTCTGTAGAGCAATGGAATTTTTAGGTTTGTGGATGGCTCTCAACCGTGCCCTTCTCTGTCTGCTGTGGATACTGGCGATTGTGGTACCCTAACTCTTCTTCTTCTGTAATTGATTGTGATGCTATGAAAATTTGGAAAATGCATGATAGGGTTGTCATGCAACTCATTACTGCAACCCCTGTCCCCAATAGCTTTATCTTGTGCTATTGGTAGTAATAGCTCTAGAGAATTGTGGATGAGATTGAAAGAACAATTCTCTACCATATCTAAGACAAGTATTTTCCAATTGAAGTCTAATTTGCAGAATAATAGGAAAGGGTCAGATAATATCAGTCAATATCTTCTGAAAATTAAAGAAGCAAGGGATTATCTAATGGCTGTTGGAGTGTATTTTGCCGATGAGGACATTGTTATCTTAGCATTAAATGGTCTTCCAGCTGAGTATAATACATTTAGGTGTGTGGTTAGGGGGAGAGAAAGTGTGATTTCCTTAAAAGAATTTCGATCTCACCTACTTGTTGAAGAACGAATAGTGGAGAATATACTACCTAACACATCTAATTTCCTTACTGCCATGCATACTATCTGTACTGGTGGATATAAACATCCTGAACATGACTTATATAAACTTCCTGGGTCTGCTTTTCGACCACCTCGTAGTTCACATGGTTCCAATTCTTATGATAATGGAGGCTATAAATCATTTAATCAGAACAGAGGCAAAGGTAGGACCAATTCAGGGCAAAGAAATTTTTTCCCGAGAGCATCAGTCCAGGCTACATCTCATGCAGTTTCCCCATCACCTCCTAATGTTTTTGGAACTTATTCTGCATCTCCATACACTGCACAAAATGTATCATGTGTGTCAATTATGTAATGGTGAAGGACACACAGCTCCAATGTGTGGTCTTAAAAGTTTTGACAAGTTTAAGTGCAGCATCTATGACAAGTTTAATCATACGACTTGGTTCTGCTATTATAATGAGAATAGCCCTCATTTTATGGGTCGCACTGTGAATGAATCTTCATCTCCACAGCACCATGCCTTGAATGCTATGCACAATGGCTACTTGTCTTCACCTCAGTCATCGATTCAATCTCCTCCCTGTGTGGATTACAGATTCAGGGGCCACTAATCATATGACTGTTGACTTGTCCAACTTATCTTTGAGTACACCTTACCTTGCAACTGATACAGTGCAGACTGCTAATGGTGAAGGTCTGTTAGTGTCTCATGTTGGTTCATCTATTATTCCCACTAAGCCTCATCCTCTCAAATTAAATTATGTGTTATGTGTTCCCAAACTGACTCAGAATTTATTATCAGTTCATCCCATTTGTTTGGACAATAATTGCTATCTGATATTTGATGCCTTTTGTTTTTGGATTCAGGACAAAGTCACAGGGAGGATCATGTATAAAGGGCAGTGCAGTAATGGCCTCTATCCACTTCCCATTGTATCCCCTTCTGTTCGGTCTCCTTTCAGCTCTCAATTCCAGTGCTTACATTGGTAGGTTAGTGCTATCTTCTACTTGGCACCATAGGTTAGGCCATCCAGCCAATAAAATAGTCAAATTGATGTTACAAAAACCAAACATTCAATGTTCCTTAGACCCTGATCCTGAAGTTTGTGTTAGTTGTTTAGAGGGCAAGTTTTCTAAGCTTTCATTTCAGCCTAGTGCTCACAAATCTGTAACACCTTTTCACATCATACATAGTGACCTCTGGGGACCTTCTCCAAGTGTTTCCATTGATGGATATAAATACTATGCAATATTTGTGGATGAATTTTCACGTTATTGTTGGTTGTTTCCCCTTATTAATAAAAGTGATGTATGTTCAATGTTCATTACTTTCTATCAATACATTCACACTCAATTTCCCCAATGTATTCAAATTCTTCAAAGTGATGGGGGTGGGGAGTATGTTAACAAACCCTTTAAACATTTTCTTGACACTAAAGGTATTGAGCATCGTAAATCTTGTCCGTATACACCTGAACAAAATGGATTGGCTGAACGTAAACATAGACATCTTATTGAGACTACGATCACCCTACTTCAATATGCCAAATTACCTACAATTTTTTGGACTTATGCTATTCACACTGCATCATTCTTAATTAATCGTATGCCTTGTGTTGGTTTACATCATAAGTCCCCATTTGAAATGTTGTTTGGCAAAATACCTTCTGTTGCACATCTAAGGGTTTTTGGCTGTGCTTGTTTCCCCTTATTACGTCCATATATTCAACACAAATTAGAACCAAAGACTACGATGTGTGTATTTTTGGGTTATGCTCCTCAGTATAAAAGATATATATGCTATCATGTGTCTAGCATAAAATCATATATATCTCGACATGTTTTGTTTAATGAAAATGTGTTCCCATACAAGGATTTAGTCACACAGTTTTCCACTTCTAAATCACCATCCACTATGCATTCTCTCTCTCACAATCACAGTTTTTCCTCCCCTGTCTCATATTTCCCATCATTAATGCCACTGTCTACTGTCAATAATTCTGATGTCTATCCAAGCTCATTAAACTCACATGACAATGTCTTCTCTTCACCATCCTCACTGTCTCTGTCTCCTGCCATTACTAATACTGCTCTTGGGCCTGTGAATTCCACTCCTGTGACTTCTACTGAATCTAATACTGAAGGTAAGCTTTCTGAATCTTCATCTCCAGAGGAATGTTTTAACCCTGAAAACTTGTCAGTTGTGCTGCATATTCCTGCTTTAAATGTTCATCCCATGCAGACAAGAAGCAAGACAGGGGTTGTGATCAGAAAAACGTGTCTGTCAGTTATTCACCAATCCAGCACGGGAGATCCTTCATTGTGTGAACCATTGACCTTCAAGTTTGCCCTCAAAATTCCAGTGTGGTTGTCTGCCATGCAAGATGAAATTAGTGCTCTGCATTCTCAGAATACATGGAGCCTTGTTGAGCTGCCACCTCACAAAAACTTAGTGGGATGTAAGTGGATCTTCAAACTCAAGAAGCATACAGATGGTACAATAGCTAGACATAAGGCTCGCCTGGTTGCTCAAGGGTTTAGCCAAGAACCTGGCTTGGATTATGGTGAGACTTTCAGCCCCGTAGTTAAACCAACCTCTGTTCGTCTTGTACTGGCCCTGGCAGCAAATTATAACTGGAAATTGCGGCAGCTAGATGTGAAGAATGCCTTTCTTCATGGTGTTCTTCAGGAGGATGTTATATGGCTCAACCCCCTGGGTTTATAGACTCTGTTTATCCACAACTGGTGTGTAAGCTTCATAAATCCTTGTATGGTCTCAAACAAGCTTGGAACGACAAGTTCACTGATTTTCTGCCATCTCTGGGTTTTACACATACTTATGCAGATTCATCTCTCTTTGTTAAACCTCTTGATAATGGTTTAATTATATTACTAGTGTATGTAGACGACATCATTATTACTGGTACTGACTTGAATGATATTCAAAGGGTTATTGACTCTCTCATTGTAGAATTTGATATCACAGATTTGGGAGACTTGGATTATTTTCTGGGGATTCAAATTTCACACATTGCTAATGGTTTGGTTCTATCCCAGTCTAAGTATATCACTGATTTGCTATGCAAAACTGAGATGATTGATGCTAAAGCTTGTCATACTCCATGTCTTCCATATCAACGATTATCTAAGGATGATGGTGTCTCTTTTGATAATCCCACTTTGTACAGGAGCATTGTAGGAGCTTTATAATATCTAACATTCACTCGTCCAGACATCTCTTTTGCAGTTCATCAAGTCTGCCAGTTTATGCAAAAACCAATGGTGTCCCACTTCATTACAGTTAAACCTATCTTACGTTATCTCAAGGGCACTCTTGGCTATGGTATGAGATATACTCTTGGCTCTTTAGACCTTATAGCATACAGCGATGCAGTTTGGGCAGGTGATCCGAATGATAGAAGGTCCACTACTGGATCAATTATTTTTCTTGGATCCAATCCTATTTCCTGGTCTTCCAAGAAACAACACACAGTTTCTCGATCTTCTACAGAGGCAGAATATAGAGCACTCTCTTAAACAGCTGCTGAAATTGATTGGCTTAAGCAACTCTTGGTGTTTCTACGTGTTGTATTTGTTCAGCCTCCAGTCCTATTGTGTGATAATCTTTCGGCCATTGCTCTGTCCTTCAACCCTGTTCATCATCAACGCATTAAACATATAGAGATTGATGTCCATTTTGTGCGTGAAAGGGTGGCCAACAATCAGCTTCTTGTGCAATTTGTTTCCTCAAAAGAACAATTTGCAGATATTTTCACCAAAGCACTCGGTACTGCTCTATTTCAATTTCATTGTAACAATCTCATGCTTGGAGTTTCAAAGCAAGAGATTGAGGGGGGATGTTAGAGTGTGTATTCTAGAATGTGTATTCTAGAATATATTAGAGTAGAAGAAATAATACTCTAGAATATAGTATTGGGTATCTTAATACATGTATATAAAGGACAACACACGGGTTGTGTGCATAACAGACACTGTGGGAACAGTGACCATAATTCGAAATTTTCATTTCCCTCTCTTTCTTTTATTCTCTCTATTCTTCTTCTTCTATCTTAAATTCCTCAACATCATTTTATGATTCCATCACATCCCTCCGTCTTTAGGGAATCTATCCTCCCTTGAGATCCTTCGGCTAGAAAAAAATAAAATTCTGTCTGGGAATATTCCTACTACTGTAGGAAAATTAAAGAATCTCAGGATTTTAAATCTGATGGATAATATGTTTTCAGGTGTCATTCCACCCTTAATCTTCAATCTTTCTTTATTGATGGGTTTGGATATAGGATTCAACCTCTTCCATGCCAATATTCCATCTGATATAGGCATATCTCTCCCCAATCTTGAATTCTTTTCAATAGCCTCTAACCAGTTCACTGGTTCCATTCCTGTTTCTATATCAAATGCTTCAAATCTTGAATTGCCACGGTAACGATTTCAAGGCCATAGTTTATGAGTTCATGGCAAATGGGAGTCTAGACGATTGGCTGCATCCAGCTGCTATAGGAGGTGGCGCGCCGCTGATTCTAAATCTTCGTCAGAGACTCAACATTGCCATCGATGTTGCGTGTGCTCTAGAGTACCTTCATCATCATAGTGAAATCCCAATAGCTCATTGTGATCTTAAACCAAGCAATGTTCTTCTGACGATGAATTTACTAGACATGTAGGTGACTTTGGGTTAGCAAAATTTCTTCCTGAAGCAAGCCTTGACTGTCCAGCAAATGAATCGACTTCCATTGGAGTAAGAGTGTTGAATTATACTTGAAGTTGTTGCGTCAAAGATTCTGTTTTTCAGTTCCTATTTTTACTGCATTAATAAAGACTTGTCCTAGTCTGTAGGAGTCTGTTGATCTGTTAGTCTGTTAACAAGATCATGGCTTGAGTTTAGCATTTTTAGTTTTTATTTGCTTCTATAAATATGTACGAGATTGCTGTCAAATAAAATGCAATTAAGTTTTATTCATTCTTAATAAACTCTGCAACATCAATTTCTGTTCTTCGTATCTATTTTCTTTCTTTCCAAACACTCTTCAAACACCTCAAACACAGAAACACATTCTAGCAATTGAAAATTAGTTTCGTCAGATTTTAGTTCAATAAAACAAGAATAACAGTAATCGCTCGTGATTGAAATCTGGAAATATTTTCTCAATTGGCAATCTAAACACTTCAAACACTTTCAATTGGTATTAGAGCTATTTTCTTGAAGGGACCTGAAATGGAGGTTGAAACAAGTTTTTCTCACATGTCTTCTCCTATCTTTGATGGAGAAAACTATCAACTGTGGGCAGTGAAGATGGAGACCTATCTGGATGCTATGGATCTGTGGTAAGCTGTTGAGGAAGATTATGAAGTGCATCCCCTGCCTAATAATCCAACAACGGCTCAAATCAAAAACCACGAAGAGAGAAAAGGAAGGAAATCAAAAGCAAAAGCATGTCTATTTGCTGCTGTTTCCAGAACCATTTTCACCAGGATTATGTCACTTCAATCAGCAAAGGATGTTTGGGATTACTTGTAGAAGGAATACGCAGGAGATGAAAGAATTCGTGGCATGCAAAGTCTCAACTTGATAAGAGAATTTGAACTGCAGAGGATGAAGGATTCTGAGTCCATAAAAGAATACTCAGATAAATTGCTTGGAATCGTCAACAAGGTAAGGCTACTAGGTACAAGTTTCTCTGACTCCAGAATTGTAGAGAAAATCCTAGTAACTGTACCTGAGAAATATGAAGCATCCATAACCACCTTGGAGAATAGCAAGGATCTGTGCAAGATCACCTTGGCAGAATTATTGAATGCCTTACAAGCTCAAGAGCAACAAAGGCTTATGAGGCAATATCATATTGCTGAAGGAGCTTTACCAGCCAAGCATCAAGACTAAGGCAAGAGGAAATTCATCAAGAAATTTCAGGCTTCAATCAATGAAACCACTGCCAGCTTCAGAAATCAAGGCAAAGGAAGAAGCTCAAATAGAGGTTATCCACCTTGTAAGCATTGTGGCAGAACAGGCCATCCACCATTCAAATGCTAGAAAAGGCCTGATGCAAAATGTAACAAGTGCAATCAGCTTGGGCATGAGGCTGTTATATGCAAGAACAAATTTAAGATAAGGGAAGCAGAGGCTCAAATTGCCGAGAAAGATGATGAAGATCAGATTTTTATGGCAACCTGTTTTTCAACCAAGAGCACTTCAGAATGCTGGCTGATCGACAGTGATTGTACAAACCACATGACATATGACAAAACTCTTTTCAAAGACTTGCAGTCCACTGAAACCACAAAGGTTCGAATAGGAAATGGTGATTATATTTCAGCAAGGGGAAAAGGAACCATTTCAATTACAACAAATGCAAGTACAAAAACTATTTCAGATGTTCTTTACGTACCTGATATTGATCAGAATCTGTTGAGTGTGGGTTAGCTAATAGAAAAGGGATTCAAGGTTACATTTGAAGATCATTACTGCCTCATATATGATGCTGCTGGTCAGAAAATTTTACAAGTCAAAATGAAAGGGAAAAGCTTTTCATTTTCTCCAACTGAGGAGGAGCATATAGCCTATTCCACAAATACAAGCATCACTGAAACTTGGCACAAGAGACTTGGGCATTGTCATCTCCAGCGAATGCTGACAATGAAGAAGAATGAAGTGATAAGAGGATTACCTGTTCTTGCTGATCAAATGCCGAATTGTCATGCTTGTCAATTTAGCAAACAAAGGAGACTGCCTTTTCCTAGATCTTCTTGGAAGGCATCTCAAAAGTTGCAGCTCATTCACACAGATGTAGCAGGACCTCAAAGAACACCATCATTGAAAGGTAGTCTCTACTACATTGTGTTCATTGATGATTTTTCAAGGATGTGCTGGATTTTTTTCTTAAAGTTCAAGTCAGAGGTTGCTGGAATCTTCTGGAAATTCAAGAAGATGGTGGAAAATTAGAGTGGTTGCAAGATTCAAAGCATAAGATCAGATAATGGGAAGGAGTATACTTCAGAAACATTTAATCAATTATGTGAAGAAGCTGGAATTGAACATCAGCTCACTGCTCCTTACACTCTAGAGCAAAATGGGGTTAGTGAAAGGAGAAATAGATATGTAATGGAGATGGCTAGGTGTATGTTGCATGACAAGGAGATGCCTAAAGAATTCTGGGCAGAGGCTTCAAATACAGCAGTCTTTCTTCAAAATCGACTTCCAACCAAGTTTTTGAATGAAAGAACACCATTCGAAGTCTGGTATGGATATAAGCCTTCACTGAATTTTCTTAAAGTATTTGGCGGTGTGTGTTCTGTCCATGTCCCTCAGGTCAAGCGTGACAAGCTTGATAAGAAAGCAATTCCAGGCATATTTGTGGGATACAACTTAGTCTCCAAAGCATACAAAGTGTATCATCCACAAACAAAGAAGATTTCAATTACAAGGGATGTACACTTCAATGAAGATGAGCAATGGGACTGGAAGAACCGTCAACAGAGCACTCCTTCTGCAGATCAAATAGCTCCTCGGTGGCAGAATGAACTAGAAGATGATCCTCCAATTAGAGGTACAAGGTTGTTGTCAGACATCTATCAAAGATGCAACATTGCATTTTATGAACCTGCTGGATATGAAGAGGCACTCAAAGATAGCAAATGGAAGAAGGCCATGGAGGAGGAGCTGTCAATGATTCAGAAAAACAATACCTGGACATTGGTTGACAGACATGAAGGCAGAAAGGTTATAGGAGTAAAGTAGGTATATCGAACGAAGCTTAATGCAGACAACTCCATCAACAAACACAAGGCCAGGCTTATTGTTAAAGGGTATGCTCAGATTTTTGGTGTTGATTATTTTGACATGTTTTCACCTGTTGCTAGACTAGACACAATCAGATTGCTGCTAGCAATCTTAGCACAGAAGGGGTGGAAAGTGTTTCAGTTAGATGTAAAATCAGCCTTCTTAAATGGCCTTTTACAAGAAGAAATATATGTGGAGCAGCCGAATGGATTTGTGTCTCAAGGAGCAGAGAATAAGGTCTACCTTTTGCAAAAGGCTCTCTATGGGCTGAAGCAAGCTCCTAAAGCTTGGTACAGCCGGATTGATGAGCATTTGCTAAATTTAAGTTTTGTAAAAAGCTTATCTGAGGCCACTCTGTATGTCAAACTAAAGGACAATGATATTCTTATAGTGTCCCTTTATGTTGATGACCTTTTGGTGACAGGAAATAATGAATTGTTGGTTGAAGAATTCAAACAAGAAATGATGAATGTGTTTAAATGATCGATCTTGGTCTTATGACTTATTTTCTTGGAATAGAGGTCAAGCAAAGTCAGAATGAAGTTTTTATCTACTAGAAAAAATATGCAAAGGAAATATTGAAGAAATTTCAGATGGAAGAGTGCAAAGCAACCAGCACACCAATGAACCAAAAGGAAAAGCTGAGCAAGAATGATGGGGCAGATAAAGTTGATGAAGGATACTTTAGAAGCATGATTGGATGCTTAATGTATCTTACAATAACAAGGCCTGATATTCTATTTGCTGTAAGTCTCTTATCTCATTTTATGCATGGTGCTAGTGAATTACATTTAAGAGCAACAAAAAGAATATTAAGGTATGTTAAAAGAACTGTCAGCTACGGGGTCAAATTTGAGAAGTGTCAAAGCTTCAAGTTGTATGGTTTTTCAGATAGTGACTGGGCTGGTTCACTTGATGATATGAGAAGCACTTCAGGATACTGTTTTAATCTTGGTTCTGGAGTTTTCTCTTGGTGTTCAAAGAAGCAGGAGATTGTAGCGCAATCCACAGCCGAAGCATAATTTATTCTAGCTACAGCAGCAGTAAAATCAGGCTCTATGGCTTCAGAAAATCTTAAGTGATCTGTCAGTGGAGGAAAGAGAACCAACAGAGATTTCAGTGGACAATCAAGCTGCCATTGCAATCTCTCATAATCCAGTATTTCATGGGAAAGACTAAGCACTTCAACATCAAGCTTTATTTTTTACGTGAGGTGCAGAAAAATGGTGATATTAAGGTAATTTATTGCAAGTCTGAATATCAACTTGCTGACTTATTTACCAAACCACTTCCAATAAGTAGGTTTGAGTATCTAAGGAAAATGTTAGGAGTCTGCAGCTCTTAAAGCAAGGAGGAGTGTTGAATTTTACTTTAAGTTGCTGCGTCAAAGATTCTGTTTTTCAGTTCCTATTTTTACTGCATTAATAAAGACTTGTCCTAGTCTGTAGGAGTCTGTTGATCTGTTAGTCTGTTAACAAGATCATGGCTTGAGTTCACAGGAATGAAGTGTCAGCCTGTGGTAACACGTATAGCTATGGCATACTCTTGCTGGAGATGTTCACAGGAAAGAGGCCCACTGATGAGATGTTCAGAGATGGCTCAAATCTTCATGACTTCGCAAAGAGAGCTGTGCCTGAACAAGTGAACCAGATTACAGATCCAACTCTTGCTCAGGAATTTAGCAGCAGAATTCTTGAGTGCTTGAATTCAATATTCCGAATTGGAATCTCATGCTCTGTTGAATCGCCAAGAGAGCGCATGAAAATCAGCGACGCCGTTGCTCAACTCTATTCTGTCCGGAATGAGCTTCAATCAACAGCTGGTAATTGATGATATTTTCAAGTAAAATGGCATAATTTTCTCCAAGTTAATTGATGGCATAATTTTAAATTCTTGTATCGCAGCTGAGCAAGGAAGATGACATTTCTCCAAGTTGCCAGACGATCGAGATGAGGGCGCCGGCAAAACCTTACCATTTCTGGGCCTCGTCATCTACCTCATATCATGCCGTTACTTTTATTTATTTAATTTCAGTGTGCTTTGTTTGTATGTTCTGCGGATGATTCTTACAGCATTTGACTTTTATTATATCTTAGTGTCTTCAGCCATCATTGAGAGGTACCAAAAGTCAAATTAGGATGCATACCATCTTTTGTCATTTATCCAAAAAAATTGATAAATCGAACTTCTTAATATAGCAACCCTCATTTTCTTGGCGAGATGGATTGAATTTGTGTGCAAGCTTACAAGAAATAGAGGGTGTTTGATATTGTATTTTTAAAGTGTTTTTAAAATTTTTTTTGTAAATTTTCAATTTTTTTATTTTAAATTAAAAAATTTGATGTTTTTAAATCATTTTCATTTGCTGATTTCAAAAATAATTTTTAAAAAATAAAAATAAATTATTTTAATATATTTTTAAATAAAAAACACTTTAAAAAACAATCACAATGAAACTTTTAGATTACTCATTCACACTATCGATTGGGTAAGAGTAAATTTTATGACAAATTGATGTAAATTAAAGTTTAGGAATTTAATACCATATATCATTTTAACTTAAATTGGTTGACTTGTTGACCTTACCTTATGAAGTTGGGCGTCTCTGTCTTGGTACACGTGCTAAGTTAGGCTGTCAAGTCTTCCTATAAGTTATTCTTAATGATGATGAGTGTTAATGAAGAAGAAAAAAGAAACTCTTCTTCGTTTTCTTTTCGTCCTGAAATTATTGTTTTCTTACAAGTTGCTTTAGCCCTAGATCATTATGACTGTATTATTTTTCAAGTTGCTTACCCCTCGTCATCCAGTTAAATAGTTTAGTGATTAATATATATTAATAGCTAGCAGTTGGTATTAAAGGGGGTTTTACATTGTGTTTCAAAAACACTTTAAAAAAAAATATTTTATTTTTATTTTTATTTTTTATTTTAAATTAAATATTTTTGGTGTTTTCAGATTTTTTTGATGTGTTGATGTCAAAAATATTTTTTAAAAACATATAAAAAAATATTATTTTGATGCATTTCTAAACGAAAATAATTTTCAAAAACAATCTCAACCATTAAAAAAAATGAACTCTTGGCATGACCCAAGAGACCCTCACCAATCCATGATTTAGTTGTTTATCATAATTTAATTATAATGGGTCCATAGAGATTACAAATTTCTATTTTGGTTTTTTTTTACAATATATATATAGATAGATATATAGATAGATAGATAGATAGATAGATATATGGGTGGGTGGGTGTCAATGTAATATATTGATAAATTATGTGCAGGTAACATCAATTGCTTTGTAATTTCAAAATCAGTAGAAATTTTTAATTTTTTCCCCTTATTGGACTCTTCTTCTTCAAGCTTGATTCTGTGTTAATGAATTCATTGTAATTGATATTGAATTCATTGTAATTGATATTGACCTTACCTTATGAAGTTGGGCGTCTCTGTCTTGGTACACGTGCTAAGTTAGGCTGTCAAGTCTTCCTATAAATTATTCTTAATGATGATGAGTGTTAATGAAGAAGAAAAAAGAAACTCTTCTTCTTTTTCTTTTCGTCCTGAAATTATTGTTTTCTTACAAGTTGCTTTAGCCCTAGATCATTATGACTGTATTATTTTTCAAGTTGCTTACCCCTCGTCATCCAGTTAAATAGTTTAGTGATTAATATATATTAATAGCTAGCAGTTGGTATTAAAGGGTGTTTTACATTATGTTTCAAAAATGATTTTAAAAACAAAATGAAAATTTGTTTTTTTATTTTTTTAAAATTAAATATTTTTTTGATTTTTTTAGATTTTTTTGATCTGTTGAAGTCAAAAATATTTTTTTAAACATATAATAACATTATTTGGATGTATTTTTGAATGAAAAGAATTTTCAAAAACAATCCCAACCATTATGGTCATGGTTTGAAAAAATAGATTTAATAAAAGCTATAAATTATAATTGTTTTGTATTTAAAAATTTCAAAAGGGAGTTTTCAGTAGAACTTATACAAAACTATAGGATAGGTTAGTGACCTAAATACTTTCAATTTTGTAATTATAATAAAATGTATTGCACCTAACCACACTACTAAATTGATCCCTAGTATCCCTTATTACCTCATGCTAACATGATCAAGTTTTGCACAATTTAATTCGCAAAAAATGGCAAAAAATTCTACTATTAAAAAATAAAAGAGTGTTCATTATGGATGCAGACATAAACACTATGATAATTTAGTTTAGTAACTATGATAATCTAGTTTAGTAACCTTCATTTTCTTGGTAAGAATCATTGAATTTGAGTGTAAGTTAGCAAGAAATGAAGATCATGGACTGGGTCGTAAACAGCATGAAAGGGACAAATGATAATTGTAAATTATATTCAATTTACTAATAAAATTATTTGCACCTCCAAGGGTAGTCATTAAGCATGCATTAGAATGTTGTTCCTCAGAAATGAATTGCAGTCATAGAAAAAATGCAGATTTGATCCAAGAAAAGTTTTTAAAATAAGGCAGGTTATTCAAATTCCTATTTAAGATAGAAGATTGCAATTTTTAATTGTCTTATTCCAGCCTAGTTGATGGGTTGGAACAAGGAGCATATTTCACATTTCTATCAAAATATTATTTGCTAAATATTTAATTATTTTTTTATGTTTTTGAATTGTTTTGTTTTGATGGTGTCATAAATAAATAGAAAAAATATTAATTCCTTCCCATTTAGACTCAAGTTCGTTGAAACTCCATTTTTTTCTATCCTTCCAAATCCTCCAAAAATGGACTTGGCATGACCCAAGAGACCCTCACCAATCCATGATTTAGTTGTTTATCATAATTTAATTATAATGGGGCCAAACAGATTACAAATTTCTACTTTAGGTTTTTATATATATATATATATGGGTGGGTGGCTGGCTGTCAATGTAATATATTGATAAATCATGTGCAGGTAACATCAATTGCTTTGTAATTTAAAATCATGTTCAGTGCATATAAGATTGCCACCATTTGGGCCCAGATAATGGCTTGTAGCAATTTGGGCACATTTCGCACCACCATCCTTTGTGAATATCGTAGTCTGCATGTCTCAATCCAAAGATAAGATCATTCTTAGCTATTGGACAAGCCAGCACGTTAGAAAAAATCAACTTTGCCTTTTCATTTCAGAAATAATTTGATGTTTGCTTAAAACAACATTTAAACACTCTTTTTTAGGGTGAAAAATCCAAGCAATTCTAATTTTGAGGTGGCCAAACAATTTTCAACCAAGACATAAAAAAAATACACAAAAAAAGCTTGTTCCCATGCTCATATGCCATTTTTTAGTTGCATGCATAATTGTATATAGTTTGATTTGCTAGTCATTCATTCACAAAAATATAAATCTTTATGCAAAAACAATCACATTGAACAAGGACAATATTTGTCGTTATAACTGTTTATGCTTGAAATGGTGAAATGTTATCTTTGTTGTCCCTTGACATTCTAAAATATATCCCTCATTGATGCAACCATATTATTTGATAGTTTCACCCATATTTACCTTGTGTTTTGCATATGTTTTATGTATTAAATGCCTTGATATTCTTTGTTTTATGTTTTGAAGGCATTTTTCGATAAAAAGATGTAAAAATTAGGTAATTTGAGTTGATTGACAGATTTGACCTTCAATCAATGTTTTGTATAGATTGGAAGCTCTAGAGATCGAAATGAAGGTATTCTAGTGGCATTCAAAAGCTAACATCCAGAAATTTCTGGAAAGCAAAGGCAAAAGAAATAAAATAAGGAAGAGCATGGAAATCGCAACCTTCAAAGTCAAATCGCAACCTTTGTCCGTTCCAACTTCAATATTTGGAGCTAAAAAAGTTTGATTGATGCAAACCCAATTTTTTTGGATTTAAAACTCAAACGAATATAGGCGATCCAAATTTCAGCTCGAAACAATGTGTTATGAATGATATATGATTTTTACAAGGGACAACTAAATTCTGTCAACTTAAGGAGGACTATTTTGCAAAATAGAAACTAGGGTTTCTAAGCATATATAAAGGAGGAGAGGCAGCAAGGGACTTCCGCCAACAGGAAAGAAAACACAAATCTTCCTCCTCTAAACCCTATATCATGTTTGCTTCCATATTTTTATTTAGTTGTTCAACAAATATGCAAGGCTAAACTCTTTTGCTTGGTTGCAAGGACACAGAAACCTTCAGATTTCAAGAGTTGTGAGATCTATTTTTACCTTAATTTTTGAGCTTTATATGATGAATGTGTTTGTTCTCCTATGCTTATTTTTCCTATGATTGCTTCTTTAATTTCTAAGAGCGGACTCGAAGTTATTATTGTAGACAATCGATTGCTAAGTTTGATATCAAAACCGGAGTTGTGGTATATGAACTTGTGAAGCAACTGAGTTAATAATTGTGGTGGATCTACGTTATTAATCTTAGGGAGAACATTCAATCAAATAAAACATAGATTGTGGACAATTATGTTTCTTGATTAATCAATTTATAAAGTTTTTAAGGCTGCCATTGAATCAAATTACTAGTGCGGACACTGTGGTTGTTTAATGGTTAGGGTAAGTTATATGGCGGATCCGTTAATGAACCAATGTTAAGAAGAGATAAATATTTAAAATATAAATTGATGTTTCGTTTCCATGATCAATTCTGATTTCTGTAGGTGGATGTTGACTTGCGATCAATGTTTGTTTTATTGATAAATTTTAGTTTTATATATTTTTCGCTTAGTTTGTTTTAGCGTAGCCTAGACAACTTCCAACCCCCCCTCCCCCAATTACATAGCATATAGTACTAAAATATAAACTAAATTGTCCGTGTGGGATCGATCCCTTGCTTGCTCTATATTATCTTGTGTGATTTGTTTTAAGTTAGGGTAATTAATTTGGGTGGTCGCGACATCGCAACAAATTTTAGCGTCGTTGCCAGGGACGTGATTTTAGTTGATTCTTGTGTTGTGTTATCTGTGATTTATTCTACTTGCTGTGGTTTTTAATTATTCTAAAAAAAAAGAGAAAACATATTTGTGCTTGCGGCGGTACTGTTCAAACAAACTTTTTGGTGGAATTAGGTATCTACCTTTTGTTTCCGAAGGAAAATGACATTCAAAGAAGAGCTAGTGACATTTGGTCTCTAACCCCACCTTATCGAGGCCAAATTCCATCGTTTTCTAAGGTTTTTGAACACTTTTAGTTTTCTAGCGTAAGATCCTCAAGCCTATAGCGTTGTTTTCAATCTCTTGTGTGATTGGTTTCTTTTCAGTTTTCTTTACGATTTATGCTTGTAACCCGTTCTGCTAACCAAAGTCATCCAGTGCAGGTTGATCTCGAAATAGAATACACTTTACGCCGGTTAGGAACGGAAGTTCGCGTCAACATCATGGTTGTTGCACGACAACAAACACTCAAAGAGCTTGCTGCTCCTAACGTGGAAAACCAGACATTGTGCTTAAATGTAGACAATAATATAAACTTTGAACTCAAATCTGGTTTTATACATTTGCTGCCAACATTCAATGGTCTTGCAGGAGAAGATTCTCACACTCATCTCAAGGAGTTCCACATGGTTTGTGTTGGCATGAAACCGAATGGAGTTGAAGGGGAACAAGTTAAGTTGAAAGTTTTCCCTTTCTCTTTAAAAGGGGCAGCAAAGCCATGGTTTTTTCTATTCTCCCAGGTTCCATTGACCACTTGGATTGGCATGAAGAAAATTTTCATCAAAAAGTATTTCCCAGCATCTCGAGTTGCCAACATAAGGAAAGAAATATGTGGGATTCGGCAATCTCATGGAGAGACACTCATTGAATATTAGGAAAGATTTGATCTAATATGCATTCAATGCCCTCATAATCAAATATCCGATCAACTGCTCATTCAATATTTCTACGAAGAATTGATGCCTACTGACCATAGTATCATTGATGCTGCAAGTGGAGGGGCATTGGTAGATAAGACATGCGATGTTGCACGCCAATTAATCTCAAACATGGCATCCAACTCGAAACAGTTTCGCACTCGTGGAGACTTCTCAAACAAACGAGTGAATGAGGTAAGTATTTCTAACCTTGAGAATAAAGTTAATGATCTTACTTCTCTTGTGCGTTCTTTGGCTTCTCTTGTGCGTTTGTTACAAAACCACCTAAAGTAAATGCTTAGTTTTGATTTATTACACCTTTACAAACTCGTCTAGAAGCCATGGATTAACCTTTAGTTAGGTTTGTAAGAAAATCACTTCAACTCATGATTCCAAGGTCTAAGTTTTGAATATAATAGCGGAAATGATCGAACTTTAAGATGTGTTATGCAAGATGCTAAGAGGAAATCCTCACCCTTTTGAAACTCATAAAATTGACTTTCATAATTGACTTCATAGCTTTGTTCAAAACATTTTGACAATATTAGTTTGGTAAACAACATTGCCTAAATAATCTTGAAAAAATCAACTTTACCTTTTTTATTTCAGAAATAATTTCATGTTTGCTTAAAACAACATTTAAACACTCATTTGTAGGGTGAAAAAATTCAAGCAATTCTCATTTAGAGGTTGCCAAACAATTTTCAACCAAGACATAAAAACATACACAAAAAAAGCTTATTCCCATGCTCATATGCCATTTTTTAGTTGCATGCATAATTGTATATAGTTTGATTTGCTAGTCATTCATTAACAAAAATATAAATCTTTATGCAAAAACAATCACATTGAACAAGGACAATATTTGTCGTTATAACTGTTTATGCTTGAAATGGTGAAATGTTATCTTTATTGTCCCTTGACATTCTAAAATATATCCCTCATGGTTCCTATTTCAGCTTGAATACTGTTTTCTTTTTGATAACCATACTAGGATCACAGCTTATTGTCGGAGAAAATGAAAACTCTAATAACAATCAAAAGTCAATCCTAACTAGCTTCCATAAATATTATATTTCCATTCAAAAAACCGTATTACTAATTTAGCTCTTCTAATTCAAAATAGTTTTTTCTATTCAAGATTGCTCTTAGCAGGAAAGGGCTGACCAAACCTATCTTATTAATTAAACCAGGTTAATGAAAAGTAGGGCTCTCTTCTAACCGCTCAGGCATCATATCCCCTTTTGTTGTTTAAACGACAATAGCACTACAATAAAACACAAGTTCTTTTAAATGCTGAGTGGAATTTATTCTGATCAAAGAATTGAATTGCATTGCATATCTAGTTACACAGCATGAATAGATACAGGAAGTTTGACTTCACCCTTGAAACGTATCATTCTAGAAAGAGGATCAGCTACCTCACCTCGAATTCTAGACCTAAAGCCATTGCATAATCTTGATACTTGCCTTATCAGCGTGAGGGTGAAAAGGATTTATCTCAAAGAAGAGAGACTATTTCAATCCATAATGAATAGTGCCACATTCCTATGAGCAGCCACAGAAGCAACACCAACCGGACCAAAGTGGGATTGTGTCTGGAGCAGTTCTGCATCAATGGCAATTCTCTCCTTTAACGGCTCCATCCTAGTTTGTGGTTGGTAATATGGGTTGGTGTACATGTCCATGGCTATCCTATAGGATGCCTTGGCCACCACATTACATTGAGGAGGTTGCTGTTTGGTTTGGTGAATCTTTTTCAGTCACCGCGATAGACTTCTCTTCTATCAATGTGTTAGTCCTAAAGAAGCAGTGTGGAGAGCTGGTTTGGGGAGGAAGAGCAGCATTTCTACAAAACATCCTTGCATCATTGAGATCTTTGATATTTCTGCCATTCTCATAGGGCACAACTGATCCCACAACTCTTCCTGGCTTTGTTGTACAGAAAAACAAAAAACAAAAATATGATGTTTAGTCAGCTATATAGAATCTAGGTTGGGGAAACCAAAAAAAAACCCTAGGAAGCAGAATAAAAAGTCTAGAAAGACATCTGGTAAATGTTGAAGTTTTGATTTTGTGTTTGTTGTTGATTTTTACAGGTTGTGTTTACTGATTTTGAGGAGCAGAAGAAGATATTTTCAGAAAATTGAGAGAAGAGATAGTTCCAGAAGAAGGTAATTCATTTCTTATATTTCTTGCATTCTAATTGTTTGATGTTATGCCTCTTATATACCTGGAGGCAGTGCACACACTTTATGCATGCTTACAATAGGAGAACACAGACCTTATGCATGCTTACTTGTTAGTTAGTTGTACAATAACAGAAAAACTAACTATTACATCATCAACTACACTAACTATTTCATGTTTTACATCATTAACTGTTGCTGCTACTTCATATCATCAACTATCAAGCATCTTCATTCTTCTGCAATTATTGTTGTTGATCCAGCTTAGCAACTTAACTTCCAATAGCCTCTCCTAAGTTGCTGAATGGTTTAACCCCTAAGATTCAATCTTAATTGATTGAATCTATCTTTAGGCAAGGCCTTAGTAAATATGTCTGCGAGTTGGTCTTCCCCCTTGTAAAATTGCATGTTAATCAATCCTTCTTTCAAGGATTCTCTAATGAAATGATACCTCTTGTGTATGTGCCTTGTTTTCTGATGGAAAATAGGATTTTTAGCCATTGATATTACTGACATGTTGTCACAATACAATGGAGTTGCCTTGATACACAATACAATGGCTTGTGTTGTTGCTTCAGAAGCTGAGACATACTCAGCTTCTGCTGTTGACAAAGCCACCGTGCTTTGTTTTACAGAAGCCTAAGAGAAAACAACACCTCCAAAACTAAAAGCATAGCCAGAGGTGCTCCTGCTATCATCCTCACTGCCCCCCCCCCCAATCAGCATCACAGTAACCAATTAGAGTAGCAGATTTTTCCCTTGTATACTCAATCCCATAGTCTAGGGTACCTTGAATATACCTCAATACCGTTCTAGCAATTCCCATATGCTTCTTTGTAGGAAAACTCATGAACCTTGATAGTAAGCTTGTTGAATACATCAAGTCTGACCTTGTTGCCGTCAAATACTACAAGCTTCCCACTATCCTTCTATATAAACATTCATCTGCAGGTTCACTGCCATCCACCTTCTTCAACTTTTCACCCACGGTTAGAGGAATTGCAACTGGATTGCTGTCCTCAAGACCAAACTTAGTAAGTAGGGACTTAGCATACTTACTTTGGTGAATAAAAACTACTTGACTGGTCTGCAGCACACCAATCCCTAGAAAATAATGGAGAAGCCCTAGGTGTGACATCTCATACCTCTGCATCATCTCTCTTTTAAACTCAGTCATCATCTTTGTACTACTACCAGTATACACTATATCATCAACATATATCGATATAATGATCTGGCCTCCTTCATTGTCACTTTTGGTATACAAGGTTGCTTCACTTGCACTTCTCTTAAACTAGCAGCTTGTAAGGTAGGCATCAATCTCATTATACCAGGCTCTAGACGCTTGTTTAAGTCCATATAGAGCCTTGTATAGTTTATACACCTTGTGGCTGGACCCCTTTACTTCAAACCCTTCGGGTTGCTTCACATAAATCTCCTCATCAAGCATTCCATTTAGGAATGCTGATTTAACATCCAGTTGGAATAACTTCCAACCTTTTTTAGCTGCCAATGCAATAAGTGTTCTGATGGTATCCAACCTTGCTACTGGAGCGAAGGTTTCGTTGTAATCAACCCCTGGTTTTTGAGCATATCCCTTGGCTACAAGTCTAGCCTTATGCTTGTGTATTGTACCATCAAGGTTGAGCTTAGTCGTGAACACCCATTTCACACCTATCACAAGCTTGTCAGCAGGCCTTTCAATCAGCTCCCAGGTATGATTCTTCTCTATCATTTCTAATTCAGTTTTCATTGCATCCTGCCAGTCTTTACTCTTTGCTGCTTCTTGGTAATTTTCTAGCTCAATGATGCTCATGTGACATCTGTTATAAATGTCTTCAATACTTAATTTTACTGGAGTTGAGCTAGGTGTAGAGGTTTGGTTGATGTCTTTATCTGTATGTGAACTTGCTGAGCTAGTTTTAGAGTTTAAATAAGCAAACTGATTTTCTTCTTCAGCCTACTGCATACTCTCCATATTACTTTCTTCACTTCCTTCAAACACTTGCTGTAGTACTACTAGATTCAATTGGTTCTCCTTCCAATTCCAGAATTGATTCTCAGCAAAAACCACACTCCTAGACAACACAATACTTTTTGGACTCTAGGATATACACCTTATATCCTTTCTCACAACTTCCATACCCCATAACACCCCCTTTTCAGTCTTACTGTCAAGCTTTTGTCTCAAAGTTGTTGGAACATGAGAGTAGCATATGCACCCGAATACTCTCAAATGCTTGATTCCGGGTTTTCTTCCTGTGAAGGCTTCGAATAGTGTCTTTCCTTCCACATCTGATGTAGGGCATCTATTCTAGAGATACACAACAGTATTTACTGCCTCTTCCCAAAATTTAATAGGTATTTCTTTTTCAACCATCATAGATCTTGCCATCTTACTTATGGTTCTGTTTCTTCTCTCAGCCACCCCATTCTGCTGAGGTGAATAACCTACTATGAGCTGCCTCTCCATGCCCTGACTGGCATAAAACATCTAAAATTCTTGAGAGGTAAACTCTCCACCCCTGTCACTTCTTAATTTCTTAAGTTTATGTCCACTTTGTAGTTCAACAAGCAATTTAAACTTCTTGAATACATGTAATGCATCAGACTTATTTTGAAGAAAATATATCCAACACATTCTTGAAAAATCATCAATGAATGTGATGAAATACTTATTTCCTCCAACTGATTCTGTTTGCATTGGTCCATATAGGTTTGTATGCACCAGCTCTAGTGGATGCTTAGCTCTCCATGCTCCTTCTTTGTCAAAAGATTCTCTTTGCAGCTTGCCCTTAACACAGCCTTCACAGACTTCCTTCACTTCTGTAAGTCTAGCTAATCCTGTGACCATTTCTAGTTGCTGCATTTTCTTCATACTAACATAATTCAAATGGCCAAGCCTTCTGAGATTCTTAAGTATTCAAATTCTGCCCTTACTACTTGTAGTTTTACATCCCTCACTTTCTTTTCTCCTCTATACTCTCTTTTCAACACATTCCAAGCACCTTTTGCTGTTTTTTCATTTCTAATTCTCGGAAAAAGGTCATCTAACAATGCTCCTTGAAGAATGCTCAATGCCTTGGCATTTTTTATCCTATTTTCTTTGGACACAGCAGCCTCTCCAGGTTCAACCTTTTTTCCTTTGGAACTAGCAGCCTCCTCAGATTCAGATTCATCTCCTTCTTTCTTTGATTTATCTTTTATTAAAAGGTATGTTTCTATACCACACTCAACTACATCCCATAGGTCATAAGCTATGAGGATTGTCTCCATTTTTACTGATCAGAAGTCATAATTTTCACCATTAAATTGTGGTGTTCGAAGATCTCCACTTGATACCAGTTTTCCTTCCTTTCAATCACAGTTTGTATGAATCAAGGTTTGTTTTTTTTCCATTCCTTGTTGCTCAAGCTTGCTCTGATACCATGTTGAAGTTTTGATTTTGTGTTTGTTGTTGATTTTTGCAGGTTGTGTTTACTAGATTTTGAGGAGCAGAAGAAGATATTTTCAGAAAATTGAGAGAAGAGATAGTTGCAGAAGAAGGTAATTTGTTTCTTATATTCCTTCCATTCTAATTGTTTGATGTTATGCCTCTTATATACCTTGAGGTAGAGCACACACTTTATGCATGCTTACAATAGGAGAACACACACCTTATGCATGCTTACTTGTTAGTTAGTTGTACAATAACATAAAAACTAACTATTACATCATCAACTACACTAACTATTACATGCTTTACATCATTAACTGCTAGTGCTTCTTCATATCATCAACTGTCAAGCATCTTCATTCTTCTGCAATTGTTGTTGTTGATCCATCTCAGCAACTAGACTTCCAACATTCATAAAAACAATTCAAGTCGCATGGACAAAAAAGTTAACAAGCTCAGCCATAAGTCAGTAGGCTAGATTTAGAGGGGGGGTCTCTTTACAAAAAGCAAACAAAATAAGCACATGTTATACCTGATGGCATTCGAGGTAGGCCCTTGCGACCTTTGTTGTACTCTTAAGTTTTTAGAAGCATCTTCTGTAACTTGCCTGTTGTCAAATGAGGTTGAATTTGAATGCATATTAGGTGGGATTGTTTTTGAGTGAACAGTAGACCTGTGAACAAAAATAAAGGTTAAAAGGAACAAATGCAGAAATCATATTTATAGTGGTAGCTCACAAGAATTCCAGATAAAATAATACTGTAACCCTTAAAACAAATAAATCTATTAGGAAACATTTTTAGGACTGCTAATTTGGAATGAGTAAACATTGTGAAGTGATTTGAATTTGTCAATTTCTTAGTTTTTGCTGTTATTTTGTAGCTTTTGTTATTTATTTTATTATCAATTGTGGCATGATCTTAGGAGCATGATTTTAGTAGGTTGTTATTTATTCAATCTATAAATTGTAATGTTGAAGATAATAAAGTGTATCAAGTCCTTAATTTCAAACATTATTCTCAACCTCAATTGTCTGACGCATTATTTTATTTTTGTTTTTCTTCATCTAAAACTTCAATAATAGCTACAATTGGTATCAAAGCTCTCTAGTTTAAAGAGATCTGTGATGAAATCCATGGAAACAGAAGTCAACTTGTCATCAATTGCTCCACCAGTGTTCAATGGAGACAATTACTGGGTAGTACGGATGGAGACATACTTAGAGGCTTTGGATATGTAGGAAGCAGTGGAAGAAGATTATGAAATCCCTGTACTTCAAAACAATCCCACCATGGCACAGGTCAAAACTCACAACGAGAAGAAGATGAAAAAAAATCAAAGGCAATGGCCTGCTTGTTTGCTGTAGTATAATCTACCATTTTCTCTCAAATCATGTCTCTAAAAACAACAAAGGAGATATGGGATTTTCTCAAGATTGAATATGAAAGGGATGAAAGGATTCAAGGGATGCAAGTGCTAAACTTTGTGCGTGACTTTGAATTGCAAAAGTTAAAGAAGATTGAATCCATTAAAGAATATTCTGATAGGCTGCTTAATATTGCTAGCTGAATCAGATTACTTGGCTCGTCCCTGCCAGAATCAAGAATTGTTCAAAAAATTCTTGTAACAATTTCTGAAACATTTGAGGCTACAATTACATCCTCAGACAACACTAAGGATATGTCAAAAATTACTTCGACAAAAATGCTAAATGCATTACAAGCCTAGGAACAACGAAGGGTTATAAGACAAGAAGATGACTTTGAAGGAGCCCGTTTTCGTCAAGAATAGAAAAAATGGAAAGAATTACAAGAAGAATAAGGGAAGCAATCAAGAAGGGTCATCAGGAGATTCCAAGAATACAACAGGAGTAATACTAGAAACAAGAAAGGACCTTATCCTCCATGCCAGCATTGTAAAAGGAGATCTCATCCACATGTGAAATGCTAGAGAAGACCAGAAGCTAAGTGCAACAAATGCAATCAATCAAATGGGGCACAAAGTTGTTATCTGTAGAAACAAAATCCAATAGCATGGTGAAGAGGGCACAAATTTTTGATCAAGAATACGAAGATCAACTGTTTGTGTCTACTTGCATCTCTGGTAGTGATTCAAGTGAGAGCTGGCTTCTTGACAGTGGTTATACTAACCACATGACACATGCAAAGATTTGTTCAAGCAATTAAGAAGTACGAACACTTCAAAAGTTTGAATTTAAAATGGAGCTAGCTGTAAATGGGAAAGGGAACAGTTGCAATCTTGACTTGTTTAGGTACAAAGTTCATCTCTGATGTGCTGTATGTTCCTGCCATTACTCAAAATTTGTTTTGTGTTGGCCAACTAGCTCAAAAAGGTTATAAAGTGGTGTTCAAAAACAAACTTGCTTGATTAAAGATGCAGATGGCCATGATATTTTCAAGGTAAATGTGAAAGGGAAAAGGTTTGACTTAAATCCATTGGAGGAGGAGCATACTGTTTTCCCAATCAAAGAAAATATAACTGATGTTTGGCACAAGAGGCTAGGGCATTATCATCATAAAGGGTTGTTGCTGGTCAAATCCAAGATGATGGCTAAGGATTTTCCAGCACTTGATGATCATATGTCCAGCTACAAGACATGTCATTCTGGAAAGCAAAGTTGGAAACCTTTTCAAAAGGTCACATGGAAAGCAACAAGGAAGTTGCAATTAATTCACAAAGGACACCTTCTCTAAATGATAGTCTTTATTATGATGTATTCATCGATGATTACAACTGTATGTGTTGGATTTTCTTCTTGAAGCACAAGTTAGAGGTAGCTCAAGTATTCTAGAATGTTAAGGGAGAATTGAAAGTGAGAGTGGCTGCAAAATTCAAGCCCTCAGATTAGACAATTGCAAGGAATACACCTCTAACACCTTTAAGAAGTTTTGCAAGGAGGCACACATTCATCATCAGCTTACAACTCCATACACTCCACGATATAATGGAGTTAGTGAGAGATGAAACAAGTTCATCTTGGAGATGACAAGATGCTGGTTATATGAGAAGAATCTACCAAAGAAGTTTTGGCAGAAGCATCAAACACTGTTGTCTTTTTGCAAAACAGACTTCCAACAGGAGCCTTGAATCAAACACCCTTTGAGGCATGGTATGGTTATAAACCAGCTTTGAATTTTGTTAAGATATTTGGATTTGTGTGTTTCACCCTTGTTCCACAGATTAAAAGAGACAAACTTGACAAAAGAGCACTTCCTGACATCTTCATTGGCTATAGTTTGGTTGCAAAAGCTTAGAAAATTTTCTAGCCACAAACTGGAAAAAATGTTATAGGTAGGGATTTGCACCTCATGGAAGATGAAGAATGGGACTAGAATGATGCAAAGAAAAGCAATCCAACCTCATTTGATCCAAAAATCAGCCTTCTTGCTTCAGACACAGAAGGCCAATGCATAGAAGACTGACAAAATGACATGAAAGACAACACTCCTGTTAGAGGCAAAATATCACTTTTTGATGTTTATCAAAGATGAAATATTGCCTCATGTGAACCTGCAGATTTTGAAGGAGCCAAATTGAATCAAAATTGGATTGTTATAATGAAGGAGCTATTCATGATTGCAAGAAACAAAATATGGGAGTTAGTTGATTGACCTCAAAACAGAAAGGTGATTGGAGTCAAACTGGTGTACATAACAAAGTTTAATGTTGTTGGCTCAATCAATAAGCATAAGGCCATGCTTGTGGTCAAGGGTTATGATCAAATATTTGGTGTAGACTACTCAGACACCTTCAGACCAATACCTAGACTTGATACTATCAGGCACTACTTGCCATTGCAGCACAAAAGAATTGGAAGGTGTATCAACTAGATGTCAAGACATCATTCTTAAATGATGTTTTGCAGGAGGAGATTTATATAAAACAACAGAAAGGATATGCAAATAAAGAAGAAGACAAAGTCTATCTTCTTAAGAAGGCCCTATATGGATTGAAACAAGCTCTAAAAGCTTGGTACAACATAAATGATGAACATTTGTAGAACCTAGGGTTTGCTAAAAGCATCTCTAATTCAACACTATACATCAAACAAATTGGAGATGACATTCTGATCATCTCACTGTATGTTGATGATTTGCTTGTGATAGGAAATAACACCAATCATGTGGATAAATTCAACCAAGAGATGAGATGATGGATGTTTTTGAGATTACAGATCTCAGCTTGATGACTTTCTTTCTTGGAATGGAAGTTAGTAGGCAGAACATGAAGTCTTCTTTTGTTAGAAGAAATATGCCAAAGAAATTCTTAAGAAGTGATCAAGTATGTCAAAAGAACATGCAATTTTAGCATCAAATATACAAGAAGCAAGGAATTCAAGCTGGCAGAGTACTCAAATAGTGACTGGGGAGGTTCTATTGATGATTTGAAGAGCACCTCTGGCTACTGTTTCTCTTTAGGTTCTAGTATTTTTCATGGAACTAAAAAAGACAAGAAAATGCAGCTCAATCCACTACTGAAGCCATGTTTATTGCTGCAACAGGTGTTGTTAATCAAGCTTTGTGGCTAAGGAAGATTCTAATTGATCTTAACGTAGAATAGAAAGAAAGCCTAGAAATTCTAGTTGACAACCAAGTTGTTATTGCTATCTCTCATAATCCTGTATTTCATAGGAAAACTAAGCACTTTAACATTAAATTATTCTTCTTAAGGGAAGTTCAAAAGATGGAGTTATTAATCTTGTCTACTACAAAACAGAAGAACAAGTGGCAGACATTTTCACCAAATCACTACTTTCTAGCAAGTTCGAATTTCTAAGGACAAATCTTGGAGTTTGTAGAGCTTTCTTATCAAGCTTGTCCCTTTTGATCTATAGAACATGAACAAAACAAATATAGTTAAAGATCTTAAGAAAACTTAGTGAATGTTTGTAATTATACCACACTTCAAAAGGTGTCTTTCCTTCAAGCAATTTTGTTAAAAGTCAGTTTTGAAGAAAAACAGTTGTATTGGCTGCTTCTGCCCAAAATGTCTTTGACAAGTTCTTTTCATGTAGCATGCATCTAACCATCTCTATAATGTGTTTGTTTCTCCTCTCACTAACTCCATTATGTTCTAGAGTGTAAAGAGTAGTGAATTGTTGTTCAATTCTAGCTTCCTGACAGTAAAGATTGAATTCTGATGAAGTATATTCTTTACCATTGTCTAATTGAATGGCTTGAATCCTGTTGTTTCTATTATTATCCACATTCTTCTTGAATCTCCAAAAAATCCTAGCTACTTCTAACTTGTATTTCATAAACAAGATCCAGAACATTCTAGTAAATTCATCAAAAAAAAGTATGTAATATCGACTACTTTTATTGAAGGTGTGTTGTAAGAGGACCAACAACATCAGTATGAATCAACTGAAGTTTCTATGTAAACCTCCATGTTGATTTTGGAAATGGTTTCCTGTTGTGGTTACCAAATTGGCAGGTATTGCAATTTGATAAAAAGATTAATGAATGAAGGCACTCCTCTTACAACATCATGCTTCTTCATATTGATCATTTGTTGTTGATGATAGTGACCTAGTCTCCTATGCCACAATTCCATGTCATTCAGCTTTGTTGGAAAGGTTGTGTACTCCTCCTTAAATGGTAAAAATTAAAAGCTTTTGCCTCTCATCTTGGCTTGCAATATTTTTTGTCTAGTAGCATCAAAGATATAGCAAGTTTGATTTTTGAAAACCACTTTCATGCCTTTCACTATTAACTGCCCAACAGTCAATAGTTTTTAATCTATATCAGGTACATAAAAAACATCAGAAATAGTTTGTGTACTCCTCCTTAAATGGTAAAAATTAAAAGCTTTTGCCTCTCATCTTGGCTTGCAATATTTTTTGCCTAGTAGCATCAAAGATATAGCAAGTTTGATTTTTGAAAACCACTTTCATGCCTTTCTCTATTAACTGCCCAACAATCAATAGTTTTTAATCTATATCAGGTACATAAAAAACATCAGAAATAGTTTTTGTACTAGAGTGTGTGGTGATGGAAATCGTTCCTTTTCCCTTTGCTGCTATAAAATCACCATTTCCAATTCTACCTTTGCAGCTTCAATAGATTGCAAAGTTCTGAAGAGACTTGCATCCACTATCAATTAGATAGTGATTTGAGGAGGTCTGGACTAAAAAACACGTAGCTACAAACATTTGATCTTGATCAACTTGTTTAGCTACCTGAGCATCTTTCATCTTGTTTCTGAAATTTTGTTCTGGAGGTGATTGCTTCATGTGCCATTTGATGGTATTTGTTACAGCTTTTCATCAGGTCTTTTCCAGCATTGAATGGTGGATAACCTATCTTTTTGCAGTGTTGACATGGTAGAAAGTTTCTCTTAAGAAATTTTCCTTTGTTCTAAAGTTGACTAATAGTAGTATTACTACTGTTTGAAGTCTGATTGTTTTTGAAGAATTTTTCTTGTTAGAATTAGAATACTTTGCTTGTCAAACTCCTTCCATAACACGATCTTGCCTAATAAGTCTCTATTACTCTTGAGCCTGTAAGGCATTTATCAATTCTGCCAAGTTGATCTTGGACAAATCCTTTGTGTAATCCAAGGTGGTTATATATGCTTCATATCTTTCAGATACAGTTACGAGAATTTTCTCTATAGTTGTGCAATTAGAGAAATCTATGTCAAGTTACCTTACCTTGTTAACAATTCCAAGCAATTTGTCTGAGTACTCTTTGGTGGTCTTAGAATCCTTCATTATTTGTAGTCCAAACTCTCTTATCAGGTTAAGACTTTGCATTCCATGAATCCTTTCATCTCTTGCATACTTCTCCTTCAGATAATCCCAGACATCTTTTGGCAGATTTTAGGGACATGATCCTTGTGAGATTGTTGTTGAAACAGCAGCAAATAGGCATGCCTTTGCTTTTGATTTATTGTTTTTTCTCTTCTTATGACTCTTGATCTAAATCATGGTTGGATTATTTGGTAGTGGTGGAACTTTGTAATTCTCTTCAACAACTTCCTAAAGATCTAAAGCTTCCAAATAGGTTTCCATTCTTACTGCCCAATATCGATAATTTTCTCTATTAAAGATTGGAGAAGAAATATGAGAGAAACTTGTTTCAACATCCATCACAGGTCCTTCAAGAAATTAGCTTTGATACCAATCGTAAGTGTTTTAAGTGTTGGTTTGAAAAATGAAGACAATTGCCAGATTTTGATTTGAACAGTAATTGTTTTTACTATTTCATTGAATTGAAAAATTGAAGAAAATAGATTACTTATTCACTGCAATATTTATACTTATTTATAGGATTAATCAAACTGAAAAATGTTAAAATCATGCCATGATCTGTTAACAAACTGACAGATCAACAAATTCCTACAGACTAGGACAATTCCTTATTAATGTAGAAAAAATAGCAACTGAAAAAACAAAGTCTTTGACACAACAACAACAACTTGAAGCAAACTTCAGCAATTTTCATTAATACACACTAACAACCAATTGTACTATATATTATGTTGCTTCATATCCAACAAAAGCTTATTGTAAAACAGGTACCATACTTATATTAAATATGTTCACATGATAACTATAACATTATTCAACAAAAGAAATAACCTTACGGTTGACAAAAATAATGTACTTCTATACAACAATACTTGTTAGAGGTTTAGGAATCAAGCACCAGAAATTTACATGTCTTATACCAAAATGCTAGTGCACTGTAGCCTATATCACGCTCCAACCAGGTTGGTTGTGGAAAAGAATGAACACACACGGTAATAATAGCCATACCTTTGAGAAGAAAGATCCACACAACTCTAGATTTAACTAGGTATGGTAGAAACTCTGTCACGGAAGGAGATTTATCTTGAACCTTTGATAAGATACACAGATAGAAACAAGACAATATAGCAGCTCACCATGGGTAAGGTATACTAGGAGTAATATTTCTCCTCCTTACATAGCTAATTCATTTACCTGGAATCTCACAAACCATAGGTTTCCTAGTAATCATGATACTTGATGGTGACTCAAATTATAATTTTATGATTAATTTCAACAACTCTTTTAATCTTGGCGGCAACTCTCACTAGTCAATTTAAAATTTAGTGATCTTTTAATATTCTAAAAGACAATTAAAAACTTGTGAAATAATCAATTACCTTTAATGTTTTGAATGCAAAAGATAACCTAATAATTCAAGATCAAAGAACTTATATTCTTTTGATGATTCTTCAATTGATTACAAACAAGCTCAGGAAATTCTTGATAGAAAAACATGGATTGATATATTTTTGGTATTTTCTATTTTTTTTTAAATTGCAAGTCTGCTAGATTACACTGGAAACTACAAGCCTACTAATTATCACTTATAAATTATCATCCTACAAGTTGTTTGCCAACAAGTTATATGCCTACTAATTGATGCCTGAGAGATTACAAGTCTATTGATAAACCAATTTTGAAGATCCTGAAAACTCAGTTCAATTATACAGCAGCTATTGTTGTTGATTTTTGTTGAGTTGTTGTTATTGACTATGATTTTCCTTGCATCCTTCTTTAAATATGAAAGTTTAGGATAACTTATAATAACTACTCACTCACCATATTCCATTCAAAGTAGTTTTTAATGATTATCCACTCACCATATGCCACTCAAGATAATTTATAATAACTACCTAGACATCCTAATTATTTCTTGTTTCTTTCTTTGTTCTAAAGATCTTACATCATATATACTTGAACTATATCTCTCTTTCATCAGTTATATTTAAGTTAGGATATTATTGTCTCCAATCAAGTTTAACATCTTAACCATTTGCATGTAAGAGATATTTTGTTGTGTTATTTTCTTGGTTGCGAGCAATTTTCTCAACCATGTTTTCTTGCTTTGCTTTTCATTTTCAAATTTATTTAGAAAAGCTGGACTTCACCTAAAAAGAATTGTTGGTCATCAGTTAAATGCAAAGGGGTGGGTTCCAAATAAATGACCATTTCTTACTTAAAAGATTATTGGAGAAATGATTCTAAATTTGATGAGATAGAAGAATAATAAGTGTAACTTCTATATATTTTTGTCTAATATTAAAATAATTTCAAACCACCAGTTATTTTCTATTATATTTTATAGCTTATATGGACACAACACGAAAAAAACAAAACAAAACATGCAGAGCACATAACTTGTTAAAATCATGGGTAGAAATGTAGGTTGATATGATGGTGAACTCAATCAAATTAATTATCTATGGACTATGGTACAAATTTATTTTAAAAAAGTAATAATAGTTTGACCAACCAATTCGGGGTTGAGTATCCTTTGTTTTATTTACTAATTATGTGAACAAGTCAAAGTGTCATTAAATATTGCTCAAATTTTATGTTAAGAAGATTTTCTTCATAAAAATGGTAGATTATTATTTTAAATAGTTGAAGCAAAATAGCCCTTTTCGATATGATGTATCAAATATAAAAATAAATTTGGCAATGTTTTCATCAATCAAGATGACAATTGTCACGGGATCAATTTTTTTGCTTAAATCAGCCCCTATACAGCAGCCCAGCCCCCTACTAGACTTGACCTTTCGTCACTCTTTCAGTCGTGTTTGCCTACAACTAAATGTATCCCACATCGAAGAGGTTTTAAAAACTCTCACAAGTTATAAGCTAGCAAAACACAAAAGTTAAATGGAATGCAAAGTAAATGTACAACATATACATGAAAACACCCAGCATTTATTAATCTCATAAATAAAAGAAGTATACCATATACAAGTGTGTGTGATCTGCATAAAGATTGCATGCTACATATTCAAGGCTTTCCAACCTATTTATAGACAAACATAAGTGAGTTATAAGGAAAACCATCATCCCTATTTTCTACGACATTATGGGGTACTTTCTCACTCATGCTCTTCATGTAACCAGTGGCTTTTATTCCAGTGATTGTTGGATAGTTCTCCCTCATGTCCCCATGATCTTGGTGTTTTGTAGAGCAATCCCAACTATGCCCCATGTTCTAGCCACCTATCCCCCACAATCTGTATGTCTAACTATCAACACCCAATTGCCAGTTTTGGATGTGTTTGTTGCCACCTTGGAACATTACTTGTCCATGCCCCATGTTCGTGCAAATCACCTCCCATGACTTGTATGAACCAATGTGTGCTGCCAAACTCACTAGCACTGCTTTCGCTACTGAATTCAACTAATAACACTGTCTTAGTTGCCAAATCAGCTGACACTGTCTTTGTTGTTTAATTTAGTTGCAGTGTGACATTGCCTCATGACTGTCACTACCTATTATGTCCTTGACACAACATTTCTCATCAGCATACATATGGCTTACTCAACACTGTTACAAACCTCTCATACCAAAAGAAATAAGCCTAAAGTATCCTCACGCCGAGTCTGTCCACTGTCACGTATATGTCCCCCCTTGCACATTTGAGCCTCTTGGTTCAGCCCCCATTCATCCACATATTTAACATCCCTCCACATATTTCAAAACACAACCACATAGAACTTGTATTGATAATTTAAATGTGTCCTTATAAATCCATCAAACTCACCCAATTGTTCCATATGTAACCTTTTTCACATGTTTCGCCCATCAAAATTCCTAACATGCTTTCCCAACAAAGGCTACTATCTACTCATATACCTTGTATCATCCAAGGTACAAAACAAACCCCATACTACCTCTCTACTAAGGCAACGCACCAAACCATTCTCGTCGATGTTTTGGCTCCACAACTGAACCCCCAATTCGGTTGCTGAATTCCTATCAATAAAAATCCAAATTCAATGACGTGACAATTTTTTTCGCGCCTCGTGCCCAACCATCTCCGGAGGGAAGATGACGCATAGAGAAGCAAGGTTTTATAGTCGTAAAATTATGACTATATAATTCTTAGATGTCACCACCTAGTATTAAGATCACTAGGAAACCTAATGACCTGCAAGAGTCTGGGTAAGAGGACTTGTTGTGCATGGGGAACACGTATCACCCCCAGTGCACTTTATCTAAGGCAAGTTGCATTGTTGTTTGATTGTTTGTATGCGTTTGATTTTTTATTCATTGGTCTTTCCTAAGGCTCAAAGTATATCTCTCTTCATGAGAGTATCTACCTCATTAGGAGTCAAAAACCTGACCATTCTAAATGTCACGACGACAATTTTTTCGCATTTCACGCACCGCCATACCCGGATTGGGGAGACAATGATGCACAATGAAAAGGGGTGTATTTTATAGTCATAAAAATTACAACTTTAATTATCAGGTAACCTAGTATTAAGGTTACTAGGAAACCTATTGGTCTACAAGAGTCTAGGTAAGGGGACTTATTGTGCAAGGGGAAGACGCATCACCCCCAGTGCACCCTACGTAAGGTAAGCTGCATTGTTGCTAGATTGTTTTTCTAAGTTAAAAAATTTTACACTACATTTTCAAAAACTATTTTTTGTTTGCGGTTGTACTTTACAATGTAATTTTACACCGTAGTTAAAAACTTTTTTTGTTATCTACGGATGTCCTTTACAATGTAATTTTACACCATAGTTAGAAACCTCTTTTTTTCTATCAATGTACTTTACAATGTAATTTTACACCCTAATAGATAAAACAAAATGATTATAATTTTTTTTGATATTTTGGCCAAATTCCAATGGATAATCGTAAATCGGTTATGATATCCAATTTTCGTTTTAAAATATGAGAAAGATGCAACATATTGTTTTATGAAAAAATATGATGGGAAAAACCTTGGAATTTGGTCGTATGCACGAAAACAACACATTTTTATATTTTTGAAAATTTTGCATTTTTATATTTTTATGTTTTTTCTATTTTTTTTAAAAAAATCTGTGGGCTGGCTGTCCAGCCCACCTCGCATGGACTAGGCCTCCAGTCCTTGTGGGCCGGAAGCCCACCTCCCTCATGTGGTTGGGCCGGGTACAAAGCCTGGCCTGACTCATTCAGGTGGTCGGGCCAGATACAAAGTCCGGCCTGGCCACCCCATTGTTCACCATGTGAATAGGGGACGAAGAAGACATTGAATAGTAGGGGGTGGTTTTTCGAGGGTGATGAAAGGCGTACCTGTTAGTACCATTGGGTAGAGGAGGCCGAGGTGGTTCTTCTTATGATGGTGGTGTTAGAAATGGTGGCCTGTGGGGGCAGGAAGAGGCGTCGGAAGTTGACGGGCTCATGTAGCTACCACTGCTACCTTGCCAGATAGCGCAGCTAGGTTGCTGGTGTGGAGGGGAAGTTGTCGGTGATGATGATGGTGGTGTTAGGTGGTCGGCCGACTGCTACTGGTAGTGAGAGAAAGCTATCGACCAAGGATGGATTTTAGAGAGAGAGAGTTGTCAGCCGTGAGAGAGAGAGAGACGACTGGTGCCGAGGAAGATAAAGGATGGTGATGTAATTTTTGCGTGATGTCTTCTTCTTCTTCAAATGTTTGTACTTATTTTTTATGCAAAATTCTCTGTTTTTCTCTGTAAATTTTCCTTCTCTCTGCGTAATTTTCCCCATTTCTCCCTCTGTGCATGGTTTATTTCTTGCTATTTATAGACATAACTTGCATGCATAAATGGCTCACTCCTGCAACAGCGTGCCTGCAGCAACGACGTGGTGGCTTGTCAGAAATGGCATGCCTACAGTGGTGGCTTGTTAGTGGTGGTGCAGGTGACCTGTTTGCAGGCAGTGTAGGTAACGGCATGTGGCAGACTACAGTGGTGTGCGCTGCGGCGGGACTGCAGTTTTGGGGGAAGGTGGAATTGCAACTAGATCCCTCAATTTGTAATTGTTCTGATTGCACTCCCATTTACTTTAAATTTTTAAAATTGTGCAATTGTATCCTTGCAAAAAACTTCAATATTAGCCTTAATTTTGCGCGCCTTTTTTATTTTGGGTGTTGGTTTTCGATTTGTGTGATTTGACCCACAATTAACCATTAAACTCTCAATTTCTTCAATTTGGCCCTTGACTTCACATAATTGGATTTGAAAAATTCAATTCGGTCTCCTGAAAATTCCAATCTTTTCAATTGAACCCAAATTAAGCTCAAGAACTTGATTTTTCATCGATTAAGCCCTTTATTAAATTAATTTGACCAATTTAAAGTATAATTAAGTCCATGCACTTAATTAAACCCTTTGATTGGACCCTAATTAATTCCCAAACATAATTATACATTATATAAGCTCGAGAAATAAGCTATTTTTTAAGAAAAATATGCTTGGAAAAACTTTGGAATTCAATCGTATGCACGAAAAGCACATTTTTTTTATTTTTCTTTTATGTGATTTTTTTATATTATTTTTAAGAAAAATAAAAGGTATTGGACTAGGTCTGACCCAACTAAATGGGCTGACACTTGGGCTGGACCCAACCCGACCAACTAGGTCGGGCTGAAAATAGGTCCAACCCAAAAAAATCAAAACAGAAAAAGAAAAAAAAAACTGCTGCAATTTTCATGTGTTATATGAACAGTAACAGGGTGGTCGGTTGATGGCGACGAGAGGCTTACTTGCCACTTCTGCCGGGTAGAGGAGGCTTACGTGGTTCTTTTTATGGTGGTGGCATCAAAATTGGTCGTTTGTGGTGGATGGGAGGAGCACCAGAAGCGACTACTAGTTTTTAAGAAGGGGTTGTCGCTGCGTTGCTGGCGTTATAGAAGAAGACTGGACTTGTACAAGTGTTGTGGGTGAAGAGGAGAGGCTGACAATGTCAGAGGGAAGGCTGCTGGTGTTCACCGGGAAGTGTTGTTGCTAGAGGAGAGAGAGAGCTGACTTCCATTGGTTTTTGAGAGGGAGAGAGCTGCTGCTGAACTGTGGGATAGAAAGGGATACCAACGTGGTTTTTGTCGGTGTCGAGGAAGAGGAAAAATGGAGGTGGTTATGGTGACTATGGGAGAGTTGCAGTGGTTATGGTGCAATTTTATATTGTGCTAATCTCCCCCGTGTTCTGTAAATTTGCTCCTCCTGTGTTATCATCTATACATGTTATTTATAGGCAAAGGACGCAACCGTTCGGCTGCCCATTGCATGCTACGATGGGTTGCCTCATAGTCACATGCAATAGCGTGTCTGCATTGTTCAGGTGACTAGATAGTGTAGTCACGTCTGCAGGATTTGGAGGATTTGGGAGAAGGTGCAATACACTTTGGTCCCTCAATTTGTAATTGTTCTAATTGCACCCCTAATTGGATTTAAACTTTTAATTTTGTGTAATTGTGTCAGAATTTCAACATCAACCTTAGCTTTGCGTGCCTTTTTTATTTTTGTCCTTGGTTTCATATTTATGTGATTTGACCCTTAATTGACCATTAAACTCTCAATTTGTCCCCTAACTTTGCCTAACTGGCTTGGAAAAATTAAATTTGGTCTCCACAATTCCAATATTCTTAATTTAACATGGTTTAAGTTCAAGAACTTCATTTTTCATTGATTAAGCCCTTAATAAAATTAATTTGACCAATTTAAAGTATAATTAAGTCATTACACATAATTAAATCCTTGAATTAGACCCTAAATTAGTTCTTAAACATAATTATACTTTAAAATTGGCCTATAAGAAATATAATTATGTCTTTCAACTTAATTGTTATGCAAATTTATCCAACAATAAATTATTTTAGCCTTCAATTTGTATTTCCTTCTTTTTGGGCAGAAAAGAGGTACAATCAAGCTCTTGAAAACATCTAAATTTTTCACTTTGACTTTTTCTACCAATCCCTTTTATTTTATTTTTGTTATTTTTCTTTTATTTTGGATAGATTTTGGTGAATATCCCATAAATGGGTTATGACAGTCAATGTGCCTAGAATTCTCAAACATTGTTTTTCTTCATCTTGGCTCATATGTTCGCCAAGATGCACAACATGTTTTGCTTCCATCACCCTAATTTGTCTCGTCATCAAAGTGTACAAAATAAACCCAAATTCTACTGCCCAAAAGCAGTAAGGACAATCAAAATCCCCACCGATATGCTAACCCACGAAGACTGAAATTCAATTCATCTTAGTCATTAAGCATATGCATGGGAGTTGCGTATGTTGTATCCTTAACACCTTTCCACCAAGATACTATTGAGTTATGCCCTCTTTGAGCACTCTCTTATGAAGTGAAATTTATCAATAAAGCAAACCTTGGTCGCAAATCAACATCCACCTACAGAAATCAGAACTGATCATGGAAACGACACATCAATTTATATTCTAAATATTTATCTCTTCTTAAAATTGGTTCGTTAATAGATCCGCTGTATAACTTACCCTAATCATCAAACAACCACAGTGTCTGCACTACTAATTTGATTCAATGGCAGCATTAAAATCTAGATAAATTGATCAATTAAGAAACATAATTGTCCGCAATATATGTTTAGTTCGATTGAATATTCTCCCTAAGATTAATAACATAGATCTTTTACAATTATTAACTTAGTTGCTTCATAAGTTCATATACCACAACTCCGGTTTTGATATCAAACTTAGCAATCAATTGTCTACAATAATAACTTTCGAGCCCGCTCTTAGCAATTAAATAAACAATCATAGGAAAATAAGCATAGGAGAACAAACATATTCATCATATAAACTGAAAAATTGAGGTAAAAATAGATCTCACAGTTCTTGAAATCTGAAGGTTTCTGTGTCCTTGCAACCAAGCAAAAGAGTCTAGCCTTGCATGTTTATTGAACAACTAAATAAAAAGATGGAATAAAACATGATTTAGGGTATGGAGGAGGAAGATTTGTGTTTTCTTTTGCTTCCGGCCGAAACTTCCTTGCTCCTCTCTTCTTTTATATATGCTTAGAAACCCTAGTATCTATTTTACAAAATAGTCCTTCCTTAAGTTGACAGAATTTAGTTGTCCCTTGTAAAATTCATATCTCCTTAATATAACATTGTTTTGAGCTGAAATTTGGAACGTGTATAGGTCTTTGAGTCCTTAATCCACTAAAATTGAGTTTGCATCAATCAGAATTCTGTATCTCGCGATATGTAAATTGGAATGGACAACGGTCGATATCAGCAGATTGCAAGATTTGACTTTGAAGGTTGTGATTTCCATGATCTTCCTTATTTTATTTCTTTTTCCTTAGCTTTCCATAAATTTATGGATGTTAGATTTTGAATGTCACTGGAATCACTTCATTTCGATCTCTAGAGCTTCCGCTCGCACAAAACACCGATCGAAGGTCAAATCGTCAATCGACTCAATTACTTCCTTTTTGCATCTTTCATCAAAAAATGCCTTCAAAACATAAAACAAAGAATATCAAGGCATTTTATACACAAAAAATATGCAAAACACTAGGTAAATATGGATAAAACTATCAAATAATATGGTCGCATCAATACATTACGGTGAAATCCACTTGTTCAGTCGCATCGATCTTCGTAACACTAAAATTGTGCAATGTCCCATAAGAAATTTTCAAGTTCTTTGGAACTTCTTGCCCCACCAAAAGAATTTGGTGAGACACTTTAGGGTTAGATATACTTACCCCATTTAGACTGTTTGTTATTGCCTTTTTAGAATGGCAATCATCTCTTCGGCAGCTTCCAGTCGCTCACTTGATTCTGCAGCGACAGAGATGTACAAACTTTCAGCCCTTTCAGTGTTTCTCATAGCTTCTTTCAAGCGAGCAGTGATAGAGTGTTCTTTACCCTCTTCCACTAGCCATATCAATGTCTCAAGATGAGTCAACCTTTCACGAATTGTCTTTATAGGTTTATACGTGAAAAGCTTAGTCACCAACGCTCCAAATTATTCCAACAATGACTCTTCCAAATCAACCCTTCAATTTATGCATAAAATAGTCTCGCTATTCTACCAAGAACACATCCGCGCTCTAATACCACTTGTCACGAGTTCAAATGTTTTGCCTAAAACCAACCCTTATACGCCAACCCAACCCCCTACTAAGCTCAGCCTTTTCTCATGCTTTACTCGTGCTTGCCTACAACTAAGTGTATCCCACACCTAAGAGGTTTACAACACTCTAACAAGTTATAAGCAAGTGGAACACACAAGTAAGAAGGAATGCAAAGCAAGTGAACAGCATATATGGGAAAATGCCTAACCTTTACTAATCTCGTAAACAAAAGAATTACACCATATATTAGTGTGTGTGCTCTATACAAAGATTGCATGCTACACAATCAAGGCTTTCCAGCCTATTTATAGACAAACATAAGTGAGTTACAAGGCAAAACCATCATCCTTATATTCTACGATATAGTGGGGCACTTTCTCTCCCATGTTCTCCGTTCTTTTTATGGCTCATATTCCAGCAAATGGTGCAAAATTTCTCCACCATGTTCCCATGATCTTTGTAGGGTTTTGAAAAAAATTGAATAGGAAAAGGCATTAATACCCTTGATGGCTTATGATTAGGTATAAATGAATTAAGGGTATAGTAGTAACTTGGAAATATAAATAGAAAAAGAAAAGAAGAGAAGTAAATCTGAAAAATTTGAGAGAGAAGAGAAACGGAAGAGAGAAGAAAGGAGAAGAAGAAGAGAAAAGAGGAAAGGAGAAAGGAAGGAGGAGAAATAAGTTATTAAGGTAATGTGTATGTGTTATTATGTAAAAATATTGTTTATTAGTTAAGCTTTTTGTTTGTATTGGTGATTAGGGTTTGTAGATTTTATTTGGGTTTGATTGATGAATGAATTGAGATATTAAGGGTTTAATGTGTTGGGTAATGGTTTAATGAGTTTGATTGTAGATGATTTTGGAGTTATTTGATGTATTTAGTGCAAGAAAATGTTGAGAAATGGTGAAAAACCCATGCTGGAATTCTGGGCTGGAGGTTGAAGATGACGGAATTTCATTTTGGTCTCTTTTGTGAAAATTACAGTTTGGTCCCCGAACTTTGGAAATTTATAGTTGTCCCTGAACTTTGGAAAATTACAGTTGGGTCCTTGAAGTGAAATTTGAGATTATGGACAGAATTTAGGATGAATTATGGGTAAAATTTCAGTATAGCTATGAATTTATGAGGTGTTCAATTTAGTCTTTCAATTTGATAAAATTACAATTGGACCCTAAAAATAATAGAAAGATTTCAGAATGGTCCCTAGATAAAATATTAGTTTTTCAAATTGGATTGGTGGATAATTGAGGCTTATTTGATGAATTATTATAAATTTTATGAATTGTGTATTTTGAATTAGATTTCGGAAGAAACCGTTGTTTTTAGGTTTTGCGAAAAATAGTTAGTTTGATTCGAAACACATAGGATTATGAATTAAACTCTTAGATACATTTGTTAAATAGATTTTAATTCTTTTGAGTCATTTTTGAGTATGTCTTCTTTTATATATTCAGATAATCCTGATATTCTGCCCGCGATACATCATTAGGATTCCGTCAGTATTCCACTTTTGAATTTCGATCGCTTTTGAGTCAAGTGAGTGGATAATATTTAATATGCATGAGAAATATTATAAATATTTGATTTGATAGTATTTGGATTATGCTTCTTTATAATATATACATTGATTACTATTCTTGTTACAATAAAGCATAATCAATTGTTGAATATACAGTCTTGATATGAGCCAATATATGATTGTGAATTGATAGCTCATCATTTTATTGATGCCATGAGTTGAGCCTTGAGATATGAATATGTCTGTTTGATTATGATATATATACCTACGGTATGTCAGTCAGAATACCCATACTAACGGGGTAGTGTTAGCCTTTGTGCACATCGTATCTGAAACCGTAGTTGGTTGGGGGAGTCACCAACCTGTGCGGACTGATCATCCTACAGTACGGAGCCTCATGCTCATTGCATTTTGATTTTTTGACAAAGCTTTACCTATTACATTCTTGTTATGACCCATTTGAGAAATTTTCTTGTAAGAACTTTGAGCCAATTCGATAATATATTTTTCATTGTTGTATTATCTCGTATATGTATATTAGATGTTATCTACTGACTAAGTTGTTAAACTCACCCCCTCAATATTTATTATTTTCAGGCTCGTAGCTTGTTAGCAGATCATTATCGTTGAAATCTTGAGTTTTTATGGTTAGTTAACGCTCTACAATTATAACATGTATTCGACTCTTGTATCAAAACAATCAAACTATATTATAAGTTTACTTTGTTATTTATGCTGTGTTAAACTCTGAATATGAATGATAAGTTTGTAAGTTTGGGTTCGCATAGATGTGGAACTATGTGCCGGTCACAGATCCGGGAATCGGGTCGTGACAATCTTGAAGAGCAATCTCAATCATGCCCCATGTTCCAACCACCAGTCCCCCATGATCTAGAGCAATAACTACCACCACTAACTCATAATCTGCATGTCTAATTGCTAACACTCAACTATTAATTTTAGATGTGTCTGCTGCCAACTTGGAACATTCATTATCTAAGCCCCATGCTCATGCCAAGTTACTTCCCATGACTTCAATGAACCAATGTGTGCTAATGCAATCACTGGCACTGTTTTTGCTGCTGAATTTTGATATGACGTGACACAGCCTCACGTGCTGTCACTACCTATTATGTCTTTGACTCACATTTCTCATCCTACATATTTGACTTATTCAACATTGTCACAATAATTATAACTAATACTAGCTATATTGCCCGCGCGTTGCCGCGGGCATTTTTGTGTATATAATTTAACATCATTAAATCAACAACGATAAATTTATATGATATAACTAAATAAAAGTTATCGATCAGGAGATAAAATGGAAAAAAATTTAAGTACAGTTTATTGCGCAAGCATAGATTACATCTTTAGAATGTAGATATTACGTTATGAAATATCACAAAAGAGCGTGAATTAACATTTTCCAAACCAGAGCAAAATATTTTAATAAGGGAAAACAAATTAACCACAAAAACATTATTGTGCAAATAATTAAATTATTATTATGATTATTCTTATTATGTTAGTAATGAAAGGAAAAAAATAAATGAAAGAGTAAAAATATCCTATAAACTTTAACAACAGATAAGAGAAAAAATACAAAAAAATTAAAATTATGATTGCTATTATTGTAAAAATAATAAAAATTATCAAATTATCAAGAGGGAAAAAAGAATATTAACAAAAGAGTAAGCAAGAAAAACAATTAAATTATTATAACAATTATTATTATTATTATTATTATTATTATTATTATTTTCATTATTATTATTATTATTATTATTATATTGAAAAAGAATATATGAATTAATATCAAATAAAAAATTAAAAGAATAAGGACAAAAATGAAAAATGACATATATAAATTAATTCCAATTGAAGGATAAAATTGAAAAAAAAAACTAATTGGAGGACCAAAAATTAAATATTTATCAAATGCTGTCATTGGATTAAAAATTAGAAGAAGAGGGACTGAAATCAAACTTTGTATATATTACCAATTGCAATTGGAGGACGAAATTAAAGAAAACAAAACTTCGGTACCGGCAAAAATTGAAGGAACCAAAAAGAAACCGAAAATCAAAAGTACAGGGACCGAATTAAAATTGCCTTATATAATTAGTTTTCATTGAAGGGCACAATTGAAAAAAATAAAACTTTCAATTGAAGAAATCAGGCAGACAATTGAAATCAAAACCTCAGGGACCGAAATTAACTTTGTACACACATGAAGGACCGGACCTGACATATGGCCCGGAGGAGAGAGAAAAGCGACAGCCGTGACAAAACCGCCACCGCCGCTTACACGGTCATATATGATGTACCCGCACGCGCCTCCTAAAGGGCGCGTGGCGCTGCGGGTCGCTTCCGCGTCCTGACGACACGCTAGGCGTTCGGCCGGAAATATAATAAAAAAATAGGCTAATTACCAGGCCACCCCTAACCCAACCCAGATCTACGAAAAAACCTCGGGGGAAAGGACGCCCTTGTCCCCCGTTACTGTGGATGTTTTTGTCGTTTTCTAGGGCCTTTGTCGTCTGTGCACTGTGCATTGAAGGAGGGAAAAACCGAAAGCGGCCCTCGTCCCTGTGCTGTATTTTGTCGTTTTCGAGGGGTTTTTGCGTGATTCCACTGTGCACATTGCGGCTAATTCAAAATAATTAAAAAAAAAGCCAAAAACCGAAAATACCCCCATTAAATAAATACAAAACGCCTCAGCCTCAGACCCATTGTCGTCCCTGCACTGCCACAATCCACAGTGGATTGTGAGGGCAGCTACAGGGCAAAATCCCACGCCCTTTAGTTGGTTTTTAATATATAGTAGTCAAAGATGATTAAGAAACTTGAGACTGGCAATTTATGGAGCAATTTTTACGGAAGAAAATCTTTGAAGAAATATATATTCGATGAGGCCATGGATAGAGTTGCATGGTGAGCCCCAACTTTTTCCATTCATAGAATGTTGTGCTCAATTTGTAAAGTATCGAAGGTTAAACATATCTAAACTTGCATGCTTAGGATTAAAAAGAAAAATCTTTTTTTCCAAAATCATGAAAAAACATATTGCATGGATTTTAAGTACGAGGATTATGATTAGGACTTCGTCATTGAAAGATTGAGTGAAAAACAAGGGCTAACAAAGATTCACATAAATAAAAACATAATCTATGATGTGCTAATCTAAACGTAAATATCAATGGTGTACAATCTCCCTGAGGGATGTTAGAGTATCTATTTTCAAAATGTATATTCCATATTTCAATCCCTGTATTATTACTCTTGCCTTGTTACATTGGATACCTTTTTATTTTGATCAATACAACCGTGAAGTCCATGTTGGAAAAACCTTTTGTTTATCTTGTCCTTCATAAACAAGCACTGGTGTTGTTATTATCCAGTTGAAATGGGATTATTTTCATGCTAGAAAGACAAATGCCTCCAACTCTATATCTATTAATTACATGGAAGTGAACACTAGTTTTGATCCATTTGCCGGACAATTTTCACGTAGTTTCAATCTGTATTTACGTATTTGGTCATTTTAAAAAAAAGTGTGCAATAACCCTACTGACTCTGGCCTTTACTGTTCTGTTTTGTCTTATATGGCGGTAAAGTTATATTTAGCCATTTAAAAAAATATATGCGATAACCTTAATGCTCTTGGCGGTTCATGTGCATTTTTGTCTTATTAATTAGTATTATGGTTATTTTACTTTGCACAGGAAGGTAAAAAAACGAAAACACCCCCGGACCCAGGACTAAAAATGCAGTAAATGGAGAGGAAAAATAGTAATCTTACTATTCCAATCCACAGTGCCTCTGAGTCTAGTGAAAAATCATTGTTAATTACTATGCAAAATGCGTTTTAGCTTTTTTAGTAATTGGGAAAAGTCATGGTTGAACATTGCATCTTCACCTCTTAATCTAATATATAGCTTAAAAAGTTTTTAAAAAAATGACAATTATACTATTTTTACATCATAATGCAATGTAATAAGGGAAAGGGACAATTGAAATAAACTAATAGGTTGGTTATACTTTTGAAAGAATAGATTTGACGAATTCCATGTATACAATATATAATATTAGAAATAATGCATGCTCGAACATTGCATGTTCACCTCTTAATCTATTATATAGCTACTCTCTATAACACTTGTGCTCATGTCCACATGAATCTGCACGCAGTTCTCATCTTTCTTCAATTGTAAGAATCATCTGAGCACCTCAACCTGATCATTCCACCATGTTTCGTTCAGCCTTTTGCTTCCGAGCCATTGTTTTGCTTTCATCTATAATCTCAGTCACCTGCTCCAGCTACTCTAATGAGACTGACTTATTAGCCCTAATCCAATTCAAGAACAGAATAGTGGATGACCCTCTTGGGATCATGAGCTCGTGGAACAGCACTGTCCATTTCTGCCAGTGGTATGGCGTCTCTTGTGGTCAAAGGCACCAAAGGGTCAGAGTGTTAGCCCTACCGTCCCTCAAACTTTCAGGTACCATATCACCCCATATTGGCAATCTGAGCTTTTTAAAGGAACTATACCTTCAAAACAATAGTTTCTTTCATGAAATCCCTCCACAAGTTGGCCGTTTGCGTAGCTTGCAAGTATTGTCTCTGCAAACTAATTCCATCTCTGGTCAAATCCCTCCTAGCATATCTGATTGCTCTAACCTTATTTCAATGAACATTGAAAACAACAACCTGACAGGAGAAATTCCTGTGGAGCTAGGCTCTTTGTTGAAGCTCAAAAACCTTACTCTACATATCAATGGTCTAACAGGGACCATCCCTCCTTCTTTAGGGAATCTATCCTCCCTTGAGAACCTTCGGCTAGAAAAAAATAAAATTCTGTCTGGGAACGTTCCTAGTACTCTAGGAAACTTGAAGAATCTCAGGGTTTTAAATCTGATGGATAATATGTTTTCAGGTTTCATTCCACCCTCAATCTTCAATCTTTCTTTATTGACGGGTTTGGATATAGGATTCAACCTCTTCCATGGCAATATTCCATCTGATATAGGCATATCTCTCCCAAATCTTGAATTCTTTTCAATCGCCTCTAACCAGTTCACTGGTTCCATTCCTGTTTCTATATCAAATGCTTCAAATCTTGAATTGCTTCAAGTAAGTTTCAAATAATCTAACAGGAGAAGTTCCTACATTAGAAAAGCTGCATAGGCTTAACTTCTTCACCCTTTCCTCCAACCATTTAGGAAGTGGACAAGCTAATGACTTGAACTTTCTCTCCTCATTGACCAATTCCACCACTTTGGGGTATTTGTCTATTACACGAAATAACTTTGGTGGGGAGTTGCCGAAACAAATCAGCAATCTCTCAACCATGCTCCGGGTGATCAGCCTAGCAGAAAATAACATCTTTGGAAGCATCCCAGCTGGAACAGAGAAGCTGGTGAGTTTGACAGTCTTTGATGTTAGCACCAACAAAATCTCAGGTATTATTCCTTCTAGCATCGGAGAGCTTCAAAATCTTGAGGGATTGGTTCTTGACTACAACAATTTATCCGGGCATATTCCATCCTCTGTTGGGAATCTGACCAAATTAATGGCACTCCATTTACGGGAGAACAGTCTCGAAGGTAGCATCCCCTCAAGTCTAGAGAACTGCAAGAAATTGGTAGTGTTGAATCTGTGTCAAAACAATCTCAGTGGTGACATACCCCCAGGACTTTTTGGGATCTTCTCATTACTGTATATTTGTTTTTCTAAAAACCATATTTCGGGTTCCCTCCCCATCGAAATAGGAAAGTTAATAAACCTATCAATCTTAGATGTATCTCAAAACATGTTGTCGGGTGAGATTCCTAGTGGTCTTGGGGGTTGTGTAAGTCTTCAAGGCTTGTATATGAATTCCAACTTCTTTCATGGGTCTATTCCTTCATCATTGAGTTCACTGAGAGGAGTTCTACAGTTCAACTTTTCTCACAACAACTTGTCAGGGAAAATTCCAGAGTTTTTCCAGGGCTTCAACTCATTAGAGATGCTGGATCTCTCTTATAATAACCTCGAGGGCATGGTACCAGATGAAGGAATTTTCAAGAACTCAACTGTAGTTTCAGTCATAGGAAATAGCCAGCTATGCGGTGGTGTTAACAATGATTTTGGGCTGCCGAGATGCAATATCCACCAACCAAAGAGGCTGAGCCACAAATTGAAGATAGCAATCATTGCGATTGCCGTGCTTCTAGCACTGGCCCTTTTCGTCACTTGTTTATTTCTCAGTTCGTCAAGAAGGAAAAGAAGAGAGATTAAATCGAGCTCTAAGCGGAATGCGCTAATGGAGGTGTCCTACCAAACTCTCTTAAAAGCTACCGATAGATTCTCTTCAGCGAATTTGGTTGGGACAGGTAGCTTTGGGTCTGTGTATAAGGGAATTCTTGACGGAAATGGAATGTTAATTGCTGTCAAAGTGCTGAATCTCATGCGTCAAGGAGCTTCCAGGAGTTTCATAGCTGAATGTGAAGCGCTGAGAAACATCAGACACCGGAACCTTGTCAGGGTTTTGACTGTATGCTCAAGTATTGATTACCACGGTAACGATTTCAAGGCCATAGTATACGAGTTCATGGCTAATGGGAGTCTAGACGATTGGCTGCATCCATCTGCTACAGGAGGTGGCGTGCCGCTGATTCTGAATCTCCGCCGGAGACTCAGCATTGCCATCGATGTTGCGTGTGCACTAGAGTACCTTCATCATCATTGTGAAATCCCAGTAGCTCATTGTGATCTTAAACCAAGCAATGTTCTTCTCGACGATGAATTCACTGGACATGTAGGTGACTTTGGGCTAGCAAAATTTCTTCCTGAAGCAAGCCTTGACTGTCCACCAAATGAATCGACTTCCATTGGAGTAAGAGGAACTATAGGTTATGCTCCTCCAGGTAGTAAAATTATCAATCTTGTATTACTGTTATATGTGTTTTGAAAAAGCAAACTCAATTGCATGTTTTCGTTATGAACTGCAGAGTATGGCGCAGGAAATGAAGTGTCAGCCTGTGGTGACACGTATAGCTATGGCATACTCTTGCTGGAGATGTTCACAGGAAAGAGGCCCACTGATGAGATGTTCAGAGATGGCTCAAATCTTCATGACTTCGCAAAGAGAGCTGTGCCTGAACAAGTGAACCAGATTACAGATCCAACTCTTGCTCAGGAATTTAGCAGCATGGGAAGCAGCAGGATTCTTGAGTGCTTGAATTCAATATTCCGAATTGGAATCTCATGCTCTGTTGAATCGCCAAGAGAGCGCATGAAAATCAGCGACGCCGTTGCTCAACTCTATTCTGTCCGGAATGAGCTTCAATCAACAGCTGGTAATTGATGATATTTTCAAGTAGCATAATTTTCTCCAAGTTAATTGATGGCATAATTTTCTCCAAGTTAATTGATGGCATAATTTTAAATTCTTGTATCGCAGCTGAGCAAGGAAGATGACATTTCTTCAAGTTGCCAGACGATCGAGATGAGGGGCGCCGGCCAAACCTTACCATATCTGGGCCTCGTCATCTACCTCCTATCATGCCGTTACGTTTATTTATTTAATTTCAGTGTGCTTTGTTTGTATGTTCTGCGGATGATTCTTACAGCATTTGACTTTTAATATATCTTAGTGTTTTTTTTTGTTTTTTTAAAATTAAATATTTTTTGTGTTTTTAGATCTTTTTGATGTGCTGATGTCAAAAATATATTTTAATAAAAGCTATAAATTATAATTTTTTTGTATTTAAAATTTCAAAAGAGAGTTTTCAGTAAAACTTATACAAAACTATAGGATAGGTTAGTCACCTAAATACTTTCAAATTTGTAATTAGAATAAAATGTATCGCACCTAACCACACTACTAAATTGATCCCTAGTATCCATTATTACCTCATGCTAACATGATCAAGTTTTGCACAAATTTAATTTGCAAAAAATGGCAATAAATTCTACAATTAAAAAATAAAAGAGTGTCCATTATGGATGCAGACATAAATACTATGATAATCTAGTTTAGTAACCTTCATTTTCTTAGTAAGAATCATTGAATTTGAGTGTAAGTTAGCAAGAAATTAAGATCATAGACTGGGTCGTAAACAGCATGATAATTGTAAATTATATTCAATTATTTGTACCTCCAAGGACAGTCATTAAGCATGCATTAGAATGTTGTTCCTCACAAATGAATTGGAGTCATAGAAAAAATGAAGATTTGATCCAATAAAAGTTTTTAAAATAAGACAGGTTATTCAAATTAGTTGATGGGTTGGAACAAAGAGCAAATTTGACATTTCTATCAAAATATTATTTGCTAAATATTTAATTATTTTTTTATGTTTTTGAATTGTTTTGTTTTGATGGTGTCATAAATAAATAGAAAAAAAATATTAATTCCTTCCCATTTAGACTCAAGTTCATTGCCACCATAAAGTGGAAAATAAAACTAACCATCAGAAAAAGCTTCCCTCTAAAAATGGACTCTTGGCATGACCCAATAGACCCTCACCAATCCATGATTTAGTTGTTTATCATAATTTAATTATAATGGGGCCAAACAGATTACATATTTCTATTTTGGGTTCTTATATATATATATATATATATATATATATTGATGTGTGTGTCAATGTAATATATTGATAAATTATGTGGAGGTAACATCAATTGCGTTGTAATTTAAAATCATGTTCAGTGCATATAAGATTGCCACCATTTGGGCCCAGATGATGGCTTTTAGCTATTTGGGCACCTTTCCCACCACCATCCTTTGTGAACATCGTAGTCTGCATGTCTCCATCCAAAGATAAGATCATTCTTAGCTATTGGACAAGCCAACACGTTAGAAAAACTAAATGCTTGAAATTGCATGCCCTATTTTATTGACATTGGCTGGATGATGACTTCTTCTATTGTATATGATAATCTTTCATGTGTTCACACTTAAAAGCCCTCGAAGATTTTTATTATCAAGGAAACCAGTGAATTCCATCAAACGCTAATCAAAGCTTAGTTGTCATTATAAATTCAAACCAGATTTTATTAACATTCATTGTAATTGTAAATACATTTCCGTTACAAACGTTTTATTGCTTGTAATTGCCTGAAATCAAACACTCAGGACGGTATAAATCATAGTGCAAGATGAATAGAAATTATGCATTTTCATTTGTTCACACTTAAAAGCCCCTCGAAGATTCTTATCAACGGTTTAAATCCCTTCTCTCAAGATCAAACTCGTCTAGAAGCCATGGATTAACCTATAAAAGGGGAAATGATCGAATTTTAAGATGTGTTATGCATGATGCTAAGAGGAAATCCTCAACCTTTTGAAACTCATAAAATTGACTTTCATAATTTACTTCATAGCTTTGTTCAAAACATTTTGACAAAATTAGTTTGGTAAACACCATTGCCTAAATAATCTTGGAAAAATCAACTTTACCTTTTCATTTCAGAAATAATTTGATGTTTGCTTAAAACAACATTTAAACACTCTTTTGTAGGGTGAAACATTCAAGCAATTCTCATTTTGAGGTGGCCAAACAATTTTCAACCAAGACATAAAAAAAAATACACAAAAAAAGCTTGTTCCCATGCTCACATGCCATTTTTTAGTTGCATGCATAATTGTATATAGTTTGATTTGCTAGTCATTCATTCACAAAAATATAAATCTTCCTGCAAAAACAATCACAATGAACAAGGACAATATTTGTCGTTATAACTGTTTATGCTTGAATGGTGAAATGTTATCTTTGTTGTCCCAAGACATTCTAAAACATATCCCTCATGGTTCCTATTTGAGCTTGAATATTGTTTTCTTTTTAATAACCCTACTAGGATCACAGCTTATTGTCGGGGAAAATGAAAACTCTAATGACAATCAAAAGTCAATCCTAACTAGGTTCCATAAATATTATATTTCCATTCAAAAAACCATATTACTAATTTAGCTCTTCTAATTCAAGATAGTTATTTCTATTCAAGATTGCTCTTAGCAGGAAAGGGCTGACCAAACCTATCTTATAAATTAAACCAGGTTAATGAAAAGTAGGGCTCTCTTCTAACCTCTTTTTTTTTTTTTTTTGAATTTGAGGAAACCCCACTATCCAGAAAGCGCACTTTGTGGGCCTAGAAAGCAGGTAAAACTCCGACTGTCCCAGGCTCTTACAAGGCAAGAGTGATGCTTCAACACATCACTAGGGTGGGCAGCGGCTCGAACCTTGCTCTTGAAACATCAAGAGTGAGGTCGTTGCCGCCACGCTATCCCCCGGGGACGCTCTCTTCTAACCGCTCAGGCATCATATCCCCTTTTGTTGTTTAAACGACAATAGTACTGCAACAAAACACAAGTTCTTTTAAATGCTGAGTGGAATTTTATTCTGATGAAAGAATTGAATTACATTACATTAGATATCTAGTTACACAGCATGAATAGATAGTTTGACTTGAAACGTATCATTCTAGAAAGAGGATCAGCTACCTCACATCGAATTCTAGACCTAAAGCCATTGCATAATCTTTAATACTTGCCTTATCAGCGTGAGGGTGAAAAGGATTTATCTCAAAGAAGAGAGACTATTTTAATCCATAATGAATAGTGCCACATTCCTATGAGCAGCCACAGAAGCAGCACCAACCGGACCAAACTGGGATTGGGTCTGGAGCAGTTCTGCATCAATGGCAATTCTCTCCTTTAACTGCTCCAGCCTAGTTTGTGGTTGGTAATATGGGTTGGTGTTCACGTCCATGGCCATCCCATAGGATGTCTTGGCCACCACATTACATTGAGGAGGTTGCTGTTTGGTTTGTGAATCTTTTTCAGCCTCCGCGATGGACTTCTCTTGTATCAATGTGTTGGTCCTAAAGAAGCACTGTTGAGAGGTGGTTTGGGGAGGAAGAGCAGCATTTCTACAAAACATCCTTGCATCATTGAGATCTTTGATATTTCTGCCATTCTCATAGGGCACAACTGATCCCACAACTCTCCCTGGCTTTGCTGTACAGCAAAACAAAACAAAAATTAAGATGTTTAGTCAGCATAGCAGAATCTATCTCGGGGAAGCCAAGAGCCCCAGGAAGCAGAATAAAAGGTCTAGAAAGATATCTGGTAAAAACATTCATAAAAACAATTCAAGTCGCATGGACAAAAAAGTTAACCAGGAGGCTAGATTTAGGGGGGGTCTCTTTACAAAAAGCAAACAAAATAAGCACAGGTTATACCTGATGGCATTCGAGGTAGGGGCCTTGCGACCTTTGCTGGATTTCTATAACTTATATCTTGTACTCTTAAGTTTTTAGAAGCATCTTCTGTAACTTGCCTGTTGTCAAATGAGGTTGAATTTGAATGCATATTAGGTGGGATTGTGTTTGAGTGAACAGTAGACCTGTGAACAAAAGGAAAGGTTAAAAGGAAAAAAATGCAGAAATCATATTTATAGTGGTAGATCACAAGAATACCAGATTAAACAATACAGTGGTAGATCACAAGAATACCAGATTAAACAATACTCTAACCCTCAAAACAAATAAAGCTTATAAACCATTTTATCATCAATGATTTGGAGGCCGAAGGAACATGTAATTGCAAATCATACCGTGGAAGGGAGACGTGCTTCCTCTCTAGAGGTATCACTGGTGCACTTCTACCACAATTTTCCTCAAGATACGCAAACTGCTTTCTAAATTGACCTACAGCACTGCATTTCAAATTATCCATAATTTAAACATAGAAAGGAAATGGAAAGGCAATTGCTTCTACTCATAAAAGGGAAAGGTGCGCTGGAGGGAGGAAGAATTTAGTACCTAGGATAGAGAAAATTAGTGCTTTCATTTCCATTCAAATAGTCTTTGAGTAGCTGTGGATGGTATTCCAGTATTTCACGGTATAGCAGTTCCCGAACATCTTCCTTTGTTACCCTTCGCCTTTCAAACTCAAACTCCAACTTTCGTGATTGGCTGGCAGGAAGGTTCTCTCTCAACTTTGGCAAGGCCCTTAAAGTAAGGGTCAGCTAATGCCTATTATACAAAACTTGCATCAATCAAGTACAGCAATAAAATAAAGATAAGGAGCAGCAGGAAATGTAGCTCCATTCATACAGCAACAAGAATTGAATGCCAGACACCATTTGTATGGCAAGCAAATACGACAAAGCACACACCTCTTCAGCAGTTGGTCGATCTTTTGGATCAAATGATAGCAGCCTTTGCAGTAACCTGAGTGCCAAAGGATCTGCATTTGGAAATTTCTGTGCAAATGGCACAGGCTGTTTTTTCCTCATTTCACTCAAGTATTTTCTTGCCTTGTCATTTCGTACCTGCATTTTAAATGCAATACAAATTACCATCAATAACTTGAAAAGGAATTGCTGTCACCAACTGGGGGTGAGCGAGAGAGTCATACTCTAGAAATGTTTTCTAATGAAGGAGTCCCAAGAAGATCAGTGATCAAATCTAATTGATGTGCAACACTTTTACCCGGAAACAGTGGCTTCCCTGTCAATACCTCCGCAAAGATGCAGCCAATGCTCCATATATCAATTGCTCGCGTATACTGCACCCAAGTAGAAACACACACAACAAAAATAAGAACCAGAATTATAGAGCTTTCCACTGCAATTAAACCACTCTAGAAAACAGACACAACCTGACACAGTTACCTGAATTGACAGATATTTCAACTTCCAGGAGAGTTCATAGTCCTCCCTGAACAACAATCATTTTAATCTAGGCATTACTGCTAACTATAAAGCACTAAATCATTTTATGGAAAAGTAAACATTTATCTTCAATAATACACAACAACCGATTGTACTATATTTTCTGTTGCTTCACATCCAATAAAAGCTTATTGTAAAATAAGGAATACCATACTTATATTAAATATGCCGAACAATGACATGATACAATAGCATTATTCAGAAAATTACATGTACCCTATATCATGCTCCAACCAGGTTGGCTCTGGAAAAGAATGACCACACACGGTAATAAAAGCCATACCTTTGAAAAGAAAGATCCACACAGCTCCGGAGCTCTATACCATCTTGTAGCAACATAGTCCTGCAAGATGCATTTATTAATGAAAACTTCTTAACTGAGAGATATGTTGGTCATCTGATATTTGTTATAAAATGCTGGAATACATACCGTCCAGAAAACAGTGGTTGGTGTGTCACTAAATGCTACTCTTGCCAGCCCAAAGTCACATACTTTTAGTTTGCAATTTGCATTTGCCAAAATATTCTTTGGTTTAAGATCTCTATGGTACATATTTGCTGCAGCCAAACAACTTCAGTTCAGAACAGAGGTAGATCAAAAGCACTAAAATTTTAAATTTTAAATTTTAAAAATAGGGCTGCATTTACACAGTTACACAAGATGCTGACCAAGCATACATATGCTTTCAAGGTTTAGAGAGCAAGTTTTGACCCAAAAGCAGCCTGTGACAGGGTAGGTAAGAAAGAAACAGTCACCTGTATGCATATATTTCAGTGCTCGTAGCATCTGATAAAGAAAGAACTGATGGTGTTCCGTTGTCAAGTCATCATTAGCTTTGATGACTTGGTGAAGATCAGATTCCATGAGCTCAAAAACAACAAATATGTCTTTGAATTCTCTCTTTGAGGGTGGCAGCATAATTCGCTTAATCTCAACAATATCAGGATGCCGTAAAAGCCTAAGTAACTTTACTTCTCTCAAGATTCGAATAGCATCAGAAATATGCTCAAAAATATCATTAATTTTCTTTATTGCCACTTTTTCTCCAGTATGCGTGTCAATTGCAGCACAAACAACTCCATAGCTTCCCTTTCCAACAACTTCTAGAATCTTGTATCTATTGGCATCCCCATACTCGGTGAAAAACTCCATCTCTTTGAAGTCCTGAAACAGGACAAAAATTTCAATCAACGATCTTGATGCAGGGATAGACTAGATACAATAATGCAATAATCTTGATGCAGGGATTGACTAGAAACAATAAATCTCGAAACAAATTAATAGAAAAAAAAAAATCATAAACACAAATCCAAGAGCCTCTGGCTATAAAAGACAAGTAGATGAAGTATCTGTTAAAATGATAGCATACATAGAGCATAAATTGTGAATCATATACAGATGCAAGCATAACCAAAAAGATCCAGTCAGTTCAACGAGAATACAGAAATAAGTTGTATATTCTAGAGCAAACAACACTGGACACACATAAACCAATAATTTTATCAAATGATCATGTTAAGAGTGAACTAATCTCTAGCTTGATTGTATGCCAAAAGATCATCATTACACTGAAAAGAAATGCTTGAAGAATGAGATAATGGAATCTTTCACTAATCAATACACATGAAAAACATTAGAAAAAATAAGCGAAGGATGAAGGATGAATAGTGGAGAAATTGTGCACCATCAACTTTAGGGAACGGAATAGGGTTCAAGATTGGTCATAGCTTACGATATGCATTGAAGAATCAAATTCAGAATCTAATGGACTAGAATAGTGTCTAGCAATTGCAATACAGCACACAAAATATCAAGTAAAACACCTTTATTTTCTGGAGGGAAGCAACATCAGTAAGAGTCAGAACCATTAATCTGACTAATTAGGACAAGGGAAAAAAAATCAAGCATCAAACCCAAAATCAATAAATTAGGTTTTTCATAGTTTGGCAGTTCAGAAATGGCGAATTTTAGCTTGCATTTGTTTCAATAAGTATTGAGACAGACAAAACCGTAAACACTTCATCATCACAGAGCAACCAAAATCTAAAAACAGATCATACTTTTTCATACAAGTAACAAATTGCTAAAATTCTAGTTAAAAGTTATCAAGAACATAAATAACCCAATCTTACCAAGTACAAATAATTAGCTTAAGTTTTTAAAATTGAAAATAAAAAAGGTAACCAGTCCAAAGAATTAAATTACAAGTAAACTAGAAGTAGTATCCAGCCACATTTCAAAACATAACCAATTGACCATGAACTTAATGCAAATAAAGCATAAATAACCCCAAACTTAACATATTTACTTGCTAATCAGATTAAGCCCAGTTTCTCAAATTACAAAACTTCATCCATTATCCTACACTTTCTCCCCACCCGAACACAGAATATCAATAACCCCGATCCTAATTCAAAAGGATATTTTTCCTCTTCATCAAAAACTGAATAGAACACCATTGAAAATCAAATCTTTCATCTTCCCTTAAGTTAAAGAAGTTTATCAAGTGGGTGGTTGAATTTGATAAAAATCCATTCAGCTTCTTTTCTTTTAGTTTCTATTCCCCCGAGAAAAAAAATGCCATACAATTAAGAATAAAAAAATTAGCCAAAATCCAAATTTTCCCAGATGGAATCAAAGAACCCAGATCCCTAATTCTTCAAAACAAGAGAATTCAAGCTTTTTCAATAGAAAAATCAAGATCAATAGCCAAAACAAAAGAGAGAGAGAGAGAGAAGGAAACTAACTTTTTTGATGATCTTGTTGAGTCTTCTAGATTTTCAAAACCCAACACAAACCAATAAACACAAAGACTTTATTTTTCTCTGCTTCAAAGTTAACTTCTTTTCAACAACCATCAACACCCCACTTCAAAATTTTCACTCTCTCTCTCAACCCACCACCCAAAAACTCAAAAGGCTTAAACTTTGAAGCAAGAACAGCCTCAATTGGAGTTTTTCGAGGAGATTCGTGAGAGAGAGAGAAACGGTTGTTGTATGGATATGAGGAGAAGAGAGCAATGGAGAGAGACAAGCAAAGAGAGAATCACAACAATGTCACGGTGATTGTTTAAATAAGGAGAAAACCAACTTGTCTTGTTATTACTTATCATTTTACTCTCTTTGTCAATTACTATTCCTCAATTGTTTAAAAAATTATATAAAACAAAATAATCGCATATATATTATGCGAGATACATTGCACACGCTACACGGGTTTATGTATTGAATTTTTTAAAGTTATAAAGAATAAAATATAATTAAAATTTATCAAAATGATTTATTTATTTTCTGCATCAAATTGATTGATTGTTGGACTCGTTTAAATTAATTGGAAAATAATCCAATTGACAGATAACAAAACTAAAATCGATAAAATCTATTAAAAATAAGTTATTTATTATAAGAAGAATAAATAATTAACATAAAAGAACATAGACATCAAAATATAATCAAACGAGTCTTAGTAAATCCGGATATTGTTTTCTTAATAAAAATGCACGAACAAAATCTCGTCATTCTCAAACTCTCTTTTTAAGAGGTATTCATTAAAACGATTATACCACATCCGACTAGATTCCTTCAACCCATATAAAGTTTTTTGTAATTTAATAGTATAAACACTTTTGGATTCATTACAAAAAGCTTCAAGCATTGTAAATCCTTCAGGGATTTTCATATAGATGTCTTTATCTAATGATCCATATAGATATGGTGCAACTACATCCATTAAACGCACATCTAACGTTTCTGAGAGCTCTAAACCAATTAAAAATCTAAAAGTGATTGCATCCATCACTAGAGAATAAGTTTTCTCATAATCAATGTCGGGTCTCTATGAGAAACCTTGTGTCACAAGTCGTGCCTTATATTGCACAATTTTATTGTTCTCATTGCGTTTTTTTAACAAAAAAAAACCACTTATGTCCAATGGGTATAACACCTTTAGGTGTATGGAGTACAAGTCCAAATACTTCACGTTTTGCAAGTGAGTTCAACTCTGTTTGGATTGCTTCTTTCCACATTGGCCAATCATTTCTATGTCGACATTCTTCAACAATTTGTGGTTCAAATTCATCATCACTTCTGGTGATGCCAAAAACAACCTTAAATGCAAATACATCATCTATGATAATTTTATCTTGTTCATAAATCTCTCATGTATAAACATATTTTTTGGAGATCTCATTATTTCCAGGTACCTGGTTCTTTTTAAAAGATCCATCTTTAGGGGGTCAGTATTAGAAGATGATTTGGACACAAGATTTGATGTGTGTTTTATGAATGAGGACTCTCCAAGAGTACCATCATCTATTCATTGGAGTTTTTTTTTCCTAGGATTTTTATCTTTGACTCCAATAGATCTTCCGCGCTTCAGGCATGGTATAGATTCATTTGCTGCTATGTTGACCTTTTTATCTTCAGGAATTTCAATTCTAAATGGAGCATTTGCAGTAGGAATATGAGATTTAACAACCTTTTTCACTATTAGTGAAAACACCCGATAATTGATTTGAAATATTTTATAAATGAATTATCCTTTGAACTTCAAGTTCACATTGATTTGTCATTGGATCAAAATGAGATAACTTCGGGTTATTCCAAGTAATTTCTTCTCGTGCTTCAGTGACTGAATTTGCTTTACCTAATGATGGGAAAATGTTCTCATCAAAATGGTAGTCTTCAAAACGTGCCTTAAAGACATAATCAGTCAAAGGTTCAAGGAATCTAAAAATAGATGAAGAATCAAAACCAACATAAATTCCTATTCTTCTTTGTGGACCTATTTTAGTCCTTTGTGGGGGTGCTACAGGCACATATACTACACAACCAAAAGTTCGTAAATAAAATATATTTGGTGGTATACCATAACAAGTTGTAAAGGAGAATAATCATGGTAAACACTTGGTCTAATTCTAACTAGAGATGCAACATGTAATATAGCATGTCCCCAAACAAATGTAGGCCATTTTGATTTCATAATTAATGGTCTTGCAATTAATTGAAGTTGCTTTATAAATGATTCTGCTACACCATTTTGAGTATATACATGAGCAATAGGATGTTCAACATCAATTCCAATAAAAGTGCAAAAACTATCAAATGCTTGGGAAGTAAACTCACCAGCATTGTCTAGTAAAATTTTCTTGATAGGATAATCAAGAAATTGCGCTCGTAGTCTGATAATTTGTGCTATTAATCTAGCAAATACAATATTTTGACTAAAAAAACAAAAATGTGACCATTTACTTGATGCATCAATCAATACTATAAAATATCTAAAAGATCCACATGGTGGATGAATAGGCCCACATATATCTCCTTGAATTCTTTCGAGAAAAGATGGTGATTCTATAAGAACCTTTGATGGGGATGGTTTGGTAATTAATTTACCTTGAGAACATGCAACACATGGATTTTTACTTGGTAAAAGAATCTTCAGGTTCTTTAAAGGATGCCCAGAAGAATTCTTAATAATTCATCTTATCATTATTGATCTTGGATGTCCAAGTCGATCATGCCAAAGCATAAATTGTTTTGGGTTGGAATACTTCTGGTGTATCACAACGTTTGATTCAATAGATTTCATGATCGAATAATAAATTCTGGAAGAGAAAGCAGGTAGTTTCTCAAGTACAAGCTTTTGACCTGAAATACATTCAGTAATATAAATATATTTTTTTCTATCTTCATCTGTTGTTTCAATATGATAATCAATAGCTTGTATATCCTTAAAACTGAGTAAATTTCTTCTGGACTTAGCTGAATATAATTCATCTTTGATGCTCAATCTTGTGTTATTTGGTAACACAATATTAGAATTTCTAGAGCCTTTAATCATGTCTGTTGGACCTGATATTGTAGTGACATTAGCTTTGGCTAATGTTAAATACTCAAAGTATTTATTTTCCTTAAGAATTGTGTGCGTTGTTGCACTGTCTACCAGACATAAATCTCCATCATGAAAAGCCATGTCACTATTCAAAAAATAATCAATGTTTATTATTTAACTTGATCCAAACTGATAATGTTTATTATAAACAGAATAACATAAAATAAGAGCTATTAATCATCTCTAATCCACTAAGCATGTTTTTTGTCTTATCCAAGTTTTCAAAGAAATCAGAAGCATCAATATAAGCATTTTGATTTTCAGAAACATTTTTATGAATAAAATTAGTCTTAACTGTATACTGTTTTAAAAAGGCTTGATATAAATCTGTAAGATGTTTTGGTGTAGGACAGGTATGACCAATGACCATGCATACCACGCCTATGACACTTATCTTCTGGATTTATTCAAATTCTTGCCTTTTCTTGTCTAAGTTTATTGTGTCTCCACTTCTGGTGGTATGACAAGTTGCTTTTTTTAGAAGGATTATCTCTTCTTATTTTCCTTTTTTTTCATACCTATATCCTTGGTTCTTTCTTGTCTTTTAGACAAAAGTTCCATTCACTTTAGGGAATAACTTACAACCTTTTGAAATTATGCACTCTATATTGTTGCTGCAGGACAATATTTGAGGCATGAAAAGTAGAGAATGTTTTCTCTAATATTTGATCGTATGTGATATCTTTACCATACAATTTCAACTATGAGATAATTTTAAAAGAAGCATAATTATATTCACTAATCAATTTAAAATCTTGCAACTTCAGGTGCAACCAATCATAACAACCTTGAGGAGGTATGATAAACTTTAGTGGTCATATCTTTTATTTAGATTTTGCCACATATTATTTCCTTCTTTGATGGTCTCTTAAAGATTCATAACTTCTAGATGAATCTCGACGTCAATATTTCATGAAAAATAATTATTTTTTAAAATATCAAAAGCGATAAATTCAAGTTTTGTTGGTTAGAACATAATGCTGATAACGTGTTATAAAAAGAATAAATAATTAACATAAAAGAACATAGATATCAAAATATAATCAAATGAGTCAAGAGAGAAAATACCTTTCTTATTATGAATCCCTCTATTTCCCCAAAATGTAAAGAATACAAGACAAGTGGTCTATTTATAGGAGAAGGAGATGAACTCAAGGGTTATGGAAATCCAAGAGACTAAACTCAAGAGTCATGGACATTCAAAACACATAAATATGAATTTATAACATTATTTATTTTTTGTAGTAAATTGATTGGTGTGATGTAAAGTGTTATAAATTATAAATTCAATGATATAAACTATAATTTTTAAAACTAAATAATGACTATCAAGCTAATTTTCCCTCTTCCAAATTAAAAAAGGGAAACTAATGAGAAACTTTAACTAGCGTCATCCTAGTAATGTTCACTTAGAAGAAGAAGAAAAAGATAAGGTAAGAAAAAAAATCTATGTACAGATATATTTATATATCATGTTTTCTTATTAAGAGTCACCTTTTTCTCTCCCCTACTATAATAGTTTTTTTCTTCAAAGTAAATCTAAAGAGTAATTACTAAAAAATCCCTAATTATTCCTTAAACACCATAAAATTTATTCTTAATCTCAATCAGTGTTATCTGTTTCGTTCCGTTTTGGTTGAAATGGCTGAAACATTTCATACCAGTTAAAAAAAGACAAAACGGCGTTGTTTTTACCTCGATTTAAATTGCAGTGTGATTTTGTTAAAAAAATTAAAAGAATAAGGACCGAAATGAAAAGTAGCATATATGACCAATATCAATTAGAGGAGAAAATTAAAACAATTAAAACCTACATACTAAAAAAATTGAAGGAACCAAAACCAAACCAAAAATCAAAAGAATAAGGACTGAAATGAAAATCAACATATATAATCAGTTTCAATTGAAGGGCTTAATTGAAAACAATCAAAATTTACAATGAAGAAATGAGGAATAAAAATAAAATAAAAAAAACATGGACAAAAATAAAACAATCACAAACATGAAGGACTACCATGTATTTTTTAGTGGCAGGAGAGAGAAAAGGGAGAAAAAACTAAAAATCGATCACGGGCAATTCACCGACCACCATCACACGACATGCCCCGCACCGAGAGGTAGAGAGCATGGTGTTGCACCCAGTGACAAGACAATTTCCATTGCAAAACGACGTCACACACGCCGTCTGAATGACACGTGCACATGAAACACTATTAGCAACGAGCCAACAGTGTTTTCGAAAAGAAATAATAAAAAATGTTAAATTATGTATACACCACTAGACCCGGTGATAGCCATGAAAAAACCAGGGATGAAAGTACCTCAATGCCCCCAGCTCCAGGTCTTTGTTTTTGTCTTTTCTAGAGTATTTGCATAGTTTTATTGTACATGAATATGTGAAAAAATAAAAACACCCCCGACTGTTTCTCGTTTTTTTGTCACCTCCCAGGGGTAAAATGGTAGTTGCACTATGCAATTCAAAACAAAAAATACTAGAAAACCCCAAACAATTTGAAAATACCACACAAGTCCTTTGGAAATGTCTAAAATACCCCTGGTTCTGAGGATTAAATTTTTTGACCCAAGAGGTAAAATGATAATTTTACTGTTGAAATCCACAATAATCTATGTTTAGAGACATAGTAAAACTTTGATGCCTTTTAATTGTTTTTTAATATGTTCAGAAGTATAATTGCTTTTAAAATATTAAATAAAAAATAATTTAAAATAATGCAAACATTATAAACCCACTCTTTCCCTTTCACTCCCAGTAATAACAAAAAGAACAATAATATAAAAAATGAGTACACTCTCCTTCTACTATCCCTAAATTGAAGAAAAAAAATTAGGTGTTTCAAATTACCATCAATCAACCATGTCTTTGATGCCAAGCTCGAGAATTGATGTTAGCAGGAACCGATACAAAGTCATCATCAATGCTGATGAAGGTCGGCGGAGAAGAGAGAACAATATGGTTGAGATCCGTAAGAACAAGCATGAAGAGAGTTTACAAGGTAACTTCACTATTCTCGCAAGTCATTTTATATGTTGTGTTCGAACAATTCTTGTTAATCGTTAGGTGTGTTATGTGATCAAATTTGTGATTAGGGTTTTGTTGGTGTTTTCTTTTTTTCTGTAAATTTTTCAGTTAGAGAGTTTGCCTTCAATGGTGGCTAGTGTTTGGTCTGATGATAGTAATTTGTAGATGGAAGCAACTGCTCATTTTCGAAAACTTCTTTCCATTGATATTTTTTTCGGGGTTTCTTTTGTTTATATTAAAGTTTGTTTTTCTATTAGTGAAGATTGTTTCTTTATTGAGTAATTGTAATTGTTATTGGCAAAGAGGAGAGTGTTTAAAAGTATAAACAATGGCCAATCGACCTAAATAAACCATACCAATCAAACTGATAACCCACACAAAACAATGGTCAAAACCATACCCCTGATGGAGCAGCAAAACCAGCCAAGTCAGGCTAGAAAACCACCGCACGCCGACAACAGAACGAATTGAAAACAAACCAGAATCTCCTGTCCCTTGGTTTTTCACTAGCCAAACTAGCCTCAGCCAAAATTAACCCTCCCTCCCCTCACTCCCAAAAATACAAACCCGGCACACGCTAATAGCTTCAAATTAAATGGAAAAACCAAAAACACCCCCAGACAAAAAGAAACATACCAAAGTCATTAAGGGCAAAGTGGTGCACATTGTTGAAATGTACAGTAAATCACCTCATACACTATAGTACATTACACTGTAAAAAACTCACACATTTTATTTTTTAGGTAATACTAGTTAGATTGTCTGCACTACATTACAGGCTTATTAATCAATTTTTATAATTATTGGGTTTGAAGCAATTAATATATTTTGCTAGTTCAATAATAAAATATAACTTCTACATATGCAAAGCTTGATATAATAAAACACACCAAATACATCTTAACGCAACAACAATAACAACAAAGAGACGAAAATAGGTAATTGCTTCGAAAGATTTTCAACACAAAGGTGTGGGAAAACATAGTTTTTTTCCCAACATCTGCATCAACCTTCATGATGTTGTCAGTTTACACACATAGTTTGATAGAAATAGAAGACAAAATACATAACTGTTGGATCATACTAACATATTTAAGGATAATAATATCATCACAAAAGCCTCATAATTGAAGATATTGAAATGGATAATTTCTCTAAAAGTTTTTTAGCACAAAAGTGAGTAAACCGACACAAATCTTCTAGTAGCTTCATAAACTTTTACGTCTCCTTGAGTCTAGCGTTTCTGCAACAAAAGAAAAAGCAATAATGTTTGTCTTGATTTTTTTTTGTAAAAGCTAATATGATTATATTGGTATCTATATAATTTATTGCCAAAAATGAGAGCAATAGGTTGCTACTTAGAAACTGAAATTGTAAGGTTTTATCAATGTAGAAAAAACAGTTGCAACATTGCATTGAATGAAATCCTATGAAAAACAACCATAACATGTTAGTTGTTTAAACTTGTCATAAACATTTCACATTTCTCAGAAGAAAGAAAAAAGCAGGGATAAAAGAAAGGTGCAAAAATCATAACTACAATAGCAGTGTTGTTTGCCATTTCTATTAATAGAAGAATGCATCATTATATAATTAGCATGGTTTGTGACAATTATAATTTGTTTTTGTTCTAGCATCATGAACATAAGAACAAATTGTAGGAATAAATGTAAAGAAAATATGATTTAATCTAAAAAAATGCTAAGAAATATGTGTTTGTTGTTGTTGTTGTTGTTATATAAATGCATGCGGTCAATTTTGTCCCATTAGTTTCTTATTATGACCATTATCATCTATAGTTTCTAGCATGTTATATAAGGCAGGAACAATACCTTTTTTTTTAGTCAAAACACTTGCTTTTTGTTTCCCTGAAAGATCATCTATTGATTGGCTTGCTTGTGCTTCAATATCCTTCTCCAATGAGTTGTTTGCTTGTGAATTACTGTGAAAGTATGTTTCATTAAAAGGATAAGCTAAATCTTCAAAGAAAAAAAAATTAATTAGAATGATTTATTTTTTTAGAGCATAAGAGAGTCAAACCTCTACTACAAATCATCAGAATCAAAATTGAGTTCCCTCTTTGCTCTGTAGCATCCAAAGCAATACCTTGCACCTATTGTGTGTCTAATGGATTAATTGTTAATGGTGTAGTTGAGGAGCTGATTTTTTTTAGCACTATTTACTAGGGGTCGGATGAAGTGTTGCATGCAACGCTTGATACAACAGACACATCGATAGATTCGTTAACATTTAATATTTAAGGTTGTTGGTTGTTGCGATGTCGCGGTCGCACAAATTAATTACCCTAGCTTAAAACAAATCAAACAAGATAGTATAGAGCAAGCAAGGGGTCGATCCCACGAGGACGATTTAGTTCAGATTTTCGTGCTATATGTTATGCAATTGGGGGGGTGTTGGAAGTTGTCTAGGCTAGAGTAAAACAAACTAAGCGAAAATTATATAAAACTGAAATTTATCAATAAAACCAACCTTGGTCGCAAATCAACATCCACCGATGTAAATCGAGACCCTGATCATGGAAATGAAACATCAATTTATATTCTGAATATTTATCTCTTTCTTAAAATTGGTTCGTTAACGGATCCGCCGTATAACTTACCCTAACCATCAAACAACCACAGTGTCCGCACTAGTAATTTGATTCAATGGCAGCATTAAAATCTAGATAAATTGATCGATTAAGAAACATAATTGTCCGCAATATATGTTTAGTTCGATTGAATGTTCTCCCTAAGATTAATAACATAGATCCGCTATAATTATTAACTTAGTTGCTTCATAAGTTCATATACCACAACTCCGGGTTTTGATATCAAACTTAGCAATTGATTGTCTACAATAATAACTTCGAGTCCGCTCTTAGCAATTAAATAAACAATCATAGGAAAATAAGCATAGGAGAACAAACATATTCATCATATAAACTGAAAAAATTGAGGGGTAAAAATAGATCTCCACAGTTCTTGAAATCTGAAGGTTTCCGTGTCCTTGCAACCAAGCAAAAGAGTCTAGCCTTGCATGTTTATTGAACAACTAAATAAAAAGATGAAAGAACACATGATTTAGGGTTTGGAGGAGGAAGATTTTGTGTTTTCTTTTGTGCTAGCCGCCACTTCCTTGCTCCTCTTCTCCTTTATATATGTTTAGAAACCCTAATGTCTATTTTACCAAATAGTCCTTCCTTAAGTTGGCAGAATTTAGTTGTCCCTTGTAAAATTCATATCTCCTTCATATCACATCGTTTTGAGCTGAAATTTGGAGCGTTTATAGACCTTTGAGTCCTGAATCCACTCCAATTGAGTTTGCATCAATCGGACTTCTGTATCTTGAGATATTGAAGTTGGAATCGAAAAAGGTCGACATTGGCAGAATGCGAGATTTGACTTTGCAGGATGCGATTTCCATGATCTTTCTCCTTTTATTTTTCTTGCATTACATTTCCAGAAAGGTATGGATGTTAGCTTTTCAGTTCCACTGGAATCACTTCATTTCGATCTCTAGAACTCACGCTCTGCACAAAACATCGACTGAACGTCAAATCTGCCAATTACCTCCAATTTACTCCTTTTTGCATCTTTCATCCAAAAATGCCTTCAAAACATAAAACAAAGAATATCAAGGCATTTTATACACAAAACATATGCAAAACACTAGGTAAATATGGATGAAACTATCAAATAATATGGTCGCATCAAATACCCCCACACTTAGCTCTTGCTCGTCCTCGAGAAAGGATAGGTAAAAAAAACAAATTTTAATAAAAAATAAAAAAAATAAAAATAACCATGATCAATCTCTTAATCTCCCATCAATATCCAAGAATTCAAGCATTATAAATAAGAATACAATCGAGAAGGATAAAGAACATAAATCTTCATGAATTTGTTTACATACAAACTTCAAAACTCAATTACTCTTCGGGATTTAAAAGAAATCTATGCCATGCCAAAGTGATAGGTCCTCTCATTGATATACACTCCAACACTCATGTGTTTAGGGCTTATGTGTTTAAATCTCTCAAATTCAATCAATGAAGATGTTCTACCATAAGCTTGCTCTTCAATCTCATCTCCATTACTAAAATATTACAAACAATGCATGAATCAAAAGGTCTTATTTTCCGGTTGTAATGGGGCTAAGGTTAAGGTGAGGTAAAAGAGAGTAGAAAAAAAGGTTCAAACCAAAGAAAGTAGAGCATTCTGAAAAAAATATTTCAACCAAGACATTCCATCAAAACACATCAATTTTCAATCTTCAAGCACCAATGCTTAGCTTCTTTCGATTTCAAGCTCTTTTCTATTTCTTTCTTCTTTTCTTGTTCTTTTCTTTTTCTTTTCTTTTTCTTTTGTTTTTCTTTTGTTCTTTTCTTGTTCTTTTTTTTTCTTTTGTTCTTTTTCACCTTTGGCAACTTTGCCCATCTTTTCATCAAGCATCACTTCTTCTTTCTTTTCACATAATTTCCAACCATAATTCCATGAGATATCACAAGTATATGCTCTACTAATCCTTGGCCAGGGGAAAAGAGGAAAACATATAAAAAGTTTAAGGCTTATACATGGATAAAACAAAGAAAGGATAAACAAGCTCAAAAGGGGCTCACTAAAGATAATATGCTTTAGGTTGGCTTTTTTTGGCTCAGCGGTTAAAATTCCTAATGCCTTTATCATCTTCATGCATCTATGTAATGTGAATGTAATCTCAACAAGATATGAAGCAAGTTCTAGAGATACATATCATTGAAAGAACGCACAATCAAAGAATATAATGTTGAAGGCTCAAAAGCTTACATTGGTATAACACTATAAAGTCAACATGGCATATTTTCAGAGTCAATCCCTAAACCAATTAAACATTAAAACTTGCATGCACACTCATTCATTTTGATTTATATATTCATCTATCTCACTTAATTCTCATACATAATACTCATATTCTCAAAACCAATGGGAGTTAAAAAAAAACCAAACAATATATTTTTTTTTAGAACAACAAAAGAAAACTAAAATTCTCCCAATACCCCCCCCATACTTAAAACACAACATTGTCCTCAATGTTGAAATAAAAGAAAAGGAATATAGGGAGAATGACAAAAATGAAATAAAATCTGAAAAAAATAAAAGATAAAGGAAAAAAGAAGGCAAATCTGATTTTTTTTTTGTGTGCTGGGTTGCCTCCCAGTAAGCGCTTGTGTTTTCTGTCATTGGCTCGACATGTGGCATGGCATGCTCATTCTTTATAGAAGCGGTGATTTCTGATGTCCAACTTTTATAGAAAGGTTTCAATCGATGCCCATTGACCTTCAATACTTTATTGGTTTCTAAACTTGTAATTTCAACATGGGGAACGGTTTGCAAAGCTTGCAAAGCCAATGCTACTTTGTGCAAATTTTGGGGAGCACATGTGTGTCTCTCCATCTCCTCCAATTGGGTAAAATAATAGTCATAGCTCAAAGCTATGCTTAATCCATCCACACAACTAAAATCACAAACTTGCTGCACACACTTATCAACTTTGTCATAACATGTGATAGAATAAACATTGCTATAAGGATATTTCATTGCATCATGAAAATTAAATTCAATCTTTTCATCTCCCAGACCTCCATAGACAAAGTATCCTTACCACAATCAATCTTTGTATTGGCAGAGTTTTAAGAACGGTCTCCCAAACAATATAGAGATACTTTGGAATCACAAGAATTATGCTCCATATCAAGAATATAAAAGTCACATGGAATTAGCAAGCTATCAATCTTGACTAGGACATCTTCTATCACACCAAGTGGGTAAACAAAACTACGATCCGCAAGTTGTATTACAATGTTGGTTTTATTCAAAGGCTCCAAACTAAGAGAATCATAAACATGTTTAGGCATAATACTAATGGATGCACCTAAATCGCATAGAGCTCTTTTAAAACTAGCATTACCAATAACACATGGGATAGTAAACGCACCTGGGTCTTTTTGTTTCAAAGGCAGATTCTTTTGAACAACTGGGCGGATACAACTTCACCCATACTTACCGTTTCATGACCTTTCGGTTTGAAAGCTCTCTTGGTAGTACACAACTCCTTCAAGAATTTTGCATATTTGGGAATTTGCTTGATAGCATCAAGCAAAAGGAATATTCAGTTCCCACTTTCTTGAAAACCTCTAAGATCTCTTTTTTCTTTGTCTTCTTTCTTTGACCTAGAAGAACTCACGGAAAGGGTGGATTTGTTTTAAAAGCTGGGAATTAATTGAGTGAAAAGCTACCTTTGGAGTGTTTGTCTTTGTTTCTTTTTGTGGAGGAGGAGAATGTTCTTTCTTTGAACTCAATTCAGTTTGTATCTCTTCTTCCTCCTCCATCTCAATTTGTTTCAACTTTTTCTCTTCAAGTTCTTTTCCACTTCGCAGCATGATAGCACTAACATTCTCTTTTGGATTCAATGCTTGGGAGGGCAACTTTCCATTTATTTGTGCTTCCAATTTCTACTGATTGAAGCTACTTGCCCCATTTGCTTTTTCCAAGTTGTGAATACTTGACCTTGTTTCCTGTTGAAAAGACATGACATTTTGCTTTGCAAGGTCCCACGGTGTTAGAAGCCAAAGTTTTCATCATCTCACGAAGATCATCATTGGATGATGTCCCCATAACATTGGAGTTGGTGAGCGGAGGGGACGTCTCAGCTTGATAATTTTCTTTGGGAGCGTGGTTGAAATCCATGGGAATGGAACTATGCGCCTTGATTGCATTGGGATTGTCCATTGAATGTTCCATCAACCGCATTAGCTTGCCCCATATAATCTTCTTGCATTGTTGGGCACATATTCGAAGCATGTCCTTGTATTGAGCATATGCTACAAACTTTCACCTGTTGTACATTTCCACAAGCCAAAGAACGCACAAGAGAAGTAAGATCATTAACTTTATTTTCAAGGTTAGAAATACTTACCTCATTTACTCGTTTGTTGGAGAGGTCTCCACGAGTGCCAAACTGTTTCGAGTTGGCTGCCATGTTTGAGATTAATTGGCGTGCAGCACCGGGTGTCTTATCTACTAATGCCCCTCCACTTGCAGCATCAATGATACTACGGTCAGTAGGCATCAATCCTTCATAGAAGTATTGAATGAGCTGATTGATCAGGTATTTGATGATGAGGGCATTGAATGCACAATAGCTCAAATCTTTCCCAATACTCGGCGAAGTGTTTCTCCATGAGTTTGCCGAATCCCACATATTTCTTTTCTTATGTTGGCAACTCGAGATGCTGGGAAATATTTTTCAAGGAAGATCTTCTTCATGTCATTCCAAGTGTCAATGGAACCTGGGAGAATAGAAAAAAACCATGCCTTGGCTGCCCCTTTTAAAGAGAAAGGAAAAGCTTTCAACTTAACTTGTTCCTCTTCAACTCCATTCGGTTTCATGCCAACACAAACCATGTGGAACTCCTTGAGATGAGTGTGAGGATCTTCTCCTGCAAGACCATTGAATGTTGGCAGCAAATGTATAAAACCAGATTTGAGTTCAAAGTTCACATTACTGTCTATGTTTATGCACAATGGTTGGTTTTCCACATTAGGAGCAGCAAGCTCCTTGAGTGTTTGTTGTCGTGCACCAGCCATGATGTTGACGCGAGCTTCCTTTCGTAACCTGCGTAAAGTGTTTTCTATTTCGAGATCAACCTGCACTTGATGACTTTGATTAGCGAGCGGGTTCACGGGCATAAATCGCAAAGAAAACTCAAAAGAAACCAAGCACACAAGAGATTGAAGACAACGCAATAGGCAATAGAATCCTACGCTAGAAAACTAAAAGTGTCCAGAACCCTTAGAAACCGACAGAATTTGGCCTAAATAAAGTGGGGCTAGTGACCAAAGGTCACTAGTTCTTCTCAGAACGTCGTTTTCCTTCAGAAAGCAAAATATCAATACTTAATTCCACCAAAAAATCTGTTTTGAACAGTACCGCCGCAAACACAAATATGTTTTTTTTCTTCTTTTTTTCTTTTTTTTTTTACTTTTTTTTTTCAGAATAAATAAAAATAACGGCAAATAGAATAAATAAACAGCACAACACAAGAACACAAGAATCAACTAAAATCCGCTCAGAACACAAGCGGCAACTAAAATTTGTTAGCGATGTACGTTAGTCGCACAAATTAATTACCCTAGCTTAAAACAAATCAAACAAGATAGTATAGAGCAAGCAAGGGGTCGATCCCACGAGGGCGATTTAGTTCAGATTTTAGTGCTATATGTTATGCAATTGGGGGGGGTGTTGGAAGTTGTCTAGGCTAGAGTAAAAACAAACTAAGCGAAAATTATATAAAACCGAAATTTATCAATAAAACCAACCTTGGTCGCAGAAATCAACATCCACATAGCGTAAATCGAACTGATCATGGAAATGAAACATCAATTTATATTCTGAATATTTATCTCTTTCTTAAAATTGGTTCGTTAACGGATCCGCAGTATAACTTACCCTAACCATCAAACAACCACGGTGTCCCGCACTAGTAATTTGATTCAATGGCAGCATTAAAATCTAGATAAATTGATCGATTAAGAAACATAATTGTCCGCAATATATGTTTAGTTCGATTGAATGTTCTCCCTAAGATTAATAACATAGATCCGCTATAATTATTAACTTAGTTGCTTCATAAGTTCATATACCACAACTCCGGTTTTGATATCAAACTTAGCAATTGATTGTCTACAATAATAACTTCGAGTCCGCTCTTAGCAATTAAATAAACAATCATAGGAAAATAAGCATAGGAGAACAAACATATTCATCATATAAACTGAAAAAATTGAGGTAAAAAATAGATCTCCACAGTTCTTGAAATCCGAAGGTTTCGTGTCCTTGCAACCAAGCAAAAGAGTCTAGCCTTGCATGTTTATTGAACAACTAAATAAAAAAGATGAAAGAACACATGATTTAGGGTTTGGAGGAGGAAGATTTTGTGTTTTCTTTTGTGCTAGCCGCCACTTCCTTGCTCCTCTTCTCCTTTATATATGTTTAGAAACCCTAATGTCTATTTTACCAAATAGTCCTTCCTTAAGTTGGCAGAATTTAGTTGTCCCTTGTAAAATTCATATCTCCTTCATATCACATCGTTTTGAGCTGAAATTTGGAGCGTTTATAGACCTTTGAGTCCTGAATCCACTCCAATTGAGTTTGCATCAATCGGACTTCTGTATCTTGAGATATTGAAGTTGGAATCGAAAAAGGTCGACATTGGCAGAATGCGAGATTTGACTTTGCAGGATGCGATTTCCATGATCTTTCTCCTTTTATTTTTCTTCATTACATTTCCAGAAAGGTATGGATGTTAGCTTTTCAGTTCCACTGGAATCACTTCATTTCGATCTCTAGAACTCACGCTCTGCACAAAACATCGACTGAACGTCAAATCTGCCAATTACCTCCAATTTACTCCTTTTTGCATCTTTCATCCAAAAATGCCTTCAAAACATAAAACAAAGAATATCAAGGCATTTTATACACAAAACATATGCAAAACACTAGGTAAATATGGATGAAACTATCAAATAATATGGTCGCATCATTGGTCTTGCTGGATGTCAACTGATTCAATTGGAACATTATCAAAAACATTTGTTATGATTATGTTACATCGATTTGTTGTTGATCGAAATGTTCCAAATCGCAATTGAAAAATATATATCGTGTTTAGCTTAGTTACCATAGGTGGTGTCATAACCCAATTTTTGGGTTACTCCCCAAACTTTACCCAGAAATAACAAAAATAAAATAAAAGGGCTCAGCGTTGGTAGAAAAATCAATGTGGAAATTTTGGTTGTTTTTGAGAGTTCGATCATATCTCTTTTGTCCCATAAAATAGAGGAAAATACAGATTTAAGGCAAAAATAATTTATCATTTGACAAATCTGTGTAGAAATTAAGTCGTCCGGCATAATTATATTTTTATGGGTCGATTTGATTTAATCGTCGACCAATTTCAAGTGTAATTATGTTGGGAATTAATTTAAGGTCCAATTAAAGGATTTAATAAAGTTCAAGGACTTAATTATAGTTTAACTTGGTCAAATTAATTTTATTAAAAGCTTAATCGATGAAAAATCAAATTCTTGAGCTTAATTTGGGTTTGAGAAGATTGAAATTTTAAGAGACTGAATTGAATTTTTTCAAACCAATTATGCGAAGTCAAGGACCAAAATAAAAAAGGTCCGCAAAGTTATGGCTAGCATTGAATTTCTGACGGGGATAAAATTGCACAAAATTACAAGTTTAGAGCCACTTAGGGGTGCAATTAGAACAGTTACAAATAGAAGGACCAGATTGCAATTCTACCTTCCCCAAAATTGGCGCAGCACACACTCTCGTCGCCTGCCTTTACCTGCACTGCCTATCGACCAACCACCACGCTGCCGACAGCCCACCACCAACAGCCACCACGCTGTTTGTTGCAGACCATCACGGCACCGACAGCCAGCCATCAATGCAGACAAATATCTCCTATAAATAACGCCACGATCACAGCATGCAAGGGAGAGGAGAATCACGTAGCAGAGGTGCAAAAAACCCAGGAAAATACGTAGAAAAGGAGAGACCTTTTACGTAGAGAAGATTAGGATTCTACAGAGGAAAAAACAAGCTAAACAAACACATAAATCACACCATCATCCCTCATCCGCTTCCTCACCGATGGAACAGCACGCATCAACTCCTCTCCTCTCTCGACCATCATCTCTCTCTCTAAAACGAGTTGATGCTCTCTCTCTCCTTGCCAGCTCCAACAACAGCCAACCCTCTCTTCCCTTCAGCGTCATTAGCTCCTCCCCCGTAGCTCTAGCAACAACAACCAGCATCGGCGACCAGCAGCAACAGGTCAATTACTTCATAAGCTCAATCTGGCCACCACAAGCCACCATTTTTGACGCCACCATGACAGGGAGAACTACCTCGACCTCCTCTACCCGACGGCAGTGGTAGGTGACCCTCTCATCGTGGTTGGTTGACCACCAAATCACTGTTCACGTGACAATGCAGTGAATTAATTCACTGCACTGTGCACGTGTTTTGAGTTTTTTTAAACTTTTTTCTTCTTTTTTGGCCTTTGGGTTGCATCTCTCTGGGCCCTTGTCCAGCCTCAGCTGGGCCAACTTATTTAGTTGGGCTAGGCCAGACCCTTTTTTTAATTTTATTTTTATTTAAAAAAAACAAAAAAATTGCATTGAATAAAAATAAAAAATGTTTTGTTTATAATACACCTTAGGTAGGGTGTACTGGGGTGATGCGTCTTCTCCTTGCACAACAAGTCCCCTTACCTAGACTCTAGTAGACTAATAGGCTCCTAGTAACTTTAACACTAGGTGGCGACTCCTGATATTTATAGTCGTAAATTTTATGCCTATAAAACACACCCTCATATTTCACCGCGCACCGTTGTCTCCCCCCAATCAATGGGATGGTAGGGTGCGAAGTATGAAAAAATCACCGTCGTGATAGGTGGTGTGATTGTTGAGGGGTCATTGAAACCTCTATCATACACATAGTGATGTGCTGATGATCCAAAAAAGTTTTCTTTAACTTTGCCAACCATGAGAAAGTTTGTCACATTTGTTTCATCAGTGACAACACAATCACACTGAAACCATAAGATAACACATCATTGTTCAAGACAAGGTTAGTTTCAATGCACTTTTTCAAGATCAAAGATAAATTTTCTAGACATCTATCAAAAGAATCATCATACACCATGAAATTATCCATGAAAACCTCAATTATTCTTTCAACATAGTCAGAAAAATACTCATCATGCATCTTTGAAAAGTTGCAGGTGCATTACAAAGACCAAAGGGCATTCTTCTATATGCATATGTACCAAATGGACATGTAAACGTAGTCTTTTCTTGATCCTCAGGATTAATAACAATCTGATTGTATCCACTATATCCATCAAGAAAGCAATAAAAAGACTTACCTACCAGACGTTCAAGCATTTGGTCCATGATTGGTAATGGGAAATGATCTTTACGCATAGAAAGATTAAGCTTTCTATAATCAACACACATTCTCCATCCACTCGAGATGCGAGTAGGAATGAATTCATCATCTCTATTTTTCACCAATGTGATTCTAGTCTTTTGGGCACCACATGGATTGGCGCCACCTATTTACTATCTGTGATGGAGTAAATAACTCCAGCATCTAATAGTTTCAAAATTTAAGCTTTCACGACCTCCATCATAGGTGGGTTCAACCTCCTTTGCATTTCCCTTGTTGGTTTCGTATCATCCTCCAATAATATATGATGTATACACATTGAGGGACTAATGCCCTTGATGTCTGCTAAAGTCCATCCAATGGCCGTTTTGTGATCACACAACAATTTCACAAGTTTTTCCTCTTGCGCACTTGTCAAACCTTTTGCTATGATAATAGGAAGTGTATTGTTGTCACCAATGAATACATACTTCAAATTATCAGGCATAGGTTTCAATTCTAACTCGGGGGCCTGTAAAATGGATGGCAAAAGCTTTTTATGTGAAAGTACTAAATCAACAAAGACATTACCATGGGGAATGGTTTGCAAAGCTTGCAAAGCCAATGCTACTTCATGCACATTTTGGGGAACACATGTGTGCCTCTCCATCTCCTCCAATTGGGTAAAATAATAGTCATAGCTCAAAGCTACGCTTAATCCATCCACACAATTAAAATCACAAACTTGCTGCACACACTTATCAACTTTGTCACAACATGTGATAGAATAAACATTGCTATAAGGATGTTTCATTGCATCATGAAAATTAAATTCAATCTTTTCATCTCCGACCTCTATAGACAAAAGTATCCTTACCACAATCAATCTTTGTATTAGCAGTTTTCAAGAGCGGTCTCCCAAACAATATAGGAGTACTGGAATCACAAGAATTATGCTCCATATCAAGAATATAAAAGTCACATGGAATTAGCAAGATATCAATCTTGACTAGGACATCTTCTATCACACCAAGTGGGTAAACAAAACTACGATCCGCAAGTTGTATTACAATGTTGGTTTTATTCAAAGGCTCTAAACTATGAGAATCATAAACATTGTTGTTTAGGCATAACACTAATGGATGCACCTAAATCGCATAGAGCCCTTTTAAAACTAGAATTGCCTATAACACATGGGATAGTAAACGCACTTGACTCTCTCCGCTTCAAAAGCATATTCTTTTGAACAACAGCAGATATGACTTCTCCCATACTTACCATTTCATGACCTTTCAGTTTAAAAGCTCTTTCGGTAGTGCACAACTCCTTAAAAAAATTGGCATACTTGGAAATTTGCTTGATAGCATCAATCAAAGGAATGTTGAGTTCCACTTTCTTGAAAACCTCTAAGATCTATTTTTCTGTCTTCTTTCTTAGACTTAGAAGAACTCATAGGAAAGGGTGGAATTGTTTTAAAATTGGAATTCATTGAGTGAGGAGTTACCTTTGGAGCGGTCGTCGTTGTCTTAGTTTGTGAAGGAGGAGTAGGTTTCTTCTTGCTACTCAATTTAGTTTCTATATGTTCTTCTTCCTCCATCTCAACTTGTTTTGACTTGTTTTCTCCAAGTTCTTTCCCACTTCGCAGCATGATAGCAACAAAATTATCATGTTGCTGGTGACGCTTGTAGTAAACAAAACTATTGTCATAAAAAATAGTTGTTGTTCTAAATGTCTTTAGAAAAGATTTGGAGCACTTGCCTTTGTTCATGCACTTAGATTTCTAATTTGGCAGACCATATGGCCCATGGATCATAAATTTGGATATGATATCATAAAAAATGGAATCGGCATTTTTGCTAGGATTTTTTTGCTGAAACAATAGAATCAACATCTTCTGCACTTCGACATTTAAATTCTGCATCTAGCCAAATGAGAAGGCAAGTGTGAGGAAGTCCTCTTTTTTGAAACTCAACTGCACAAACATCTTTTTTTGAACGAAGAAATTTAAAAAAGTATGAAAATGATATTAAATGTATGATAATCTAATAATAGAAAACAAGAATAAAAAAGCTATAAGCACTTGCGATTGTCCTGTCAAATGGTTTGCCTAATTTTATATAGGCAATCATATCAATTACTTTTTCTTGGAAGACTCTTGCAACAATGTCAGGCTTGCCTTCTTGCCTTAAGGTCTATTTTTTCTAATATCTCTTTGAATCTCTAGCCAATATGTATTGCTTGTAAATGTAATAAAAAGATCTGATTTACCGTAAGCCTTGCAGATAGCCATTGCATCTCGATAATTATTTATCATATAACATGGGCTACCAGTTAAGGAAGAGGGAACAATAATTTTCCCAACAGCATTACCCTCAACATCTCCCCTAAATATTGCTTCATGTATGCCTTTATAAATTTATGATCTTAGATTACTTTGATTAGCCCTTATGTAATCAAGTTGATCCTCCTCTACATTGACAAAAGCATCAACCAAAAATTATTGATAAAGACGACCACCTTTGATGATGGTGTTTTCAATATTTGCCCTTTCATGAATAAGATAAGCATAATATGCTCTCATAGGGACTCACAAATGTTTTCTTTGCGGCTGGTGATCTTGATCAGCAAACATTATGTTACATCGATACCCATCATCACCATAAGGAAAAAGCAATGGATATTGCAAGGCCATGAATTTTGGGTGCAACTTAGAAATTCTTTGAAGAAGCCACAACAATGCTCAATGATAATATCACGTTCAAAGTTGAAATTACCAATATCTCCAACAATCAAACCGCCAATATCATTTGATGATGGATCATCATATTGTTTTGAGTCATTATCTCTTGTACCAATCAGCCGTAATTTATAATTTGATTGGCAATCATCCTAGAGCCTTTGCTTAGCATAGCTAAAAACTTTGACCAATTGATTAATATCATCTAGCATTTGCATTAAATCACCAACAATAGTTGCATACAAAGAAGATGAACCACTATCCGTTGTGAATGTGCCCATTCGCAAGCTGATTTCATCTACTTTTTATAGACATACAACTGTGCAAATTTAGGTGCATCACCTTCAATTGGCAAAAGAGAACTCATCAAATGATGACAATGTCCATTAATCTTAAAGACATATGGACCATGCCCTTCATTAATAGAGTGGTCAAGCTTTGCTCCCATTGATGTGAAAGCAAACATAGAGTTGTACGCTCGTATATTATCTCAAAACTTTTTCGATTTAGAGCCATTTGATGGATTAAGAAGATGGTCAAGTTCTAGGGTTGAATGTGCATGTGGCAATGAAACTTTACCACCAATACAACAAAGTGAGAAAGTTGGGTTTGTCTTCGATGAATGTGCAAGATGTTCTTGAACCCAAAAAAGAGTTTTACAGTGCCGACAAACAAATCTCTTCTCACCAAAATCGATATAACGAAGAGAGACTCCTAAAAAAGCAACAATAGTTAGAAGAAGATGTAAGAATCTAAACATGTCATGCGATGGAAAAGAAAAGATGGGGAAAAGGGACAAAATTTAAAAGAAACAACATACTTTCTCTTTTCCGTTGATATTCAGCTTGACCATATGATATAATCGATGATGGTTGAAAATCAGACTCATGATTGCTTGAATATAGAAAAGTATATTCATTAGCGATATATTGCCAGAATTAGGTGAGTTTGAACCGTGACACGAAGTTTGGAAAGTATCTGATTGCGGTGGACAACAAACATCTTCTTTATTGCTATAGTTGTGCGTGGTCAAAAAAAAGTTGGAAGATTCCATCGAAACATGTTCTTGGGTTTCAAAAGCCTCATGATCATTAATCACCTCACAATTAGAATTATAAAAAGCTTCACTGAAGTTATTAGACGAATACATATTAGTGTTATTGTGCTGTAAAGGTTATCGTCTTCGCCAACAACTTGTGATCATACTATTTGTCTAAAGCTTGGAAAAAATCAACAAAGAAACTTATTATCTCTTTTGAAAACAAAAGAGATAAAAAAAGCAATGTGAACTCATATAACTAATTGAAGATAAACAAATGAGTACATGTAAGATCGTCGCAACTTGAAAGAAAATGTCATGCTTCTCTGTAAAGATCATTAACGATTACTATAAAAAGAAGCAAGGAGAGAAAAATGTAAGCCTTTCCATCAACAAAGCAAAAAAAAAACATAAAACATGAAAAAACTAGCAACACCACACAGTTCAACCGTAGTTAGAACAGACCTTAACAACCCAAAGCAAAAAATCTTGAAGAAAAGCAAATGGTAAATCGCTATGCTGGTTATTTTCTAGAATGGGAAAAAAGGTTGTTCTTCCATGCATACTTTATTTAAAAAAAATGTTGTTGCTTTCATCAATATTGCGATTGAATATGCAAAACATCAAAAAATTATATTTAACAGAAAAAAAAAGTTGCAACAAATAAACCCCTCGACCAATAAATCTAAGTTCTTTATCTACAAAAAAGAAAACACACTTTTCCAACAATATCCAAATATGAATCTATATTGTTGATAACCCCAATACATGTAGAAAAGTGAAAACTTGTAACAAAATTAAAATCCATTTGGAATGAAACAAACTAATTATGCAGGCAACTAAACACCAATTTATAAAAAAAAGAATGAAATGAGGAAAAAAATATGCTCATCAAAAAAATTCTTCAAACGACAGCATACACACTATACTGTTAGTAAAGCTGCGCAACACAAACATGGTAACAATCTTAAAAATTCGGCGCAAAAAAAGAAAACAAAGGTGAAATAAAATGATTCAATCAATCAATAAATCTAATTTTCCCTTTCAAGAAAAAAACTAAACAAATATTCATGGTTGTAGTCTTTGTCGACGACTTATCATCTCACTATCTATCTATAGATTGGAAGAAATTAATAAAGAAACCTATTATTTCTTCTAAAAACAAAAGGCTAAAATAAGTTGTGTGAACCCATATAATTAATTCAAGGAAAACAAATAAGGAGTACATGCAACATTGTTGCCACCTAAAAGAAAATGCATGTCTCTTTGTAAAGATCATGAACGATTACCCATAAAAGGAGGAGAAAAAAATGAAAGCCTCTCCATTTACAATAAAAAGAGCATGAAAAACAGTAATACCAAACAGCTTAATTGCAGTTAGATCACGCTTTAACATCCCAAAGTAAAAAATCTTAAAAGAGAACTAAATGGAAAATCAGCTTGTCGGTTATTTTCTAGCATGAGAAAAGCTATTGTTTTTTGATGCATTCTTTTTTTTAGTAAAAAAAACACTTGTTGCTCTCATTGATATTGCAATTTAATACACAAAACATTGGAAAATCAACGCTAAATATAAATTTAACAAAAAAAAATTGCAACAAATAAAATGCTTGACCAATAAATCTAAGTTGCTTTATCTATAAAAAAGCAAATACACTTTCCCCAATAATATACAAACATGAATCTATATTGTTGATAAACCCAACATATGCACAAAATCAAACACCTGTAACAAAATTGAAAATCCATTTGAAACATAACAAACACTACACAACAAAATAAAGTTGCGCAGCACAAACATGTTTACAATCTTAAAAATTTGGCATAAAAACAAACAAACACACACATTATATATATTCATGCGAAAAGAAAACAAAGGCGTAAAAAAATGATTCAATCAACCAATAAACCTAATTTTCTTTTCCAATAAAAAAATAAACAGCCTTTAAATTCATGTATAATCATAAAAAATACACTATTCATTCTAAGTTTTTTATTAATAATTTAAATATTTAAAATTCAAAATTACATAAAACGTTATCCATTCATGAAAAAACCTGGAAATGTTTAATTAAATGCTTTTTAAAAAAACTATTCTCAACACATGTATTAATAGTTTTCATGATATATAATTATTTTTTTAGCGAAAGCAATTTTATGAAATTTATCACATTTAAAAAAAAATAGAAATCTAGTGGAAAACAACACAATTAGAGAAATTCTATAGTTTCCAAGTGTGATATTTTTTAAAAATTGCACTTGTAAATTACACTATTTTAAGATATGTAGCAAATAAGGTGCATAAATTCAATCATAAAGAAAAAAGAATGAGAACTCATAGACACATTATCTATACAGCTAAATCAGGTTGTGGTTTTACTGTGCATGCACTGTAGCGAATTATTGTAGCTTTAGACTCAGATTACTGTGGATTGTAATAGTAAAATTACTATTTGGTTAATGTTTTTAAGGAAACTACAAGCGCCAGGGATGTAACTCAAGTGGTAAAGTGCACGCTTTGCATGCGAGAGGGGGAATATCAGTATATAGCTCAAATATAGCTCCTTTCTTTCTCTTTTTCTTTTTCTTTTGCAAAATATTTGGATATAAGTATTAATAAATAAATAAATAAATAAATAAGAAGCATTGACACATAATCCTTTCCACCTGCTTTTGTTAACGGTGACATTTTTTTTTATTATTATTATTGATTTAGCCAAAATTAAATTGTACTTAACGAATTACTAAAAACTTAACTAAATTAAATGCATTATGTTTCAATTATTAATACTCAAAGTGAATTGAGAATGAGTAGTTTTTATTTTCTTAGTATATTTTAAAAGTTTGTTTCTATTGAAAATATATAAAATTCATATGTTTGGTGTTTTTTTAAGAAAAAAATGATTTGTTGATATCATAAAAAAATAATTATTTTAATATATTTTTAAGCAAAAAATTACTTTTAAAACCAATTACACTATGATACTAAAGACATATTAATACAAATTAAAATAATATTATTTTAAAATTAAACCACATAAAAATAAAAACAATTTCTTTAGAATCAACATGGCTAAATTACTAATTTTTCACTGTTTATCTAATCTCAGAAGCACTATGGATTAACATAGTAAAATTATCATTTTGCCCCTCTATTTACTGTGTTTTTAGCTTTGGGTTCAGGGGTATTTTTGATTTTTTATGTTTCTGTGCACAGTGAAATAACCATAATACCCATGAATAAGACAAAATAGCACAGGAACAGCCGGGGGCATTAAAGTTATTGTACATTTTTTTTAAATGACTAAAAACTAAAATACCATTTAATAAGACAGAGCTCACAGTAAACTACAGGGTCAAACACGGTAATGATATTTTTAAAAAAAAAGAAGTCAAATACGTATATACCCCCATATAAGACAAAATCCAAGAGTTGGATGTAGGGGTGTGCTGGTAATTTACTGTTTTTTAATATATTCTGACACGGTACTCTGTGTGCTTTGCCGGACGCGTCGTCCATTTCCGCGCTCACGCGGCTTTTGGATGGTGCGTGTGGCGGTGTCCGATGCTCAAAAATGTCCAATCGGCGTCTAGAATTTTTCTCACCATGTTTTCTTCCTCCTGGTGTGGCGTGTGTGATTCAACGATTGTCGGAGACATGTTAGTGGGTGGTTGAAGTTCCCCCCCCCCATTCTCACTCTCCTTCATGCACATATACATGTCAGCCCCCGCTATTTATTAGGTTTTCATTTTAGTCCTTGATCTTTCGATTGTTTTATATAATCCTTAATCCTGTAATATAGGTTTTGATTTGTTTCAATTTTTCTCTTCAATTGAAATTAATCATATATTTTAGTTTCATTTCGGTCCTCAGTCTTTTAATTTCCGATTTTGTGTTAAATTCTTTAATTTGTTTGGTATCAAAGTTTAGATTTTTTTCAATTTTTTCCTATAATGAATTTTTTTTATATATATATATACATGCTGTTAATTTTTGTTTCCAATTATTATTATTTCCATTGTTATTAAGGTTTTTTTTAATTTTAAAATTTTAATTTCTGTTGGTAATCATTTGACAATTGATATTTATTATTTTTTCTCTTTGTTTTTTTAATATTTATTTTTATTTATTCTTCAATTCAAATAATTGTTTTTAAAATATAATAATATTTATTTTAGTTTTTTTCATTTATTTTTTTTTTTTATTTCTTTTTTTTTTAATATTGTCAGTATTGAAATTTCTAATTATTATAGATAGACATTCAAAAGAATGATAATAATTACTTATACGTTTTTTTCTTCTTATAAATATGTGAAACTAATTATATATTTTGATATTTATTTAATATTAGCCTTTTAAAAAATATATATATATATATATATATATATATATAGAAATGGCCTATTTGTTTTTATTTTTAAATTTACTATCAGTGTTATGAAATACTTTTAATATAATAATATAAGGAATAAATCTTAAAAAATTATAAAAAAATAATTTCTTTTTTTTAACAATAATTATGGTGTCGTTCATAATATGACCAATAATAATTAGAATATTTATTATGTATAATAATATTTATAATGACAGCTATATTAATTGTGACAAAAATTTATTCGGCAAAGTTATTGTTTTTTTTTGAAAATAACTTCTGCATTTTTTTTTATGTATGATATTTCAGATCTCATATCATGAAAAAAAATAAGAAGTCACATTATGTCAAATTATCTATAATAATATAGTAAAAAATTGTCATGCATTTCGCCATAGTCAACACCAAAAAATTTAAATCGTAACAAAATTATTACGGTCCTAATTTTTTTTTAAAAATGTTATACATCTTAGCTAAATAATCAACTTAAAAATTTTAAGATTATGTTATTTTTATATGTATTTATTTAACTATAGATAAGACATTTAGAATAATGATAATAATAATTTTTGGGACTTTTTTCTTAAATAACAGGAAAGACTAATTATATATTGTGATATTTTTTTTATATGATCATCTTAAAAGATATATGAAGAAAAACTCACTTTTCTTTATAAATCTCACATTAATTTAATCTCAGTGATCTAAAAAACTTTTAGTATAATAATATGAAGAAAAAATCTAAAAAAATAATCTTTGATAAATTTTAGCAGTTGTATTTTTTCTATATGTCAAATAAATTATTAATCAAATAGTTAAAACATGCCGAACAAACAATTAGTATATTGCAGACAACAAATAATATATCTTTAGTCAATTTCATCAATTGTGGTTTTGTTATCTACTAATTAAATTATTATCAAAGTAGTTAAAACAAAACCACAAATCAAATTGTTTACTGTGTAAACACAAATCACTCATCTATGCTAAAATTCATCAATTGTAATTTTACTATTTGCTAATAAAATAATTCATGAAATAAATAAAACATACACAATAACCTATCAGTATGTTACACGGAGCACGCAACTCATTTTAAAAGATTTTTTTCGATTCCAACTGTACAATTTATAGATTAAATAATTATCGAAATAGTTTTAACAGTAGCAATATTCAATCAATTTTAGGCGGAAAAAAATTATTTTTAAAAGATTTTATCGATTATAATTTTACTAATTAAATATTAAAATAACCAATTATAACATGCACAAAATTAATTATTTTTCTATATAGAAAAAAAGTCCAGCACAACGCGCGGGCAAGTTAGCTCGTTGAAATTACAATTACAACATCCAATCATCTTTAAAAAGAATTAAATGGGATAATCCATCAACATAAATGGAAACTATGCCAACAGTTTTATTTTTCCTAAAACTTTTATGTGATTTCAATATCTTTTTTGCCTTTTTAATCTTGTTGTCCTCTTTTTCCATCCTCTAAATTTATATTATTCCATTCTAATAAATTCCTTAAAACACCATAGTTTCCAATTTACTGCCCAGTAGAGTTGTGTAATACAAACATGTTTATAATCTCAAAGATTTATCGTAAAAAAAAAGAAACCTAATATATATATTCTTGCAAAAAAAAAAGATGCAATAAAATTATCCAATCAACCACTAAATCTATTTTTCCTTGTCTATAAAATACTAACAACATTTTCAGTATATTTTTCATTTAAAAAATGCTATTTATTTTTAATTTTTTATAAATAATTTAAATATTAAAATTTCCAAATTACATAGAAAATTACTCAATCATTGAAAAAAACCAATTTAAAAAAAAATTTAATTCAACGCTTCAAAAAAACACCAATTCAAAAAACTATTTTCAATACACGTATTTATGGTTCTCATGATATATATCGTGGTTTTTTTAATTAAAGGAATTTTTTAAAATTTCTCCCATTTAAATGAAAGAAATTTAGTGGAAAATAAAACAATTAGAGAGATTTTATACTTTCCAAGTGTGATATTTTTTTAAAAAATAGCACTTGTAAACTCAAGTATTATAAGATATGCATCAAAACTAAAGTGACATGAATTCTACCAAGAAGAGAAAAAGGAATGGGAGTTCACCAGCATATTGAAACACATTAAATGGGAGAATCCATAAACATAAATGGATGCTATACCAATAATTTTATTTTGTTTGGAAACTTTATCTGATTTCAATATCTCTTTCTTCTTTTATCATTTTTATATTGTTTTACTCTTTTCCTATCCTTTTAATTTATATCATTTCATTTTAGTAAACTCCTTGAAATACCATGGTATCCAAGTTTATTTTTCTAAGACAATGCTCTTAAAAATTGTGATATTTATTTAATTGAGCTATTTTAAAAAAAAAATTCCATCAATGCTATTTTAGCAAAACTCAAAAAACTACGCTGGGAATGAACTTCTAACTGAGAAATTTATCGGCATAACAATTTTTTTTATTCTCAAGATTTAATTTTAATATTATTGGAATAATTATAAAACAAATCATGTTTATAAATAGCAGCACAAGCACATAAGTGTATTTTCAACAAACCAATCATTCAAACAATCAAATATGAAGTTAACCGATAGGGAAAAAAAGCAAACAAAAAAACCCAATAAAAAAATGAATGGCAACGACGAAGACATTGTTTTGTGATTTGTGTCAAAGTGGCTTTTTTATGTATGGGCCAAAGATAAGTAAGAACATGAAAGTGGTACTGGTGAATGAGTTTTCTTGATGAAACACGTTAAAACACTTTGATAACCAAAAAAACCAATAAAACCTGCAACACTCAATCCTTATGCAAAAAAGAGGAAAAAATAACCAAAAATAGAAATTGAAAATTAACCAAACAAACGAAACAGCAGATAAAACAATGCAAAAAAAAAATAAAAGGGCAAGCAAACTGCGAACAAAGTCATGAACAACAACCAAAAATCAAGTACCATGTTTTATACCAGCAAGATAAAACACAACTTTCACAACCATTAAATTCAACACAATCAAAACTAAAAACCGAAAGAACAGTTTTGTTGATTATGATCAACACAAATAATTTCCAAATAAAATAGTTACCTCAATTAAAGAAAAGCAAGGAAAACAAAACAACAACTCTAAGCCTGTGAAAAAAATCCAACATCGACATCACAAACAACAAACCATTAAAGAAAACAATACAACACTGAAAAAATGTCACACAACAATCAACAAAATGAGGATGTAACTAAATCAAACCCATCAAAAGCACCAAACAATAAGCACAACAATCAGCCAATACAACAACACCCATTATTCAACCTAACAATGTAAAAAAAACACTCAATCAACATGAAACCAAAAACCACACACATATACCTTGAGAACCAACAAAGTAAACAAACACCCCAATCTATCCCTTGCAAAAAAACATAATAGAAAATGAAAAACAGGAACCAAAAATAAGTTAAACAAATGAAGCAGGAGACAAAACAATGTTAAAGAGAAGAAATTATCATACACTAGCATAAAACTCACCAATTCAACCTTGATAGCCAACAAAAAAGTTTTACAAGTTGCACACAACTTATATATAATTGTTGAAGCAAATACAATGCAGTTGACAAAAAATGAGATACACATACACGCAATAAAAATCATCAATAGTAACAACACCCTGTAATAGCAAAAAAGAAAATATTAACATCAATCACATACTAAACTCATAACTGCCTAGGAGACAAAGACTGAGAATAGTCAAAATAAAATGTGTCAGGATACAACAGGTAATCTGTGCATTTAATACAAATTGCCATCCACTTCCAAAAAGAAATAGGAAAGCAGAAGAAACAACAAACAGAACTTGCACCGTGTAAGCAAAAAAACACAAATATGCATAAAAATCATTAAAAAAAAACACAGAGGACATTAGCAGCAACTACACACACACACAATCCAACAATTTTGTCAACCAAACCCACAATACATTGGCAACAACCTGGTCATAAAAGTCAACTCTTCTAATCGAAGGATCCCTACACTGCCAACAAATCCAATTGAAGTTAACAAACACATAAAATCAATAATAAACCTGCATAAAAACCAAATAAAAATCAAAACCAACAATAAACCAAACCAATAGGACATCGGCAAAAACCTCCACTTACAACCAACCCAACGAATTTTGCCAAAACACAAATAATAAACTCTCTATTTGCAACAGCCCCTTACTGCCAACACATAGAAGTCCCACACCCATAAAACATTGGCACCCAACGATTAAGTCAAAACACAAATAAACTCTTCCATCCAAGGAAACCCTCCATTTCTAACACACCCAAGCAACACACCCATAAAACCAAGATCAACAACCATATAACCCATACTCCAATGATATGAAATAAATCGACCTACCACCAAAAAACCCAACAAACAAATCATCCCCCTCACCCATCATCCAATGATGCCAAAGCAAAACCCCATCACCCAAAGAGGTAAGAAACAAACCAGACCCCTCCCCAACAACTAATTAGGTTGAAAAAAGCAAAAAAAAACCAATAGCAAAAAACCCCGTTGAGCCTTTCTCCTAGTGCAACTCAAGGTCCCAAAACTGACAGCAAAAGATGAAATAAACTTGGTTGATGCCTCCCCTTAGTGCAGTAGAAGGAGCAAAGAACGCAAGCAAAAGATGCAAAAAATAAAATAAAATGGCAGAGCAACCGAAGACCACAGGCAAAAGATGCAAAAAAGGTAAAATAAAAATAGAAAAAATAAGGCGTCAAACAAAAAGCACAATAGAAAAAGTAAGGTGTGAGTCAAAAAGCACAACAAAAATCAAAACAATCGGGACACGTGGCACAACACATGCCACAGGAAAAAAAACACAAAAACAAACCGTAACCCAAACACCCATAAGCCCATCCAACCCAACCCAAAACCACTATTACAATCAACAATAAAAGCATTCATAGTTAACCGTAACGCTCTAACCTCTTTTAGTATATACGAGTTGGTTAGCCCGCGCGTTGCGCCGGGCTTTTTATATATAGCAAACTGATTATTTATGTGGTAAGCAAAGAATTTTTTAGTTGATAAATAGAGAATTGTAAATTTTAAATCATGCTATAATTTTTTTTATGTATTGAATTAGTTGATTATTGTTATAAGCTTAAATACTCAAATAATAATTCAATTTCGAAATTTAAAAATTATAAGCGATAAAATTTATGAAAGATCAGAGAATTGTAATTTGAGTATTGCAAGACCATAATTGATTAATTGTGTAGTATGTATTAATTGTTTTGATGGTTATTTAATTGGTTGATGTAAATCTGTAATCAATAAAATAAATGAAAGATGATTTTTTGTTGTCTTGAACTGAATGTGTTGATTGTTAAATATTTTTTAACAGTTACTAAGCATTTAATTGGTTGATAGCAATATTGTAATCGCTGAAATCTATTAAAGATAGATTATTTTTTTGTTTGCATTGATCCGGGTTGGTTGTTGACATTATTTTACTCGGCTTGGAGAATAATTTAGTCACAGTTTGGATTTGAATTGTGTGTTGATTTAATTAACTCATAGATTGCAAAATTGCAATGTTTTGATTATCTGGCGTGTTTTAATTGGATTGATAATTATATAATCAGTTAGTCGAAAAAAAATGTAATAGATTATATTGATTAGAGATTTTTTGTTTGTCTGTAGTCAATTGGGAATTTGTTGGTGGTTGGTTTTGTTGTAATTGTGTGGCCGATCATTTAATTTTTTCTTTATTCAGCTTGTGTTTACTCGGTTATGGAAATATTTTTTTGTATCTATTTGTACGGTGAATTATTTGATTGTTTGGTGTGATATTTTTTCGTTGTAGTTTATTGATCAATTTGTGAATGTGTTTTAATCGGTTATTTGTAATTGTGTGGCCGATCATCTACTATTATATAACTATATTAAATGTATCTCAGAATACTTATATTAATTTTTTATATTAAAAAAATCCTAGGTCATGTTTTCTTTTCCCTATATATATTCTTAGGCGAAAGACTAAAAATATATATAAAAAAAATTAACACCATTACTATCAAAACAATAGAAATTATTAAATTATGAAGAGCAAAAAAAATATTAACAAAAGAGTTACTAACAAAAATAATTGTTATTATTATTATTATTATTATTATTATTATTATTATTATTATTATTATTATTATTATTATTGGTATTATTATTGTTATTGAAATAATTGTTATTATTATTATTATTGTTATTGTTATTGTTATTGTTATTGTTATTGTTATTGTTATTGTTATTGTTATTATTGTTATTATTATTATTATTATTATTATTATTATTATTATTATTATTATTATTATTATTATTATTATTATTATTATTGTGTTAAGTACACTTATATATACATGGACAAAAGTAGACATTATTCTACAAATAAAAAAAATTAAATTTGTGAATGTTTTTTAATCGGTTATTTGTAATTGTGTGACCGATCATCTACTATTATATAACTATATTAAATGTATCTCAAAATACTTATATTAATTTTTATATTAAAAAAATCCTAGGTCATGTTTTCTTTTCCCTATATATATTCTTAGGCAAAAGATTAAAAATATATATAAAAAAAAATTAACACCATTACTGTCAAAACAATAGAAATTATTAAATTATGAAGAGCAAAAAAAATATTAACAAAAGAGTTACTAACAAAAATAATTGTTATTGTTATTATTATTATTATTATTATTATTATTATTATTATTATTATTATTATTATTATTATTATTATTATTATTATTATTATTATTATTATTGTTATTGTTATTGTTATTATTATTATTATTATTATTATTATTATTATTATTATTATTATTATTATTATTATTATTATTATTATTATTGTTGTTGTTATTGTTATTGTTATTGTTATTATTATTGGTGTTATTATTGTTATTATTATTGTTATTATTATTATTATTGAAATAATTATTATTATTATTATTATTATTATTATTATTATTATTATTATTATTGTTGTTGTTGTTGTTGTTGTTGTTATTGTTATTATTATTATTATTATTATTATTATTGGTATTATTATTGTTGTTATTATTATTGTTATTATTATTATTATTGAAATAATTGTTGTTATTATTATTGTTGTTATTATTATTGTTATTATTATTATTATTGAAATAATTGTTGTTATTATTATTATTATTATTAATTATTTGAAATGAGGGACAAAATTGAAAACAATATAACCTGCTGCACTAAACAAATTAAGGGATCTAATAAAAAATTGTAGGTCATGTTTTCTTCTCCCTATATACATTCCTACGAGATAATATTCAATAAATATTAGAACATATAATTAATAAAAGACTAAAAATATCCTAGAAACTTTAAGAAAAGAAAAAAAACAAATATCATTGTCATTACTGTAAAAACAATAAAAATTATTAAATTATACGGAGAACAAAAAAACATTAATAAAAGAGTAAGCAAGAAAAACAATTAAATTATTATTATTATTATTATTATTATTATTATTATTATTATTATTATTATTATTATTATTATTATTATTATTATTATTATTATTATTATTATTATTGTGTTAAGCAGAAAATGAAAATTCGAAAACAATTTTTTTTTTCTGTTATCCGATTTATTCATTATATGATTATATTAAATGTGTTTAAGAATACTGATATTATTATTTTTTTGTTATCCGATTTATTCATTATATGATTATATTAAATGTGTTTAAGAATACTGATATTAAATTTTTTTTAATATCCTAGAAACTTTAACAAAAGAAAAAAAAATATCATTGTCATTACTGCCAAAACAATAAAAATTATTAAATTATACGGAGAAAAAAAAACATTAACAATAGAGCAAGCAGGAAAACAATTAAATTATTATTATTATTATTATTATTATTATTATTATTATTATTATTGTGTTAAGTACAAAATTAAAATCCGAAGACAATTTTTTGTTCATGTTATCTGATTTACTGATTATATCATTATATTAAATGTATTTATGAATACTGATATTAATTTTTGTTATTTAAAAAATCTTAGGTCATGTTTTCTTATCCCTATATATATTCCTATGAGATAATATTCAATAAATATTAGAATATATAATTACTGAAAGACTAAAAATATTCTAGAAACTTTAACAAAAGAAAAAAAATAAAATATCATTGTCATTACTGTCAAAACAATAATAATTATTAAATTACACGGAGAAAAAAAAACATTAACAAAAGAGTAAGGAAGAGAAACAATTAAATTATTATTATTTTTATTATTATGAAAGAAAAAAAATAAAAGAAAGACTAAAAAAATGCTAGAAACTTGAACAAAAGATAAAACAAAGACATAATATAAAAAGCAAAATAAAAATTATCATTGCTATTACTGAAAAAAAATAAAAACATAACAAATTATCCAAAGGAAATTTTTTTTTATCAAAGAAGCAAGTAAGAAAAAGAATTATATTATTATTATTATAATTATTATTAGTATTAGTATTAGTATTAGTATTAGTATTAGTATTATTATTATTATTATTATTATTATTATTATTATTATTATTATTATTATTATTATTATTATTATTATTATTATTAGTATCAGACTATTATTATTATTATTATTATTATTATTATTATTATTATTATTATTATTATTATTGTGTTATATTAGAAATTCTAAAAAATAAAAGTATAAGGGCTGAAATCAAAATAAAATATAAAGGGATGAAAATAACAATTAAAAGTTTAAGGGGTGAAATGAAAGTTAGATTTATTAACATTTTCAATTCAAGGACAAATTTGCAAAAATTGAAACTTCTGTACCGAATATATTCAGTCTTTGCAACCGAATCCGAAAATTAAAAGATGAAGGACCGAAGTGAAAAGTTAACATTTCATTAATTTCAATTGAAGGACCCAATTGAACAAAATCAAAACTTATATAACTGAAATCAAGGCCATATACACAATTAAAAGTCAAGGGACCGAAATGAATTTATCCACAACTCGGGGGGCTCTTCTGCACTTTTACGTGCAGGAGAGAGAGAAACAGACCAACCGGCTTTAACCGTCCACCTCCGCGTCCACGGACACCTTGTGAAGAAACGCGCCGCACCGGGAGGAAGACCAAGCGGCGGCGGACCGGATTGGACGCCGGTAGACCATTTCCGGCCACCGTATCACACTGCACGCGCCTCTTGAACGGGGCGTCGGGGCGGACATCGTCGAGCGCGTGCACAGAACGCACCTGACAGATTTTCGAATATATATAAATAATAATGGTCAGTTACCGTTATGTCCCTGATCTTAATTAATAGATTTTGTCTTATTAGGGGCTAGAACCGTCTTTAGCCATTTAAAAATTAAATAAAAGAAGAAGATCGCGGCGGACCGGACGGTCCGTACGCGCGCAATTACCCCCTTAACCCTCAGCCGAAAACGTTATTTTGTCTTATTATGAGGGACAAAATCGTTACTACACTGTTCATAGGCGGAAAAAAAAAAGGGTGGACGAACTCGCGCGACACACGGATCAAAAAGCTCGCGTCCACAGTGAATTTAGAGTGCGTGAACAGTGAATCAACAGTGTTTTCCGTTTTGTTTTAGGTATTTGTTAATATATATATATATATATATGGAAGAATGAAGACAGTTAAAGAGTTATTATTATTATTAGACATAATGATAATATTCAGAAATTTGTTTCCCTCAAACATCACTTTATAATATAAGATTAAATAAAAAGTAAATATTTATATTTAGTCAATTTGACGGGATCATTCCTGACTTGATCAACTAATTAAAACCTCATTTAACGTTTTGAAAAAATAAACATTTACGAAAAGGATAATGATAAAATTATGGAGGAATGTATTGTTTCTCCTCCATACTTTTATTCTTGTGTAATATTAATGAGAAAATCATTTTTTAAATAAATTTGATAAAAATATATAAGTTATATATATTATTATGTAATATTAATAAAAAAAAATATTGTTAAGAATATAAATATCACATTAATATATAATTATACATAAAGCAAACGATAATATCAACATAAGAAATTTCTAATACTCTTAAAAATAATGTAATATTTTTTTATTAGCAGCATGTTGTTTCAAATATAATTTAAACTTCGTTTTTTTTTATTAAAGAACACTTTATTGTTTTAATAAAATCATTTTTTTTAATATTAAGCATTGCTTTTTAAATAGAAAACCTATCATGATCTAAAAAAAGAATTCAAATAATGAGTCGATATTCTATGTGTGATTGCATGAAAAAAATCAATTAATATGATAAAATCATGTCAAAAGTTCATTAAAATAAAAAAAATCAAAAATTTATTTTCATTGAATATTTATGAGTATTTCTTTTTTTTTATATGGAAATCATAGAAATAATAATTGAAGAAGTAATTGTTAAAATTACCATAAAACCTATAATATTTTTTTAAAAAAAACATGGAAAAACCGAATAACAATTTAAATATCCTGATGCATTTCAACCAAAATTTAACAAAAAAGTAAAATTAAAACATTGAAAGAGGCAAAGCGCTTGGGCCAAAGAGAGTAGGCCTGGGTGCCTGGCTAAAAAAAGAAATCCGGTGCGTATAAACTTGTAAGGCTAGAACTATGCGCATGATCTTAATTTTGTTATGATTAAGGGCACCAAGAGCATCATTATCTACGGCCATAATTTCTTATAACTAAAGAGATGACAAGAAAGTCGAGTAGGGTTTTCTAGATCTAAAATACAAAATTAAATAAAATAATAAATTATTTCCAATTCCAATATTCTTTTACGAGTGAGATGAAATCTTAAAAACATCTCAATTACACCGATTAAAAACATCTCAATTACACCGAGTAACGGTTGAGGTTGTGTTTTTAAAGTATTTTTCATTCAGAAATGCATCAAAATAATGTCTTTTTTATTTTTTAAAAATTATTTTTCATATCAATATATAAAAATGATTTAAAACACCAAGAAATTTTAATTTAATATAAAAAATCAAAATATTTTTTTAATTTTTTTTTAATTTTTTTTCAAAACACAATACTAATTAGATACTAGAAGGAACTCAGTCAATGCCACCACATGGGTTTTAGCTCCATAAATTTGGTTTACCTAGTACCTCTGTTCGAGGAGTGTGGTTGATTTTTTTTTAAAGTGTTTTTCATTCAGAAATGCATGAAAAGAATTTTATTTTTATTTAAAAAAAAATTGATATCAGCACATGAAAATGATCTAAAACTATCAAAAAAAAATTAATTTAAAGTAAAACTAAAAATAAAAAAATTCATTTTTTTTCAAAAATATTTTTAAAATGCAATGTCAATGAAGATCCTAATACACGTAGCCCATGCCTTTGTATTTTTCTCTTACTAATAATATTATTGATAGTTAATTAAAAAAAAATGAGTCTATCAATATAATGTTTATGTTTCTAAACCAAATTTCGATGAAAATTTCTCTCTCCTATCATATAATAAAAACTAAAAATAATAAAATTAATTTTTTTTTAAAATGCAAAAAACTAGAGTTAGCAAATAAATATGAAGGACAAAAAATATATAGTCCACCAGTAAATCTAAATGTGCCACTTATGTAACCATCTAGTAGGTGACCTAGTGGTAAGAGTTTGGGAATAAAGATTTGCTCTCCTTGTAGTCTCATGTTCGAGCCCTATAGTTACTAATATGATGATCATTGGAGGCTTACATAACTGTTAACCTCAGGGCCTGTGAGAATTGTCGAGGTGCACACAAGTTGACCCGGATATCCATGTTAATCTAAAAAAAACATGTCACTATGTTTCAGTGTATTGCACGTTAGTTCCATATCTTGTAATTCAACCTTCATCCTTAAAAAAAACATGCAATTGGGAAGATTATAAGGATCAAACTATTTTTTTTTAAAACAATTACACTATTTTAATCAATGATAAAATATAAAAGAGTGAATAATATTATAAGCATAGCAAGAAAACCACAACATTTAGATTTTTATAATATGAATATAAATATACAAGAAATATGATAGAATGATAATGTACAATGATATCTATCCATTCTCATAATAAGAACTTTATTAAGTTTGTCCATTGACTAGATAAAAAATATTCAATAAATATATGACAAAAAAAATTTTTTAACGTAACAAAAAATATTCAATACTAAATGTCTTATTTTATCTTGTTTTATTTATCATTATTGTCTTTTTTTTTGTTCTTGAGATATTTAACCAAATTATACCATATACTAAAAGAGATAAGACATTCATAGTTCATTGTGAGTGTTTTTACTGTGGATTATAATAGTGATTTTGGGTCAGTTTGGTTTTTGAGTTGGTTTGGTTTCTGGCGGATCACGATTTGTTTTGATTTTTTATATTTTTTACATATTAAAATAAACATTCTACCCTCCAATAAGACAAAAAAAAAGAGTTGCCGAAGAGGGTGTCACAGCAATTTAATATTCCATTGCACAGTAAAATAACCTTTTTAGCCTCCAATAAAACAAAAATCAAGGGTTGCATGCGGGAGTGTTTCAGATATTTCATATTTTTGAAAATATCTAAATACTTAATTGCCCCCAGAATAAGACAAATAGAAGAGTTGGTTGTGAGGGTGTTTCGATAATTTACCATTTTTATTATTCTCTTTATGTTGAATATTGTGCGCGTGTGTGAAGCACGCGCCCTCACACACATTTTGGGTGGCACGTGTGATGTCATTTGGTGGTAAAAAATGTCCTTTTGGAGTCTCACCTCGATACGCTGCCATATACTCTTCCTCATGGTTTACGCATGGCTGCACACAGTGGATGGAGTCATGACGGTGCTCAGTTGAACTTTTTTGGCCTTTTTCTCTCTCCTGCGATGCTAAATTACACGACAGACCCCTATGTTTATGATGTTTTCATTTAGTCCGTGATCTTTTAATTGTTTTATATGGTCCTAATTTTCTGTTAGATAATATTTTGATTTGTTTATATATTGCGTTTTCATTTTAGTCCTTATTCTTTTAATTTTGGGTTTAGTTTTCAATTCCTTAATATTTTCAGTACAAAAGTTTTGATTTTTTTTTAAAAAAAAATTATTGAAATTGATAATAGATATTTTTTTCATTTCGGTCCTTATACTTTTGATTTTTTTATTTTAATTACTTTATTTTTTTATATTTCTGAAATAGTCTATATTTTTGTTCATGTTTATATATATGTTCTCTTAACTTTGGTTTTTAATTTATATTATTTTCTCTTTTGTTGAGGTAATAATTGTTTTTTTTTGAAAAATCGTTCTTAAATTTTAGTTTGTGCTTGTGATCATTTGAAATTTGTTATTTCTTATTTTTTTTTTCCTTTTTTCTTTCTCTTAGTCTTTGCTATTAGTTTTTTATTTATTTATTTTCAAGTCAAATGATTTTTTTAAGCTAATAATTATTATTTTTGTTTTATCATTTATTTTTTGTTTTTTGTTTTCTCTTTTGTTAAAGTTTTTAGATTTTTTTTATTCTTTGATTTAATTTTATTTTTTCCATTATTAACACAATAATAATAATAATAATAATTTTAGTTTTTTTTTCTTGCTTTCTCTTTTGTTAATGTTTTTTATTTTTTTTTCTTTGGAGTAATTTAATAATTTTTATTGTTTTAGCAGTAATAATAATGATAATTTTAGATGTTAAGACTTTGATGTTGCTGTTCTTATAATAGGGATGTGTTGATTTGTTTCATTATATCAAATCTTGCATGTATAGATATTATATTTTATTTTTGAATTAACAAAATCTATTAATTGTTTAAATCCTAATAATTATAAAAAATTATTTGTTCAACCCATAACATAGTGCAGATAATCTAACTAGTGATACCTAAAAGATGAAAAACATCTCTATCCTAGATAGTAACCACACGATATCGGACCAAAAAAATTCCAATTGAAGACTTATTTATAAAAAATAATATATTCAAGTATTTAATAGCTTTTTTCCACGATTCTAGGGATTAAAATAAAAATTAGTGGGCACCTACTTTTTAGCGGCGAGTTAAATCCATCAAAGTAATAGAACTAGTAGTTGTGATGGGTATATTTTACAGGTTTATACTCTACAAGAAATCATTGAATTTCACAGTTGGTAAAGTCATTTCAAGGTGATGAACTACTTGTCACAATGGCTTGATATTTGTTTTTTTTGGATGCGATCAAATTTCATCTTTAAAAATGTATATTTTATTGATGTAGGTGAATAAATAAATATTTTGGTTTGTCATAAACTCTTATATGAGATACATATTCTGACTCAAATTTAAAAACTCGCTATGCAAATCATAAATTCTATCATCACGTTACGCTTGTAAGGGACTTGATATCTCTATCTATTATCTTATAGATTTATAATTCTCTGGTTTTACTGGATGAAGTTTTAATAAATTAGATTTATAAGAACCACTAAATTCTAACTTTCAATACAAAGTGAATTATTTTGATCTTGTTTTTTCTTTGGCCTATTTTATGTTTTGTTTTTTGGTAGATCTATCATGTACTCTGTTTTTCTTATTTATTTCTGGAATATGAGGTGCTATTTGTTACAATGAATTATATTTTTTTTTGGATGTGAGTAAACTCCACCCTCTAGAAAGCATATTTTATGCAGCTCGGGTGAGTGAGTAAAACTCGGGTTATCCTTCACCTTTACAAGGAGTACACGTTCTGACTTGAATTCAAGATTTACTGTACAAATCGCTATCATGACATGCTCTTTGGGGACAATACAATTAATTATATTGATAATATAGAAAACGCATGTCATCTTATCTTGATAGATAATATGGTTTTTGACTATTTATTTAGTATTTGGAGCAAGAAATATATGAAATAAATTATGAATTATTGGAGTAATATTCATACTTAATACTTAATATTGACTGAACTCCAAATAACAAAACTGATAGATAAGGCTCCAGAATATGATTATATTATACTCTAACATACATCCTCAAGTGAAAGCTCTTTGGACTTGAAATTTGCACAATCACACATCACTTTGTGCTTGATTTTTATCAAATAGAATGGGGATGGTGAGATTCGAACTCGTGACCGCTGGGTTAATAAGCTTTTAGGTGAGATAGTTCCTTAACATGATATCAGAGCCTTGTTGACCCAGCGGTCACGAATTCGAATCTCACCACCCCCATTCTATTTGATAAAAATCAAGCACAAGGTGATGTGAGCATGTGCAAGTTTCAAACCCAAATGGCTTTCACATGAGGAGGTGTATTAGAGAATAATATAATTAATTTTTTTAAAATCATATTTTCAGTGGTCTCACCTAACAACTTGAGCTTTTAGGTGAGATAGTTCCTTAACACGGGAGTAAAAGTTATTTTTTAAAAGAATTTTTATTTTGAAATGTATTTAAATAATATTTTTTTTAAATTTTTTTAAAAATTATTTTTTAAGATATTAGCACATCAAAATGATTTTTAAAAATAATAATTTCAAGTATTTATTTTTTAGTCACAAAATACTTTCCATACACATTTCAAGTAAATGTTAAATTCTAGAAATGCTCTAGTGGTAACTTTTGAGTTTTTGTTTTATTTAAGGTTAATATGATTATTTACTGTTAACATTAGCTTAAGAAATTAAAAATACCTCCAGATAGTCAACTATTTATTGTCTGTTGGTAGAGATAAAAACATATATTTATTGTATAAAAATACCAAGAAAAGACTCAAATACCCCTAAACGTTCAAGTAATGTCAACCGGTTCCACAGAAAAGGTAAAAAATACCCCGGATTCCAAGAGCTAAATTTTAACATACCGATAGGGTAAAACAACAATTACATTAATCTATGTCTTAGTTATACAATTAAAATCCCACCCGAGTTGATGCTTTATCTAGTTCCATTCCTACCCGTTGTCATGACGGCATCTCTACATGTATTTTGTGTTTACCGACAAATTAAGTGAGCACTCATTCAAAGAAAAAGGTGATCATACTACGAGAAGAAGAAATATTTGGCCACGTTTGTCATCACTACAGATTTTACAAGCACCTTTTTAGATTTCTTTTCTAAAAGGAAACAGCAACTAGAGAAATAATATGCCTCCTTTTCTTCTCAAAATTGTACAATCATGTCTCTCGTATATCTGTTTGGCGTCTTGTTTTAAGAATATTTTTGATAAAAAATAATTTATTTATTTATTTTAAATTAATTTTCTTATACTCTTAGATAATTTTCATATTTTTAAAATATTATTTTAAAATATTTCTAAACAAAAAATATTTTTAAAAAAATAGTTAATATGCAGATAATGTTTCCATGTTTCCCTTTCCTCTCTTTTGATTATTTGAAACATTAGAGGACCCAAAAAAAATCTTGTTACCGAAGAGCAATTGGAGAACATAATATATTTTGAAAGAGTCACCACACAAATGATTACTCAATGACACGCCGCCTCCAGCTTTTTATTTCTCTACATGTGATTCCTAGTACATGTCTTATTTTATTTTGAAAGGAAAAAAAATCATAATTTTGTTTAGTTAAATGAAATCCCTCTCCTTTGTTATGGCTTTTAATTCATCAATGGGGATTTGAGTATTGATATTATTGATATGTTTTTTTTAAAAAAATATAAAAATATATATATATATATATATATATCATATATATATATATATATATTACTTTTAACATTAATATATCAAAATGATCTAAAAAAGTATAAAAAATATTTTTAAATAAAATAAAATAAATTCAAAAACACATCACTAAACACGCCTAATATGAATTCAAGATGAGGTTGCAGAAATCTTTACATTCATGCATATATATATAAAAACAAGTTGCATTAATTAAATCAAGCAATACAGTGGGAGATGCTTTTAAACATACTTTTAATAAAGCAAATAAAAAGTATCCCTTTTACCTCAATCTTTCATACGTCAACTCAAACTTCAGAAAACATGAAGCAAACTTTAAAGATTTTGATTTAGCTACTTTATTTTTTTCTTCATGATTGTGTATACGCAGTGCAAACGCAACGCCTTGGCGTACATGAAATTAGTGCTAATGACTAAAAAAGAGTGAATTATTGTGGCATTATTGCTTCAAAATTAAAAAGAGCACTGCACACCTATTTTCTGGGGATATTGAATGATCATCTGAATTACTTTTAGCTCTCAGCTCAATCCAAATGATGATTGCTGTAATAATGGCAAGTCAAAAGCATAACTAAACGATCTATCTGCTAATAGTTTTTCATATAATGTTGCAAATGAATCTAGCTAGATGACAAACTTGGTGCAGAAGAGATGATGAAAAGAAGAAGTAATTTCATGGACTTCTTCTCGACCTTGTTTTCCACTTCTGTTTCGGAAAGGAATTACTGATAGGATTAGGTCCTGAATGTACTTCATGCAAGTATTTCCGTCGAACGCGATCACCTTCTTCAAAGTTTGACTGAAGATAGATCCACCAAATTCATACAAGATTATAAGAAAAACAACAAGCTCAAGTATAAGGTGTTGGTGATTTACTTACTGGCCTGGCCTTGCCTTCAATATCTGCTGACTTCACTTCGGTAATTCCTGTATCTGGAAAACAAACCCTTGTTATTATTGAAGAAAGAGATCGGAGGGGGGCAGATCGGAGACGGAGAAAGAGAGAGAGCACGAACCTTCGAGCCTTTTGATGGCCAAACTGGGACGCGTGAGGGGGAGGGAGACTAATAGCAGAACGAAAAGAAAAGACATGGAAAAATTCATGGCTTTGTATATATCATGAGGAAGACCATCAACGTGCATAAGTTTATAGATGATCAGGGGTACGACAATGGATAGGTTTTGAAGAGAAAATATTGGCTTTTCAATGCCAGACGAGTACGACAATGGATGGAGTCAAGTAAGAGATGCTTTCATGTTTGCATAGTTCTAGCCCTAAATTACCCATACGTGCCCACTTCAAATCAACATATATGTGTTGCTGTTCATATTTCCTTCGATGAAAAAACATGGGGTGGCCGATCGAGAGATGCTATTGGAACAGGGAGCTAGCTAGGGGCCTTAGATCATGAAAGATTTTACTTTCATACGTGGGAAACTCTTCTTCTTCCACCCCTTTTTCCTTTGAGAGAAGATCAACCACACTCAAACTCAAAGCTAGAATCAAAAGACATTTAAATAATTAAAGGCCAAAAAGAAGAAACAGAATCAGAATATAAATATTTAAATTCACCTTCTTTTTTATAAATAAAAAAACCCTCCAAGAATGATAAAATCTAATTTAAGTTTTAGATTAATTAACCACTCAGTTACTCACGACGTTTAACAGTGATATGCGCTATTCTAGCTTCTTCTTTTTTTTTGGGTACAGTGGAATGGGAGGAAAAAAAATAGCCTCCCCTATAGTAATTAACCAGCACCAATAGAATCAGCAAACAGAAGGTGAGAAATCCTTGGAAGGAGAGGAATCTCGAATAAAAAAACTCAATCATCTATTCAGCTGTCATCTTAGATAAGAAATCAGCGCAGGAGTTAGCTTCTCTTAGAGTATGATCGAATCGATAGATACCTCCCAATCCTTGGCAAAAGTAACAACTGCGCCACTTGTTGCCAAATTCGTGATCCATGTAATGATGTCTGCTCGTGATTCCCAAAGAAGATCATACTTGTCTAGCAAAAACACAGTCATTTAAACAATGTATATTGTTCTCCATCTCTTGGGAACATCTACTGCAAAGAGGGCTGCTGGGATAATGCTGCACTTGAACAGTAACTCGTTTGTGGGAAGATAATTATGGATGATTAGCTAGCCAGATTAAAACTTTGATGATCTTCTGTAGGGCATGTAATCTCCACGTCTAGTTCCATTTAAGATCATGATTATGTTCTCTTGATCAAGAAATCAACCACAAATAGGCTGATTTAGTGGTATATATTCATAAATTAGATAAAGAGGGAATTGAGATAGTTAAAATAAGGTGCTTGATCCAAACTGGAATATCAGTCATAAATATTGTGCTAAAATTCCATGCTCTATTGTGCTAAAGATCTTTAACCTGTAGCTCCGAATCAGAGTTACTAACAAAATCAATTAGAGCTACAATCGAACCTTGCTCCAGCTTTGTGCCACAAAAACACCTCGCCCTTACCCAGTGTTGCGATGATGTTTTTTTTCACCCTTATCCAGTGTCGCGACGGTGTTTTTTTCATACTTCATGCCCTGTCATTCCCTTTTATTTTATTTTTGTTTTATTTTGGATAGATTTAGGGGAATAACCCAGAATTGGGTTATGACAGTTGCCCCCCTCTTTACAATATTTACGACTAAAATCTTGTAAAAGACTTTAGATAGTAAAGGTTGTAAGGAAAGAGAGAATGAATTTACTAGACCAAGAAATGGTTAATCACTCGGAAGTGAAAATAAGGGCTATAAAGCACACTGAGAAAGGAACAATAAGATAGGGATAAAAAGCACACTACCTAAGAATTGAGGTCTAAATAGGACACTCGAAGAATAAAAAGGTGATGATGTTTGCGAAAGACACAAGAAAATAATCTCAGTGAAATGGGTGACCTTCCCAAGTGAAAGTGTTAGGGTAAAGATAGTGAAAATCTCGGAGTTGGTCCTATTATAATGGATGACCTCCCATGGAGATTTCATGGAGTGGAAGATAGGGCTGGAAAACATGCTATCTAGGATTTATGGTTGAGGGCTGGAAAATGCACTATTTGTATTAGTGGTTGAAGGCTGGAAAGCGCTCTCAAACAAGAAGGAGAAGGATAGGGATGAAAAACACACTATCAAAAAAGGCGTAAATGAAGGTTGTAAATTACGATCCCTCCAAAACTTTTTCTAGATTATCATTGGGGATGCAATGCATGATGACATACAAATTCAAGAAAGAGATAAAGCTGAAAAGCACGCTCAAGGAAATGAAAGAGGTGAGAGCTCGAAGGCGTGTACAAAAATAATGAATGAAAGTTTGTTAATTACGATCCCTTCAAACATTTCTAGATTCTTAGTGGGGATGCAATGCTTGATGATGCATGTATACTTACCTTAGAAATATAGGTCCCCTTTCTTCTTCATGGTCTTCTTTTTTCGGGTTTGGATCTTAGACTTTGACGACATCTCGCTTCTGCTTACTCGTGTCGCAACTTATGAATTTGACCTCTGGAGGTGATAGACCTTTGGCACTTCCATATCCCCCTCTCCTTAAGGACCCTAGTTTTGTTCAACATTCCTTGAAAGGGAATGATAGAGCCCGCTTCAATTGTATTTTTAGATTCCCCCTCAAGTTTGGATATGCCCCAAAAGTGTTATATGTTTCAAGAGTTTGTAGGAAAGGGTTGGTTATTTACAAAGATTGTTTTCATGTAAGATTTTTGGAATTTCAAAGTAATTCTAAGCACAAAAATCATTTTGATGTTTGTTTAAACAAACATGTTCTTGAAAGAATTCAAATGATCTCATTGTCAGGTTTTATGTTGCTTTTGACAAGAATATGAAATGATGTTTGTTTCATGTCTTGCATGTCAAAAGGCTTTAATTAAGTATTATGAAGCATTTGTAGCGCTTGTTTCAAATGAAAAGGCATTGCCTATCGATCCAGATTGCCTTTATTTGATCAGAATGGCTTTATCAGGCTTGTAGCGTAGGCTCAGGTTGGTGTCTATGAAAAAAAGATATTTATAGGCCCAAAAGGTGTTTGAGGGTTTTCTAGACTAAGGATCACTAGTGCTTACTCTTAGAGCTTCTTTTGATCCTCATAATTGATTTGTATAATGACCTGACATGCCCTCCAGTATTTTATTTGGGCTTTCTATCATGGGTTTTTAGTAATACAATCATTTTGAATTCATTTGTTACAATGTACTAAAACCCTTTTATGTTTATGCCCCCCAGCTTTGTTCGGGCATCACTTGTCATTAAGGACTCTTTTGTAGATTAAAAGTGTTTTTTGATCCTTGCACTTGCCTCCTAGTGTAGGGTGTGATCCTTGTTAGGGTTAATTATCAAAAAAATAATTTATTAGGCTCAAATAAAGATTGTAAGGGATATTTGAGACTTTGTGAAGATATATCAAAGATAGTCTCTCCTCATTTCAAAAACATGCATTTGGGATCGATAAGCTTTGCTTTTCCATACGAAATGATTTTTTATTATGTGGGTTTTGAGGTATGAGATTACTCTTCAATGAAATCTCTTGAATTCCGAGAACTTATTTGTTAAACAAAAAAAATCAATTTGGCATTTCCTTTTGTACTAGACTTTGATTTGCCAAAAATCTTGATGAAATCATGGGATCATATATAATTTGAATGAAAGGGTATAAGATATGCTTGTGTCACAAGAAAATACATGATCTTATTGGAAAGAAAGACTTGTTTATAAAAAAGTCTTATGGTGATATTAATAAAATTGTAGACAATGCTAAAACAGGTTTAAACCGAAACATGATGTGTGGACATGACCAACCAAAAGGCAATTATGGAAGAAGACTTTATCTTCCAATGTCGGGCACACTCTCTTTTTCAAAAGCTTTTTGTCAGGGTCACTTTAATGGTGCGGATACTTGGTACCATGGTTGTTAAAATCGTGAGTTGACTCGCAAAATCGTACGATTTTGCAAGTCAACTCATCAAACCTTGTTAACTCGGGTAAAAAAATCGATTTTGGTCAAACTCGGTCAAGATCGTACGGAATCATAAAATCGGACCGGATCGGTCTGATTTTAGGATCCTTTCAAATCTTTTGAAATTTCAAAATAAAAGCTGCCACCGCCCCCCAGCTAGGCCATAGGCCATGCCAAGTCATGCCCGGGAGCCCCCCCCACGCCATAGGCCATGCCCCCCCCCCTACCTATACACACACACACACACACACATTTCTAACTAAAACATCAAATCATGTGATGTAATTTATACCATTTTTTGCTCAAATACCAAGTATCTTAAAATTCTCAAATGAATAGTCTTTGACGATATAGAAATATCTTATATATTTTTTTAATATTTTTTTAATTTTTATTGATATTATTTTTATTTAAATTTAGGTGATAAAAAATGTAAAAATACATAATAAGATTGAATAAGTGTGATATAAAATAGATGCATTAGAAAATAACAAAACATTTCAAATTATAAATAATTTTGTGGAAGTTAGGTTTTAATTTTGTAAATATTTGAGTAATAGTTAAATAAATAAATATAATTATAAATAGGGTTTTTGGATTTTATTCGTAAAAATCAGATCTTTTCATAATTATTTTTTAGTAAAAATAACAAAACAACTTGTCGCTTTCACAATAGTAAAATCATTGCTCTAAAATTTTGATATCATTGAAAATAAAAACCATTTAAAGATGAATTTATATATTTTAAAATCATAATTATTAGTGGTTGAAATTTGATAACATGAGATTTTTCTCTTTTATCCTTTTATTTTTAATGACCTTCTATTTTCTTTACCAACAATAAGGAAATTAAAATAAAAAAAATAAAACAAATTTATGACTAAAATGTAAAAATGAAAATGAACAAGTATCAAATATGAAAAATAATAATCTCCAAAGATTAAATCAAAGTTTTCCATGCTTTTTGTACAGAATAATTGGAAAAAAAACTCTATATTAATTTTTTTTAATTTAAATTTAATTTCATAAATTCATTTTAATTTAAATGGAATATTCAATATCAGATTTGGACATGTAAATATTTCAATATACAATAATTAAAAAAAAGTATGATGATCAAAGTACAAGAAAAAAGAATACAAGGAAGATATTAACTATGAACACTAATATGAATATAGAAAGGTTCTGCAGTTGAAGTTTATTTTATAATTAAAATTATTTTCTCTTTCATTTCCCCTTTTTTTTTTTTTTTTTTAAATCCTCTTTCTCCACTCCTAGAGTTTTGCCTTGACACGAAGCACATGATTATTACCCACTTTCTTTCATTGTCATTAAAAGAAACCGAACCCAGCCCCGACCGAACCAACCGTTAATTAACAACAGAACAGCCGCCACAGAACAACCGTCTCTCTCGCTGCTTATAGTGAGAGAATCACACTACTAAAGTGGTTAACTTAGAGAGAAGAAGAAAACAAAATTTCATTCTTTGTTAGCGTCGTTGTTTATTTAGAGAGAGAAACAGAAAAAGAGAAAGTGAGCTTGGGTTTTTTGAGGCTCCTTTTGATCAAGAAATAATAATCATGGGTAGTCGTATTAATAACAATGTGATAAACATTAAAGATTACATTTTGCTGAAAGATTTCAGAATGGAAATTGAAGTTGAAAAAGAAAAAAATTTATCTCTCTCTTTCTGGGTTTATCTTATTGACTCCGACATCACAAAGTTTCCTGCTACAATCATCAAACAGGTTTGGAAAAAAGTGCCCTCTCTCTCTCTCTCTTTGTTATTTTGTTATGCATTTAGGCAATCAACTGGATTTTTAAGTTTATTTCTACTTCCAGCCTTTTATCGTATCACTTGAGGTGTAGCCCATGTTTAAAATTTTCCTTCTTTTGATGGGTTCATGTAGTTTTAGTGTTGTTAAAGCTCGTATTTTTTTCGAGGATTCATCGGCAAAATTTATGTAAATATCAGGAATGTTGCTGTTGTTTTTTGTGTGTTGTTCAATTGAGTGGCACCCATATCCTGAATTTTTATTTTTAATGGGTTCGTGTTGGTGTCTTGGTCAAGTACATTGCTAGTTTCTTACTGGCTCCTAATTTTATATGGTTTAAATGTAGGAAGGGTTAGTGTTCTCTATACGGTCATGAGCAGGAGTGGTGCCGTTCCTCATTAAATTTGACTAAGTTGTCTGCTTGATATCTTTCTGGTTTTCAGGGCTTATCGCTACTTACCAGGGGGGGAAACTTGCATTACTGCAGTTGATATCACTTTTTTTTTTCTTTTTGAAGATTTTATAGGTTCACCTCTCATCTCATGTAAATTATGATTTTTTTTTCCAAATTCGGTAGCTCATCTCACCTTTTTTGTATAGCCCTATAGTCCTATGTCAAGAAAGTCTAATTACTAATAAGGATAATGAGTAGGAGAACTGAGTCAATCAGCAAAATCAAGGAGCTGAATAATGTTTTTGATTGCTTAGATATTGATTATCATCTTTGATACCAAAGCCTGAAGGTGACCATTCTGCATACTCCATAGATCTTTGTTAACCAGTGATTTTATATTCTGTAGTGTGGTACACAGGTGTGTTTTGCTTGTTTGACAATTTCTTTTTCTTCATTCAAAATGAATTGTTGAACTAAATAATTCTGTTCACAGGTTCACCTGGATATTACCAGCAGTGCTCCTTTTATTGTTCTGAATGAGAAGATGATCACGCTTTTTCCACTTCTCCATGAACACAAAGAAACTGCAAATTCTAGTAATTCTGCATCAATGGAGATTAAATTTCCTCTGGAAAACTGGATTCATGTTGGATTTGAGGTATGCTTTAGAAGTCAGGTCACACAGTTAGTGATTTATGAAATTTACAGTATGGAGGTTACTTTTCCATTATTGAGTTTTTTTATCTTGGTACTTGATAATTTGGTTGTTTTGTTATAATATTTTTCTACTCTCCCTTCTCCCTCTCATTCTCTCTTTAGTTACAAAGTGCTAAATGTCATTTTGCTAATTATAGGTTCTTACTGATATTTTGCGGCTTCACATTAACGGGGAGATTGTAAGCGAGCAGCCTCAGTCATCCTCCCTTGACAAAAACTGGAATTCCAATGGACCGAGGAAGATAGCATTAGTTGGTGCTTGTGCAGATGATGGCCTGCAGGGTTATGTTTACCGTGCAGAAGTCTTGCCTTTAAGCCTGCCCATTAAGGATCACTATGTTAAGGTTCACAAAAGACATTTTTCTGGATTATGTTACTCTCTTAAAATCTGCCAATAAATTCACTGAATCTTGACAAATAAGCATATGCTATGGTAGGATCCACCTCTGTGGTTATCAATTGATCTCTCGTCCACCTCTGAAATTGATGAAGGCAATGATGGCATCTGGAATATTGTTGGAGGCAAGGTTGGTAAAAATAGAGAATCTTGATGTTATACTTTCTTAAAGAGTCATGTTACATCCCAAAACCATCTGACAAGGGATGTTCCACTGGAACATGAGTGACTTGATTGTCACTGATTCCTGGGTTTATCTCAAGGTTGCTGTTTCTTCTCTTTTATTCCTGCCAGCCATTTCAAAAAACTTGCATGATAAGACCTATGAGAGTAACTCATCTGACCATTTTCAGTCTATTTGCAAATTGGAGAATAATATTTGCCATCTTGAGTTAGCTGGATGCTGCACATGTCAACCTTTTGTGTGAGAAAATGATGCCTAGGCAGTTTATGCACAAGGGCTAGGTTTTGATGCTTTTATTTGCTAATATTTAATAGGTGAAGAGGACATCACTTTGCCCTTTATTTTTTTAAGTTGGAAGGGGAGTGGAGGAAGTGAATTATAAAAATTAATGTGCTTATCTTGTTTGGTCTTAAAGAAGGGAATGAGATAGGTGGGAATATTTGTAATTTTATTTTATGCAGCTAGCAAGATTTCCTGCCAAGAGAGTCAAAATTTTGAAGGTAAAATCATTTAAAACATGCTATATTTATAAAAAGTGGATTATCAAAACTTTCCTTCCTTTCCCTATCTTCCCACTTACATTTGCTTGATTTTAATTTAAGGCTGTTGTGTGGGATGATTTTATCCTGTTAGAGGAAGAAATAGATAGCATAAAATTCCTAGGACTGGTTGGTGAAATAGGCCGAAGGATAGAATTGGGGAAAAATTGATGAGGTAGAAGACTGTAATTTAAAGCAAGAAAGCGTGACCTTTTTTGTCCAACTAACTTTTATCCATACCTATTAAACATCTTGAACGAAAAGTAGTCTCCTGGAACGAATTTAAATTATCTGTTCATCATTCATCACAACCAACTCTTATCATACCATATTTATTGCAATGGGAAAGGAAATGAAAGAAAGGAGCATAGAGCATCCTCCATGTTAAAACTTGCTGCTAACACTTGTAATTTGTTTGTTAAAAACTTGTGATCTAGCATAATGAATTAGGTGAAATCCTCTCAAATGACAGTTTTTAAGTAGATCGGTGGTGAGAGCAAAGATTTAGCAGCATATTCCTCTAGGACCAGTTTCTATGGTTTCTTTTTGGATTCAGTTATTTTTTCTCTCCCATTTTGCAATTAGAGTCCATTATTTTGGTTGTATACAAATAAGTTTCAGGTTTTATTGTGGTTAATTTAGAACTTCTTTGTATTCCCCTGCTATTTTTATGGTGAAATCCTTGCTCTGTGGCGCATCATGTAAATTTGGTGGACATTTTCTGCTTCTCTTTCCTCAATTCTATTGCTTTTTTTTTGTTTTCATGGGAGGCTCACGAAATATCAGGTCAGAAAACACTTGGAAACCTCAAGAGAGCATCATAGGAAACCAAGAAAGCCACTCTATATCAGATTGACTGTTTAGATAAGAATTGATTTTTATATACCTCTACATTTTCTCTCCATGCAGAGATTATTAAAAAATTGAAAGAACTGCACAGTAACACAGAGCCATAATATCTCTCTCTCCCAAAGTTATAAAATGAATTGAATGAAATCCTCTAAAGATGTGGAGTGCGGACAACAGACTGTTAACTTTCCTCCATTTAGGTTAACATTGCTGAAGTTATGAACCAAGAAGCATTCTGAGCTTTTATTCTTATATTTCTGTTTTGTAGGCTTCATGTCGCAGGGTTTTTTCTTTGGATTTGGTTTTACTAAATGCAATGAGACAGGCTATTGACAAGGAATTGGAGGTCTGCATTTGCATCTCTAGTTCCAATGGTGAATTTCTATAAGTTGTATTTTTGTCATTTCTTCTTGTACTAACATTTTGTACATTACTTGCTTTAATAGATTTTTGCTTCACTAATATATGTGGACAATGGGCTTCCTGTGGAGAAGACATCTGATGATGAAGATCCCCTTCTGACAAGCTGTGATGGGATTGAATTTTCTAATTATGATAGACCAGGAAAACTATTGCATGGGCGTGCATCTTTGAAGCTCAAAATATCTCAGGTACTTTGTCAAATGTTAATTAGGTTTCTGGTTACTTATCCAACTCTCCAAGTGTATGTACAAGTGTCGTCCTTCTATGTGTTGACAACATGATTCTTATGGTGATTCTCACCTCTATTTTTTTCCTCTGTATTTTGGCCAGAATACAGATGTCTTTAGCATTCCATATGCATTTTTTCCCTAACACTATCATATGGCTTTAGTTATCTGATATAACTTTGCTGACCATATACCTCTAGTGGAAGTTGCATTGATGGTACCAATCTTATGTGAAGCTAGCTTGTAGTCTCATGCAGTTGGAAGCTGTTTGTTGATCTTGATCATCCCATGAATTTGCTTTATAAATAAGCATACAATTATTAATTTTATGATTTTCCATTCGGTCATGTTATATTCCAGACATCGATTTTTAAAGAATCCAAATGCTGCATATCGCAAAAGTTTGTGTTGCATGACCTCAATTTGATGAACACCATATTACCGTACAGTCTTCTATATGTAGCTGAAATAATCATCATTTTCTTGAGCTATAATATTGATGCTTCCTTTATTGGATTCACTTAAATGAGTTACACTAAATCACTTGGTGTCTCTGAGATACTCTTTTCTTATTAAAAATGTGAATATATCTTATCTAGGCGGACATACCTTCTTGGCACAATAGCTTGCGTTTTTTACCATTGTTACAAATATATTTTAAATGGAAACAATGTTGGTCTTGGGTCACCTCATGGTTTTTGCCACTGCTCTGGTAGGCAACACAATTAAAAGTTAAGCATCAAATCTTGGTTTGGTATGTGTCCATGTTCTGTAAGAATTATTCTCCTTGTGTTGCAATGAAAACAATTACTCCTGGAATGAGATTCCGGTTTCACTAATTCACTAAAGATTAAATTTGTTTGCAATTTTGCTTCGTGCTACCAATATTTATGGAATTTGCTAGTGATTCTGCTTTTGTTCTCATGTCAGCTTTCATCCAAGTGTGAAAATAGGCTTTTTTGCATTAAAATAGAAATCCCAAAATTCAGTGGGTATCATTTCCTGGAAGCATTTTCCCATCCAATCCGTTGCATCTCTCGAAGTCGTAATCCCCGGACATCTGTGACATGGAAAAGGCCAACAACTGTTGTCGAACCTTTCAACAAATTTCAATCATTTGGACTATATAATGGATCTATAGAATTGCAGCACAACTCCATACATGAGATAAGACCTAGTCCATCGTCAAAACGAATCAAACTGGGGCAAGAAAAGACATCTGCGATGGAGAAACCAAATGTGGAATGCTACTCTGATACTTGGACAACGAACCAGGTATAAAATTAGTATACTTTTATTTCTCATTATCATTTTCATTGTCATCACCCTTGTGACTATAGTAGTGTTAGTGTGGAGAATTCTTGGATTCTCACTTTATTTCTGAATAAATTGTAGAATATCTACAACATCTACAATTCTATAATAGGATAGCTATTAACTAAACATAAATAGGTATTATCACTAGATTCTAGTTTATAGGAAAGAATATTTGACTTTCTATTTATACCCCCTACAAATCTGCCTTCAGAATCTTCAACATTCAACATTCCCAGCTTGTTCAAGGTGTTCTTGAATGCAGGATTCTGCACTCCTTTAGTAAGTACTAGTTAATTGCCCGCATTACGTTGTGGGCCGGGCAAATATTTTTTATAATTGTCGGAATTGAAAGATTAATAGATTTTGCTAGTTCAAAAATAAAATGTAACATTTATACATGCAAGGTTTGATATAATGAAACACATCAACACACCCTATTATAACAACAGCAACATCGAAGGCTTAACATCTAAAAATATCATTATTATTATTGCTAAAAAAATAAAAATTATTAAATTATTCTGAGGAGAAAAAACTTGAAAACATTAATAAAAGAGGAAGCAAGAAAGAAAAATAAAATTATTATTATTATTGCATGAATAATAGGAAAATAAATTCAATAAAAGAATAAAAAAGCCCAAAACTTTAACAAAAGAGCAAACAAAAAAAAGGAAAAATAAATAAATATTATTAGCTAAAAATATCATTTGACGTGAAAATAAAATAAAAAAAACTAATAAAAAAACCAAAAGAAAAAACAAAGGAAAAAAAAATGAAATATCAATTTTCAAATGATCATAAACACAATAAAATTTAAGAGCAAAATTTTTTGAAAAAAAATGTTATCTTAACAAAAGAAAAAATAATAAAAATTAACCAAAACTAAAGGCACATTGATATAAACATAGACAAAAATAGGAACTATTTAGGAACTATAAAAAACTAAAGGAATTAAAATAAAAAAATTAAAAGTATAAGGGCCGAAACGAAAACCAAATATACTATATAAAGTATAGCATATATACATGCAAGGTTTGATATAATGAAACACATCAACACATCTTATTATAAGAATAAGAACATTGAAACCTTAATATCTAAAAATATCATTACTATTACTGCTAAAACAGTAAAAATTATTAAATTACCTTGAGAAAAAAAATAAAAAACAATAACAAAAGAGGAAGGAAGAAAAGAAAACTAAAATTATTATTATTATTGAGTTAATAATGGGGGAAAAAATTCAATCAAAGAAAAAAAAAGCCAATAACTTTAACAAAAGAGCAAACAAAAAAAATAAAAAAAAAGTTATTTGACGTGAAAATAAAAAAAACTAATAAAAAACAACCAAAAGAAAGAACAATGAAAAAAAATGTATAGGTGGAAAAAGAAAAAAAAATTATAAACAGGATAAAAAAATGATTTGGAGGAAAAAAAAAGAAGAAGCATAATCAGGGGGTCGAACCCCTGACCTCTGAATAAGGAAATAGACCCTTTATCCACTGAGCTACAACAAGTGCTTCTTCATATCTTATACTGTGAAAAAAATAATAAAACATCAGAAATCAAACGAATCGAATGACCCGAACCTACCCGAACCAAAAACTGAGCAATACTATTGTAATCCACAGTAATTCTCCTCACATGCTACAGTAACTGACTCTTAACTCTTTTAGTATATTAGATAATTTGAAAGTTGTTCTCCTGTATATAAGGAGTGCATATTAGTACACTTAATTTTTTTTTTATGAAGTGTCTGTATACCTCTACATGCTTAGTTCTATCATGTTGTACTGGATTGTGTGCTATTGAAATGATAGACTTGTCACAGTACAACCTCATTGGTTCTTCTCACTTGATTCTTAAATCATCTAGGATAATCTTCATCCATAATAACTCACAAATTCCAAGTGCCATTGTTCGAAATTATGTGTCTGCACTTGATCTTGAAACAAAATTCTGTTTTTTGCTTCTCTATGTCACAAGATTTCCTCTTAGTAGTGTGCAATATCCTGATGTTGATCTTCTATGTGTTAAAGCACCTGCATAGTTTGCATCAGTGTAGCATTCTAGTTCCAGTTTGCCATGTCTTTTATACAAAATTTCTTTTCTAGGGGTAGTCTTATACTGACCGAAGATGTGAATCTTTTGGTTTGTGCATAAATTGGCTCACCACAGTCACGACATAAGACATAAGCAATGTCTGGTCTACTGTGAGCTAAGTGGATCAACTTACCAATTAACCTTTGGTATTGGCCTTTGTCAGTCATGACTCCTTCCTCTTTATCCTTGTTTCTCTTAGAAGATCAAGGATATACTTATGTTGAGAGATAAAAATCCTTTTTTTTTGAATGATCTGTTTCTATGCCAAGAAAGTATTTCAACCTTCCTAATTCTTTGATTTAAATTCTGCAAAAAGTCTCTTCCTCAAACTTATCTCTTTCCATAAAGTCATCTGTTGTTATTACAATGTCATCAACATAAACAATGTGAAGCATGGGTATAGATAGCATTTTTCTTATTTGGAATACATTTTCCATGCCCCATTCCATTTCTTGATATATTGCTTAGTTTAACAAGTTTTTATATTTTTTTATGTAATTGTAATGTCAGAGACTCATTTATTTGGAAACCTGAGGTTGGAGTAGAAATGTATTTTCGCTAATTTCATTATTATATTATCTTGTCATGAATAACTGCACCATCATTTAAAAATTAGGTTGAGAATACACCACGGATACCATTAGACATGGGAGTAGAGAATGTTGAAGAAGCAGACAATTCATCATCCGTGTCAGATAGTATCGAAGGAAGGTTATCGAATTTCAAGATCACATCAAGCAATTGCTATTCGATATCAGATGTGACCATTTTTAAATACTGCCTGGGAGGATTGATAGACAAGGCTCTTCTGCTGAAGGAGGTTGCAACCTCTGCCTCTGAAGAAGAGCTTTTTAGGCTTGCAAATGAGGTTTCTCTATACTCAGGATGTTCACACCACAGGTAATATAAGGATTTGGCTCATTCTGTATGCAATTTTGTTTGAGGATTATATGTTTGTTCAATTTTTAGAAGGTAAAAGGTGATCATGATTCCTGGTGTCAGCATTGTCAAACTTTAAATTTGAGTTCTATGCTATAATTTTTTTTTATTATTATTTGAGCTCTTAAACTCTTGAAAAATGATCAATCAACTACATTTTCTCAAACATACCTTGATTGCTTGATTTTTAAATTTATGGGAACTCAAATAGAAAAAAATGAAGTCTATGAATAGAAATCAGACAAAATACAAGAACAAAATTTGTGACCATCTTATAGTAGTCATCTAGAGTAATGATTCTTTGCTAATATTTCAATTACAGCATTTTGTTGATTTTGCTTGCTAGCTATTCAGTTCACTTTTTCATGTCAAACTCATTGGATTACTTTGACATGTATTATGCTAGTATCAAGGAACCATCTCATTTAAAAACTTCAGTTATTAGGTGAGGCCCTAAGATATGATTTATATTATTCTCTAACACATCCTTTCAAGTGAAAGTATATTAGGCTTGAAACTTGCACAACCTCACATTACTTTGTGCTTAATTTTTTATCAAATAAAATGAGGATGGTGAGATTTAAACTCGTGACTGTTGAGTCAACAAGACTCTAATACTATGTGAAAGAGCCATCTCATCTAAAAGTTTAAGTTGTTAGATGAAGTCCCAAAATATGATTTATACTATTCTCTAACAGCTAGCTGCATTTTTCTCTCATATCCTATCATATGCTACTTACAAAAAAAATCATGTTCTCCTTGTGCACTAGATTGAAGCAAGAATGACATTGCATATGTTGCCTACAAATCTTTAGCAATTAAAAGAGTTTCCCATTGAGAAATTAACTAGGGGAAGTGATCCATTTTCATGTCTTTTTATTCCTTATCTGTTTGCAATATTTAAATGTTAGAATAAGGATAGAAAATATTGGAAGCTCTGTGGTTTTGTAATTTGACTAATCAAGTGGTCATTCCCAACTATTTCTGCTCCACACAAGAAGAATTTCTCAATCACATGAGCCTTGTTGTCTAGTTTTAATACTCATAGTACCATCTTTCTTGTTTAGGCGACAGATAGTGATAGCAAAGAGGTTGATTGAGGAAGGAACCAAAATTTGGAACTCAATCTCCCAAAACAACCGCCTCATTCAATGGGAAAAGGTGATTTTTGAGATTGAAGAGCAATTCATGAGGATTACTTGCTCCAGTACTAGATCCCTCACAGAACAGGTTGCTTTCTCTTCTCCTTCACGTGTACTCATTGTGAACACACACAGACAACATGCTGCTACTTGCATGTTGAGGCTGATATACTGGTGGCTTGGAAATAGTATACTAGTTTTTGATCATTATTAGGAAGCAATGATATGGCCTCATGCATGTTGCACATATATTTTCAGGGTCATTTGTGATGTTTTAAGGCCACACAACAGGGGTTAACTTCCTCCATCACCGCCATTCTTAGAATCTGAATTTTAAACATCCAATTCGAAAGTCACTGGGTTCACTGAAGTAAATAAAAATATAAAGATGACAGAAAATTGTGTGGATGAAAAGAACTCATCAGAAGTTACAATAAATGCTGTGATATTTTTTTTAATATCTACTCTAACATGCTTTCTTAAACTTATCAAGCCCCTTTCCATATGAACTTGAAGCCAAGGTCAAGTATATTTAAGCAAGTTCCTGCCCTACAGGACTTGGGGAAACTAATGGTAGTATGTATCTTTCTGTTGATGTACTATTATTGAATCAATAATCTTCAGAAGGAGCTTTTTTATGCTGAGCATGGTATAATGGTACTGAAGCACGAGTTTGGAACAACTTGGAGACATGACTGTAATAACCATTCAGAATTAATAACTGTTTCAGGATTTTGAGCTCCTGAGGAGAATTGCTGGATGCCGGGAACATATGGGCCAAGAAAATTTTGAGAAGATGTGGCGGTGGCTGTATCCTGTTATTTTTACATTAGCAAGTGATCCAATAAATACAACATGGAATTCCACATCGCCAAAGTGGATAGAAGGATTTATCACAAAGGAAGAGGCAGAATTGTCACTTCAGGGTCCTAGGGGCCTTCAAGAGCCTGGAACATTTGTACTGCGGTTTCCTACTTCAAGGAGCTGGCCCCATCCTGATGCAGGTAGCTTAATTGTGACTTACGTTGGCAGTGATTACACTGTTCACCACAGGTTGCTTTCCCTTGATTATATCTACAGGTGTGGACTTCCTTCCTTTTTCTTTTTTTTTGAAATTATCGAATAAATTTATCTATTTGATTATTGAATATCCAGATATTTATTTGTACATTGCATTTATATGTTTACATTTTGTGGCATTGTTTTTGGTGGGGGAGACAAGGATAGAAGAAAAAAAAGAACCCCTGTTTTATACTGACTGAAGAAAGTGATTGCCTTTGTTGTGTCGTTACAGTTGCGAGGAAAGGGGGATGAATTTGAAATCACTGGAACAAATGCTATTGGCGGAGCCTGAGCTCTCTCGATTAGGAAGGCAAGATATCTGTTTCTGATTTAATCCTTTTCTATGTTGGGGGTATTAGATAATGCCTGTTCTCTCAATTTAGTGGCATCATAATTCCTTTCTTCGACTAATAATTAATAATTCGAAACTTGAAATGCAGGATAGTAAGACAAAGTCAATGAAGGCTTAGAGGAATATCCTACTGCTTTTGCTTTTTGGTGATATTGAACCATCATCTCTGTATATTCTTACTCCTCTTCTTGGCTGCTGCGGCCGCTGCTTCCTTCCTTTCATTCAATTTTTGGGCATCAGGGAATTCAGTTCTAGGTGTATTTCTGCTCTTGGTCTAGTAATAGAAACTTGAGACTTCGAGTTGGAATGTCAATATTGGAACTCTCCCATCCTTCAACTAGCAAAAATACCAAGTGGGATGCTTGTCTTTCACACACCCATGCAGGCAAAAATGTGGTTCAGAGAAGTGCTTGTCCTGCTTATCTAATGCAGTTTTTTTCATACAGAAACTATTCATGAGATGAGAAAATGACCCTTTTCTGAACCACGTGAATCCATAACTATTCTTTTGCGCCTCAACAATGAAGTAATGCACAGATGGAAAAACATCAAAGAAATCTGGATATGTTAAGTGGACCATCGCAGAAAGAAGAGGAGACCTCTCGGCAAATGGGATGTGAAAGAGATGATGCAATGCCTGCCTCCACTTTTTACTTCTCATCTGGAAAGAAAAGTTTGGGGATATTTTTGAATTCGTATCTTAAACAAACTGTTGAATAGCCTGAATTATTATTATTATTATTATTATTATTATTATTATTATGATATAGAAAACAACTTGAATTACTTTGGTTCAAGTACTTGTAGTTTTCTCATTCTAAAATTACCAAAACTGAATGGAGATTGTAAAGCTATTGTCCTTCGGCATTGATCTTGAAATTATATATTACTGAACACCAAATTAGGCACCTCATGAAAGAAGAAGCAAAACAAAGAGCTGCTGCAATGATAGAAACAACACCTCAGAATTCTAATGGAAGGCTTCAAAAGGTAGATTATGCCAAGATTTTGTCCTTATTCCTATAATAAGGTGGCATCAGTTTGCAAGGGAAGATGTAGGTGTGCAATAACCAGTGAATTATTCCTGATGGACTTTCCATGATGCCAATACAAGATACTTAAGCTAGAGAAAGTAGCCCTAGCATTGGCGATCATCTCTCTAAAGTTCAAATTAAGCTCATCAAATAATAATATTACTGACAGATCAACCGCTAATATAGATTTACAGAAGCTAGAATTATTTGGACATCTGGTTAAATGAGCTATAGAGATGGAAGAACTTGAGCTTCAATGCAAACCTTGCTCAGGTATAAAGGGCCAGACCATGACCGATTTCATCATTGAATTCTGTTTTGAAGGATATATGAATACACTTAATCATCTATTTTTCATTATAAATGTTTCAGCCATCTAAAAACCTTCATAGGATCACTTGTGTCACTTCCTAACTAGAAATTGTATGTAGATGGTTCTTCCAATATAAATTGAAGCCGAGCTGTGTTAGTGCTTATCAGTCTTGAATGACATTTTAATATTATAATTGACATTGTGTTTAAAAAGTTTTTTTTTTAAAAAAAAAAATATTATTTATTTTTTATTTTAAATTAAAAAATAGTATTTTTAGATCATGATATCAAAAATAATTTTTTAAAAAACATATTATTTTGATACATTTCTAAACGAAAAATATTTCTAAAAATAATGTCTACTACCATCAAAAACAGTCATTAAGTGTATTCTTTAAAGCCACGAGCAAGAGACAATTTATCCTAGTAAACCGTAAATGTTTTACTAAATGGGTCGAAAAAAAGGCTGTACCAATAATGTGTTTTCATTCTTTTGGAAGAATATCACATGTCGCTTTCAGCTCTTCAGTCTTGATCACAAACATTGGAACGCAATTTGATAACCACGAGATGAAATAACATTGTCAGAGGCTTCACATTGATCATTGTTTTTTAGTTTAATATCACACCGTCAGACAAATAGTCAAAGTGAATTGACTAATAGAGTTTTGCTTAATGAACTTGAGAAAAGGATTTTAAAAAAAAAAACCAAATTAGAATGGGAAAAACTATTAAATGAGATATTATGAGCTTACATACAAATTCAGAAGACATCCACCGATGAAACATCATTCCTGCTTACATATAGAGCAAAAGTCATGATCCCAACTGAAATTGGATGTGCAAACCACCGAGCAGTTTACAATACTTCAAAAGGCAACGAACAAGGTCTTAAGATCAATCTTAACTTCTTAAAAGAATCACACTTAACTACTGCAGTTAGAAATGATGTCTAACCGTTGTGACGACATTTTTTTTCATGTTTCACGCTCCGCTATCCCTGAAGGGAAGACGATGTGCAGTAAAAAGAGGTTTTATAGTCATAAAGTTACGATTATAATTCTCAGGAGTCGCCACCTAGTATTAAGATCACTAAGAAACCTAATGGTCTGCGAGAGTCTAGGTAAGGGGATTTTTTATACAAGAAGAAGACATATCACCCCCAATGCACCCTATCTAAGATAAGCTGCATTGTTGTTTGATTATTTTTTCTAAGTCATATTTTTTATTCGTTGGTCTTTTCTAAGGCTCGAGACAAATCTCTCTTCATGAGGGAGTTTCTACCTTGTTAGAAGTTGAAAACTTGATCGTTTAAAGTTTGAAAAATTTTCACACTGCATTTAAAACTTTATTTTTTATTATTTGTGGGTGTACTTTATAATGTAACATTACATCCCGACATCTAAAATAAATTTTTTTGATATTTTAGCTAAATTTCAACGGATAATAAGAAACTGGTTATGATATCAAATTTTCGTTCAAAACATGTGAAAGATGCAAAATATATTGTTTAAGAAAAATATTCTTGGAAAAACCTTAAAATTCAGCCGTATGCATGAAAACAACACATTTTTTTTAAAAAAAACAATGCGATTATTTAAAAAAAAAATCAGACTGGCCTGACCCAACTAAATGACCCGGTTCTATTGGACTTGGGCTGGACCTGGCCCAGCCAACTGGGTGGGCCGAGAGCAGGTCCAACCCATAAATCAAAAAAAAAAAAGAAAAAAATGAAAATGAAAATTGTTGCATTGTTCACTTGTTACGTGAACAGTGAAAGGGTTGTCAGCTGAAGGTAACGAGAGGCTCACCTACCACTACTGCTAGGTAGAGGAGGCCGAGGTGGCTCTTCTTGTGATGGTGGCGTCGGAAATCATGGTCTGTTGTGGCTGGGAGAAGCACTTGAGGAAGGAGACCAAGTGGTGGTCGGCGGTAGAAAACTCACCCACTATCGAGGGGGGTTGGCCCGTGCTAGAGGTCTGTTGTTGCGTTGTTGAAGGAGAAGTTGAATTGGGCTGTTGCAGCGTGGGGAGAGGCTGCTAGAGAAGATGGAGAGGGTTGCTAGTGCTGGTATTGTAGCGGAGAGAGAGAGAGAGAGAGAGAGAGAGCTGATGATGGGTGGTCCTGTCGTGTTTTTTTAGTGTCTCTCCTACAATTCTAATGATCTTCCCTGTAATTTTCTCCCCTCGTATGTGTTTTTTCCTCGTATTATTTCACCTTCTTCCTTTATTCTCCCCCTTTTATAGACAAATATGCAGGTTGTAGGGCATGAGAGTAATGTCTAGGAGATGGTGTGTTGCAGTGCAAAAAATGGTGGGTTACAGGGCATGGCTGTCAGCATGGCGCAAGCAATGCTGCTGGCAAGGCCTCGGCAGACCAATTTTTTTTAAATAAAAAAATCGAAATAACATTAAAGATACAAAATATTGCAAAAATATAAAATAAACAGTCAAAAAATAGGATGAAACAAAAAAAAGAGCAATCTTTAAGGGATTGGTTTGTGGTTTTTCTCAAGGTAGTAACCCGTAGAAGTCTTAGAGAAAGGTATGCGTATTCACCCCAGAGCAATCTACAAGGAATTAATTATGGTTTTCCTAAAAGACAATAGTATCAACAATAACAATCACCTTGTTATCCAACGACTCAGACCTCAATAACTTAAGAATATACCTGATGCTGAGAACTCATCTCCACCCTAGGCAAGGGGAAATAGGGGTGTTGGATCCCTATTGATCATTTTCAGAACTCATATCCACCCTTAGAAAAACATGACCTGAAATAACACACTAGACCTAGAGTGCTTGGGTTTAATGACTATTAGGCTCTACAACTATATGTTGGATCCTAGATAATCCACTAGATTATAAATTATCCTAGGCATATAAGTCGTCATACCTCTCTATTTAGAACATTTACATGATTAATTCAAATCTATAGTAATGATCTTACTATATCTCTAGAAATACAAAACTTCTTTTAAAGAGTCTGTCATATGTCTCATCATATTAATGATATGTAAAGAATATTTTCCCTTCATTAATAAAATATATCTCATCATTAATGCCACTCAAAGCAAGAGACTTTTTAATCTTTCTCTTGCTTGAAAATATCTAGGTTTAGGGGGGTATAAACAAGGTAGTCAAAATCGCGAGCCAACTCGCAAAATCGCATCGATTTTTGCGAAGTTGGTCTCAAAAAACCCTGGTTGGACCGGAAAGAAAAATCGAAACCGGTCAAACTCGGTCAAACTCGTAGAAAAATCGTTCAAAATCGTAGAAAAATCGTAGAATAATAATAATAATAAAAATAATAATATTTAATTATATTTAAATTCATTTTTTAAATTTAAATATAATTAAAAATAATAATTTTTGTAACGGACATTTTACGATCTTTCTACGATTTTTACTGATCCCGATCTTACGATCCCGATTTTTTTCGAGCTCTTTCGATCCGTGTCAAAATCTCGATTTTGACTGCCTTGGGTATAAATGTCTCTTGAAACATCCAAGTAAAAGGTTCAAAACTTTCATTACTTAAGAAAAACTTGTCTATATTTAAGAGTATTAACCATCTTAAAAGTCAAATAAAAACATCTTTATTTTTTCAGTTTAAAGCTCTTTTAAGTCATTTATTATCTTTTCTATAAAGATATTGATTTTATCATTGGAGGGTCTTTAAGTGCCTCTAATTGGAAATATTTTTGCAGATACTTAGGCTTCTAACATTTAGTTTAGTGTTTCCTGATCTAAGGAGAATAAAACTAATTACCTGGATATATTTATTAATCATTATATCAAATACCAAATAACCTATTATTTATATACCTTGATTTTAGAACATCATCAATTAGTTAATCTATTTGATTTACAAAAAGCTTATATTAAATCCTTATGTTTTTCATTGTTTTTGTAACTTAACTTTCTTTTATTGGCTCTTTATTAGTTATTTTAATATCCTCATTCTCTAATCAAATATTCCAATATCACCTCTCTGTATAAAATCAATACTTCATTTAAGAAGAATAATTTAGAAAATTATAAAAAAATAACAATCAACTTTGATCAAGAAATTAATTTAAGATTTGAAAAACTAAATTACAAAAAAGATAAAAATATATAACAACTAAACTATACTTAATTGAAAGGAGTACATCATCATCTTTGTTATTTTATCAAAAGATTTTTTTTCTTGTTTATTGGAACAACCATTGAGGTTTTAGATAAGTCAATGACAAATCTAACCGGCTTTATCTTATAAAATAAGATTGTCTAATTTTTCATCAATGAGGGGTGCCCCATGCCCTATGTTAGCTTTATGTATTTATTCCTTAATACATTTTTTAACGTAAAACAATTTCAAAAACTCTCAAACAGCTCCCAAACAGGCATGCTGCATTGCTTTTATTATATCACAGATGATTATTTCAGTCCTCTATAAGCGATGGAAAAGAAAACACATGATTTATGAAGAAAAAGACCTTTAAATTGAGCAACAAGGACATCATTGGATCGGGGAGGAGGCGTGGGACAGTGTACAAGTTGATGCTAAACGAGTCCTCCTGCATAACCAGGGGGTGCTGCGGATAGAGATCGAGGTTTCGAGGGGAAGCTGGAGGCCATGGTGGATATAAAGCATAGGGCATATTCTCACTCCTCTTGGATATTAAGACTTTCCCTCACTATAATCTTCTCATTTATGAGCTAATGCCTAACGGAAGTTTTGGGCTCATTGCTGAATGGAATGCACATGACATAGCTTCAAGTAACACAGCTAATTATTTTCTGCCTACAATGTTTTTTGTCAGCACTGAAATTCTGATCTTCTTTGAGTGTATGCCTTTTCCAATGTTCATGGAAAGTTCTGTAGAGGCTAGGGTTTTCATCTGAAGTACGCTACGCTAGATTTTAAAGCTATTCGATACTTGAAGTGGATGATGATGCAGGAAGATCAGATGACATTAAGCTATTGGATAGCACTAGGTGCTGCAAGAGGAATATCATATCTGCATCATGATTGCATCCCCCACATAATTCACCCGAGATTCAAGTCAAGTAAAATATTGCTGGATTGGAACATGGAAGCTCGAGTTTCAGATTTCAGATAGGTCTCATTGATGGAACCTAATAAGACTCATATTTCAACAATAGTAGCTGGGAATTTTTTTTGGATACTTAGCTGCTGGGATGTCAAAGCACTAGATATCTGTAAGTTCTGTCTCTTCCTTTATAGGGATTTAATAATTAATATCTCCAAGCATGTTTTTTTCTGCAGAGTACTTTGAAAGAGGGAAAGTGGCCGTGAAAGAGGATGTATACAGTTTTGGTGTTGTCCTGCTCGAACTTCTAACAGGGATGAAACCAACAGGCCAACAGGTGAAGAGTTTTTCGAGGAAGGAACTAAGCTTTGAATTTAATGCATTTCTACACTTTTGTGGGTGAGAGAAGAAGATTAAAGGAAATCCCAAAATGGTGGTGTACAGAATGTTGTTCTGACTTGCACAATGCTCATTCAAAAATGTCATCTCAAACAAATTTAAATATTAGTTAGCACATGCAAGAAAATGGTCTGTGTATGCAATATTTCACACATTGAACTCATCTCAAGTGCTACAAATTCTGAACAATAAACTACGTTAAGTTCAATGGCACAACCAAATATGCCTGTCAAGCTTTATGTGGATTCAGAACAGGCTGTTTAACTGGGAAAGGGTGCCTCAACTACTATTTTCCTCTAGTATTACATATATTGATATGGTACCTCGTAGTTTGTTTCATGTTGAAACTTGAAACAGGAGAAGGCAGTTGTCGAAGATAAAAGGCAAGAGTATGTCCTTGACAGTAGCTTAGAGTGCAGTCCAACTGAAGATTATAAGAATAGCATTTCATGTGCCTTGAACCAGAGCCCTCCAAGAGACCTACATGGCCGAGATTGTCAAGATGCTTGAGCAAGCTAAATCAGACAGGATTGTAGAAGAGTACTGATATGTACTTAGTGACTAATCCTTTTTCTAGCAAATTTGATGTTTACTTTATGGAGAATTAATTAAAAGATGTTTATTGAAAGACAATGTTGAGCATTATGAGTACCAAGCCTAACATGAGCCAAAAAACTAAAACAAAACGAGTCACATATTTCTCCATTGGAGAATAGGTGAATAGCCAAAGGATGATATGGTTCATAAAAGCCTACCAGCCCCTGCACTAGACTCACAGGACTACATTTCATAAAGATTGAAGTAAGAGGAACTACAATGAAAGAGGCCACATAAAGACGATGGACTGAAAATTCTTCTATCAGAATCTTCGGTGGTACAACAAGATAGAGATGTCAGATTCTCAACAGTCTAAGCTACAATTATAAAGAGACAAGAAAGATTTTCCAGAGCCTGAAAATAATCAAGAAAAATTAACATGGAGGCTGAAGAAATGAAAAATATTAACTTGAAGAAAATAAGATTCAAAAATTGAGGTAAACATGAACTTCAAGAAACCAAATCACCTTATTCACTTGAGGATCGTTGCCAAGCCATTGGCTGCTGAGGTTTTCAAGGATGGAGAAACTGGAGTATCTCCGAAAAATACATCAAAAAGTGCAGAAGTAACATTTGCTGACTCAATTGTAGCATCTACACTTGAGGGAATCCCATCAGATGAGACACAAACCTGAAACAATCATAATATGGTCTAGATGGTATCCAGAGGAGAAAACCAAAAATATAAAAATAAATAGAGGAAAAAATAAGTGTAAAATCTTATGCCAGCAAAAATCTAAAAACTAATTACAAGTGTGTTCTTGTATGCATGTGCCAAAATCAGACTTACTAGCATTTTGGAGGGATCCAGCCAAGTCAAAAATATCAAACTTCCTTTCTTAAGAGGTCGACCTTGGAAGATGCTTCGGAATGTAGACAGAGCAGACTCGTCAACTGGAGTGGCAGTTTTGATTCTTGGGGATATGGCGTCATCTAAGGCATCCCAGAAAGTTTTACCATCAACATCTCTCACCAGAACAATCTGTAATGATTTTTCCAAGGGAGCTGCAATTAAGGGATAATACCAGTTACATTAGGCAAAATTCATATGCTCTTCCTCTGCAGAATAGTACATATCTGGAGAGACAAGTCACCTTGGAAAATCGAGCTAAACAAAGCTGAATTATCTTGAATCTCACTGGCCGATTGTCCTTTCCAAGTGCTCAATGTACTTAAGATGGATGGATTGACATATAGCCCTGCAGCATAGACCTTAACACCAATTATTGCAAAAACCTTCTCCCTGTATCCTGAATTCAATGAAGAACATCATAGTTACAACATTTGAATGACATCTTTAGATAACAAAAGCCACAATGAGACTTCAATGGACTTTGGGTTATCCAAAACTATAACAGACCCATTAACTTCTCTACTTGGAGTTTTGATTGCTGAAAACCATACCAAAAACATCGACCTTCAGACCATACCAGCAGCAGGGGATTAAAGTCAGTAGAACCATTAGCTTTCCAGTTATAGTTGGACAACCACCTCAAATACACACATCAATTTCTTTCATTTAGAAAGATGGCTGTTTACAACAAAGTGTTCCTCCATTCTCATCGAAAAACAGAAGATCCTCCAGCTCTAAAGGGAAGCCTTTCCATTGAACTCTCCTAAATGATTACATTTGGAGGCAATTTTATAAAGCACCTCTATGTAACTTCCATCCTAGTTACTACTTGTTGTAGGATTCAGTTTATTAATATGCATTAACAATCAATTAATACCCAATGTAGAATGAAAAATAATACAAACAGCATATTTGAATATAATAACTCCTGCACAAGTTTATCTGACACCCATGCTTTCTGGTAGAGATGAAGGTTCTTTAAATGAACTTGTTATGTTCCTCCGCCCATTATGAGAGCAGGGAGTTATTGAAATAATTTCCTTACAGTAAGTATGAAGTAAAAAGGGGGCGGGGGCGGGGGGAAGTTGATTGAGGATACAATAACAGTTGTAATCAATTCTATCTATCTTCAGATGGCTGCAAACACCAAATGATTTTACAGAAGTTTGTTTGATACATAGTTTCTGGTCTCTACGGGAAATAAGTACTCAAAATACTAAAGTAACTGACCAGTTCCAAGCAACGATAATGAGGTAGAGCAACCCGGTAAACTCAATGATGTCTGGAATTTCTCTTTGGTTGCTGTTTCCTCTGTGTATTCTGCACTCCCAACTGCAGCAATGGGTTAAGAGAGCAAAAGGTCTCATAATTTTGTGATGATGTAAAATTTATAGAAAAAATGATAAGTGGGATGCAGCAAGGAAACCATCAACCATTTCCTTTTTCCACTTCCATTTAGATTTGGGTTCGTATAACTACATTCACCAATTAGATTCACAAAAATGCTATTGTTTCGGCTTTTAATCAAGAACAGTTTCCTCAAGCTCGGCCTCTATGCCATTGATGCAGCAATTATTATTGAGCTCATATTCAATCACTAGTAGGGATTTTGGGGAAACAAACGAGCCCTTAAAGATTGCTAGGACCAATCATAAGAAATATATAACGACCATAAAGATATTCTTATGAAAATTCAGTAAGACAAGAAATTCACAATGAAATAAGTGAATTCTGAATAGAAATCATAATGACAGAGTCAAGAACAAAATATGGACTAAATCTTTGTAGGATTTCCAGACCTTAACCGCCATCTCCAACCCTCCAATACCCTAGACTTGATCCCACATTGTTCCAAAGTTTCTTCATTAATATTTACCAAAAATAGTTAAACAGGATTCCTATTTCTTAATTTTTTTCCAGTTTCACAAATAATTTTTAGAAATCGAAAAAAACAATTCCCCACAAGAAAACAGCACTCCATATATAAAATTTCAATGAGAATATTCAAATAACCTTGAGATGATTCAAGTATACCCCAATTTCACACAAATTGAATCATTTCTTGTGAATTATGACCAGGTTTGCGAGATTGCAAAGAACTCTGGCATGCATGGAAATGCTATTAAATGCCATTTGAATTATCAAAGAAAAAGAAATGTGATAAATTAAAAGAAGAGTTGAGAAGGGTACCTGAAAAAGACGAGGAGGAGGAGGAGGAAGCAAAGGCTTTGAAAGAGAGATGGGCTGGAGCTAAGTTGTTGTTGAGATGAGGGGATGTGGATAAGGATGAGAAATCAGATGGGGTTTTGTAGAATGGTAACGAAACTGAATGGTTTGGAGATTTGCGTGGAAAATGATGAGTAATGGGATGGAAAATATTCCAGGTCTGAGTAGAATACTTTGCCATTGCCATGCTTCAGTTCTGCTGGACAGTGGTCAGTAGAAAACTGCTGCAGGTTAGAATTTCTTCAGGAAACAGGGGAGAAAAACTGAGGGAGCTGGGGAAGAAGAAGGAGGTTGAAGACGATATGAGTAACACCTTTGCTGCAAGTTAAAAACGGGATGAAGATGATTGAAGAAGATTTCACACTCAGTGCGTGAGAGAGAGAGATTTGGGAAAGAAGGAGAGTAAGAGAGAAGAAGATAAATCACGCCACTGGCGTGGGACAGAAAAGCAGAGGAGAGGATTCAGAAATTCTGTTATATTTTTCTTGGGTACGTTTTGCTCCTATCATCAGGTAATTTAAAGACAAAGATGAAATCTACAGCGTGGCCTCACTCACGTGACCATGCCAGCTAGCTAAGGGAATTTAACTTGAGGCTGCACAAAACGCAGTCGTTTATTTACATGAAATTAAATTTTAATTCTTCTCTCTTGTTAGTCTTCTACTCATCCTTTCCGGTTCGTGACAAAAACACTATCAAGAAACAAGAAAGTATGTGTTCAAAGCAAGATTATCAAAATCGTGAGTACGATTTTGCGAGTCAATTCATCAAACCTTGTCAACTCGGGTAAAAAAATCGATTTTGGTCAAAATCGGACCGAATCGGTCCGATTTTACAATTTGCTCATTCTGCCGTTGGATCAAAAGCTAATTCAAAATTTCGAATGGAGCCAAGAAAAAAAAATGGAGAAGAGGATGAGGAGATGAGGGTGGGCGGCGGCGTGGGAGAAGGGATTTAGGGATTTAGGGTTAGGTTACGCGGGGGGGAGGGGGGGGAGGTTAATAAAGTAGGTTTTTACGGGGGATTATAATAATAATAATAATAATAATAATAATAATAATAATAATAATAATAAAGTAGGTTTCTATGGAGGGAGGGGTTATGATAATAATAATAATAATAATAATAATAATAATAATAATAATAATAATAATTTGGGGGTTTATAATAATAATAATAATAATAATTAGCATAAGAAATAGTTAGCATAAAAAATAATTTTAAAAAAAATCCTATTAATTTAAGATAATAAATAACATTAATTAATTTCATATACAACAGCCATAAAAAAATATACAATTACTTGAAAACATAAAATAAGTAGTTTAAATTTCAAATTTCAAATATTGTGGGTCTTTTAATTATATTTAAATTCATTTTTTTAATTTAAATATAATTAAAAATAATAATTTTATTGTTGGAGGGTTTTTCAAAAGCAATTATTTAATTAATTACTTACTCCTATTAATTATATAGTTAATTGTATAATTAAACTATATATAAAATAATTGAACTTTATTTAAAATAAGATAAAAAATGGTTCTCCAAAATAGTTTTTATCATTGGAGAACACATCAACAAAAAAGTCATATATACACTATTTAATTTTTTTGATGTTTTTAAATCATTTTCATGTCCTGATGTCGAAATAATTTGTTGGAGTTGGAGCTAATACTAACAATATCGGTTTTGGTACCAGTATTAGTATTGATAATCCTTTCAATAATAATGTTTTTGATGAATGTATTAAAAATAACGAGAAAAATGACAGTCATGAGACTAATTGTAATTTATATATCACATCAACAAAATATTTAATTTTAGTTTGTTAATTTTTACCTAATGAAATTCTATGGACATAATTGTTTTGTAATGTATTTTTCAATTATTTTGAATCATGCATGAACCTTAACTAATGAAGTTTTATGGCCATAATTATGTTATATTATGTTCAGAAATATTTTACTTACGATATTATGATTTTTCTACCTACACGATTTTAGCTGTGATTTTATGATTTTTGTAAGGAAAAATTCAGGTACGATTTTACGATCCGAGTTTTTGAAGCTGCTTCCGTGTCGTGTCAAAATCGCGATTTTGACAACCATGGTTCAAAGACTTACCCGTTTGTTTTCATAAAACACTTTCCTGAAAATTATTTCCCCCACTTTCTAATAATAATGTTTGATATTCAAGGAAATGAAATTTTCTGTTGAAAAGAAAAATCTTTCTTAGTTTTTTTTTCTTATTTTTTCTAAAATATATATTTTAAAAAAATCAGTAATTTTTTTTTATTTTTTAATTATTTGTTTTATTTGAAATTATTTATAAAATTAGTTTTCTTTAATTTAATTATTCTTCAAATTTTTTTACCCGTGAGATTTGATTCTTATTGCTATTTATTTTACTTCAAATATTTGTATTTTTTTTAATTTCATTGATCTTTAATTTTTTTATTTGTAAAATTTTATCTTCATTATTTTAATAAACTTGAAAAAAACATTAATAATTTATTTTTATTTTATTTTTCATTGCATAATTAAACACTAAAAATTATTTTTCTACATATTTCTTATGATCTTGTTAAACATCATAAAATAATTTACTTTTTAAAAATTTATATGAATTACTAGTATGTGATGAGTCAATCAAACCCAATGAAACTTGAACTTTACAGTCAATTAAACTTTAAGAAATGTGAAGCATGATAGATGCAATAAATTTGAACTTGGCCAATAAATTTGAACTTGCCAATGTAGGCTGATAAACATGGTTGTCAAAATTGCGAGTTGACTCGCAAAATCATACTTATCAAACCTTGTTAACTCGGATAGAAAAATCGATTTTGATCAAACTCGGTTAAAATCGCAAAATCGGACCGGATCGGTTTGTTTTCACGATTTTACTCTAATTTTTCAAATTTTTGCCCACTCCCCGTATATATATATATATATAGTTAACCTGTAAAAACAAAGGAAAACACAGTTTTCATCATGACTACTTCAAAAAAAGTATCACCTTTTCATGATTTTCAATCTATCCTCGTCCTCCGTGAATTTGTACATTGTCATAGATTCTTAACTAGTTATTTAAATAATATAGTAAATTATTGAATCATATATTTTGAAAATCCAAAATTTTATAGAGTATATTAATCTAGTATATATATTATTACTATATATATAAATCGTGTCCCACAATCACTATATATATATATATATATATTCTCTCTCTCTATATATATATATATATTCTCTCTCTCTATATATATATATATATTATTTTTTACTTTAAATTAATTTTTTTTAATGTTTTTAAATCATTTTCATGTCTTGAGTCGAAATAATTTGTTAGAGTTCGACCTAGTACTAGCAATATCGATGTTGGTACCAATATTAGTATTGATAATCATTTCAATAATAATGCTTTTGATGAATGTATTAAAAATAAAAAGGAAAATAACAGTCATGAGACTGATTTTAATTTATATAGCACATTAGCAAAATATTTATTTTAAATTTATTAGTTTTTACCTAATGAAATTCTATGGACATAATTGTTTTGTAATGTATTTTTAAGTTATTTTGAATCATGTATGAACCTTAACTGATGAAGTTTTATGACCATAATTATGTTGTATTATATTCGGAAATATTTTACTTATGATTTTACGATTTTTCTACCTACACGATTTTAGCTGTCATTTTACGATTTTTGTACGGAAAAATTTAGGTACGATTTTATGATTTTACGATCCGATTTTCCAAAGCCCTTTCAGGTAGTTATTTGAAACACAAACTAACTTCTTCACTTACGTATTGCCGATACTAAGTACTACTGATACCCTTATCACTCTACCGACATCTGAAATCAGAGAAGACCCCTTACCGGGTCCCTGACATACCTCCTTAGATTTTTTTTTTTTGAGGATGTGCGTTGTTTCTATTTTATTTTATTGTTTTGAAATTTCAACATGCATGAATGTATATTAAACATTGCACCACAAATCCCTTTATTTGGGATTCTAATATACACTCAATATATGTTAGCTTGTGCATAGTGATCCCTGTCGAACCCCATCACGAGAGTGCGGCGTCGTGACGACTTTCCCCGTGAGCAGGGATTTCAATGTTGGGGGTATCACCTTTATTTTCATGAAAAAGGGAGTCGTCACCTAGTATTATGGTTACTAGGAAACCTAGACTGGTCTTTGAGAGATTCTAAGGCAAGGGACTGGTTGCGTAAAGGGAAGGTTTTAGCACCCCTAATATGCCCTACCTAAGGTAAGCTGCTTGACGTTTTGGTTTGCTTATGATTTGTTATGGTTTTGATCTTTCAAAGCATATGTTGGTTAAATGGTGATGGGATATTACCCTGCCGAATATTTTAGATAATAACCCCTTTAAGATTTATTTATCCAAACACCGACAGTGAATAATAGCATATCATTTTGGATATTAACCTCTTAGGATTTATTTATCCAAACACCGACAGTGAATAATAACATATCATTCCCGCCGAATATTTTGGATATTAACCCCTTAGGATTTATTTATCCAAACACCGACAGTGAATAATAGCATATCATTCCCAAAAATAAGATTTTTATATTTTTGAAATATTGGCCAATACCCTTTGGAATTTTACAAACATGTTGTAAAATCTCAAGATGCAAGAAATGATTTTTCTTTGTGAAATCCATGCTAAAACACATTTTCTCTTCAAACTCCAAGATAATATATATTTTTTTGAAATAAAAGGAATTTTTAAAATATGCTAGTGTATTGGCCGTATGCAAGAAAACAACACATTTTTTCCTCTAATAAAAATATTTTTTTTTGCAAATTTTTTATATTTTTTTTTGTATCTTTTCTTTATTTATTTTTTGTTTTTTTTCTTTTTCGGTGGGCTGGCTGTCAGCCCACCTAAATTCGGGTTAGGCTGACAGCCCAGCCCACCTTGTCTCCAGGCTTGGCTGCTAGCCAGGTGGCTGGCAGCCCAAACTCATCTGGGCTGAGCTTTCGGCCCAAAGGCTAGTAGCCTTCTTCAGGGGCCAGGCCGGGCACAAGGCCTGACCCGCCAAGCCCACGCGGGGAGTGAATTAATTCACTCCCCGCATGCAAACACAGGGACGATGAAAAGTGACAAGGAGGATTTTCGAGTATGGAGAATGGAGTATCTGTCAATACCGTTGGGTAGAGGAGGTCGTGGTGGTTCTTCTGGTCGTTGTGGCGTTGGAAATGGTGGCCTGTGGTGGCCAGAATGGGCGTTGGAACGGTGACAGTTCACGTCGCAGCCCTTGCTGTCGCTTCTGTTACCGTCGCCTGGGAAGGTGACCGAGCTTCTGGTGTTGACAGGAGGATGATGGTGGTGATGATAGTGGATATGGGCGGTTGGATGGTGGCCCAAGTTGGCTGGCCGAGAGGGAGAAGAGAGAGATGGTGGTCTGGTTTTAGAGAGAGAAAACAGAGACCGAGAGAGAGAGAGAGCTGCATCTAGAGGGTTGAAGATACTATGTGTTTTACGTAAATCTTCCTTCATTTTTTTCATTTTTTTCTACTTTTCTCTCCCCTTTCTGCGTCCATTTTCCCCTCCATTTATAGCCATGAAGGCACCCCTTCGGCTGCCCATGGCGTGCAGCCGAGGGGTGGCCGCCTGCCTTGCCCAGTGGCAGCGATGGGCGTGCCTGACACTGTTCAGGCGACTGAAGAGTGCAGGCACGCCTGCAAGAAAATGATTTGACAAAAGATGCAATTTGGTCCCTTGGTTTAAAATTGTTCTAATCAAAACCTCAATTGGTTTTAAAATTTCAATTTTATGCAATTGCATCCCCGTCAAAATTCTGAGAGTAACCTTAACTTTGCGCGTCGTTTTTATTCTGGCCCTTGGTTTATGATTTGCATGATTTAACCCCCAATTAACCATTAGACTCTCAATTCAATCAATTTGGCCCCCCGATTTCGCAAAATTGGCTTGGAAAAATTTAAATCGGTCTCTGAAAATTCCAATCTCATCAATTGAATCTGAATTAAATTCAAGAACTTGATTTCTCATCTATTAAGCCTTTAATAAAATTAATTTGCCCAATTTAAAATATAATCAAGTCCTTGCACTTAATTAAATCTTTCGATTGGGTACTAAATTAATTCTCAAACATAATTACACTTTTAAATCGACCAACGATTAAATAAAACTGACCGATAAAAATATAATCATATCTTTCAACTTAATTTTTACACAGATTTATCCGATAATACATTACTTTAGCCTTGAATCTGTGATTTTATTCATTTTGGGCACAAAAAAAAAGTATGATCGAACTCTCGAAAACATCTAAAATTTCACCTTGATTTTCCTACCTACACCAACCCCCTTTTTTTTTATTTTTTTTGTTATTTTCAAGTAGTTTTGGGGAATAACCCAAAATTGGGTTATGACAATCCCCATCCCCGGGATCCTGACATACACTGAATATATGACAGTCATTCATGATGATCCCCTTATCCATGATCCTAACATACACTAAAATATATGCTAGCCATTTTTGGTGATTTCTTTATCCGAGATCCTAGTATACACTAAATGTATGCTAGCCACCGCCATGTTTTGTTCATGATGTTTTCAAACTTCCCTGATACATATGCCTTAAATATTCTTACTGATAAATCATATCTTTTCAAACTTTCATCAAAGCTTTAAGCATAATTCACAAAAAAAAAATGAAATTAAATCAAAAATGTAGGCATGAATCACCTACCTGTTGTGGATGCTCTACTCGTTGTCCCTTGTTGCTGTTGTTGCACCACACTCATGGTCCCTCCTACAATCACAGGAAATTCTCATAAATCATTTTTAACCACCGATACATTTTCTATTAACCACACCAAAAAATCCAATATGCCTTTAAATTTGTTATTCTTTCATTTTTATTTCTTATAACAACATTTCCCAATTAAAATATCATTATAAATACCCATTTTTGTTAACATAACTTATTTCTTCCTTTAACATGTCTAACTTCATCACTTTGCGACCTCCCACTTCTTCTTTTTTCCTCTCAAAGCTGCTAGTAGAGGTTGGATTATAGAACGGGAGTATAGAACTCTGTTTTGTACAAAATTTATTTCGTTGGAAAGCTAAAATACATAGTTACAAATCGTATGAAGGGAGAAAAACCCATCTCTGCCCCCAACATTCACAAATGTGGCAGACCTATTGTTCTGTAGAGTCTACCTTGCATAGTCATGTTTAGTGACCCTTAACTAGTGTTATAAAATTTCAAATTTAATAAAACTAGTTTCCTTAGATGGTACACATCCAGAACTGTAGCTCCTACAAAAGAAACAGATCCTAATTCCCTTATTTCCCCACTCAAATTCTCTCTGGGAGTCAAGAGATGAATCTTCTCAATTGTTTTCCCACTCCAAATCCTTGTGTTTTTTATATTTAAATGTTTTGGTAACACTTAATCTCACTTTTACTTTGAAATTCTTCAATTAGGTAAGAAAAATATCAAAATCTCCTTCCCTTTTTACCCCTCATTTTCCTAGACATAAGAGGAAAAAAAAGGGTATATATACCCCTCAATTTCTCTTATTGCACTTAGGCTCTCATTTCCTTTAAATATTTTCTTTTTGCCCCACATCTTCTATTCTTATAATTTAAATCATAATTTTTACATTTATTTCCATTTCACGCCCTTAACCTGGTTTATTTCTCTTTTAATTCATTCATTTCATTTAAAACTAACCCCAATTAATTCCGAGTTAAAAATTATGATATCTTAACTATTTCATCTACATGTTATATCCAAAAAAATTCAATTTTCATTTTATTTAAATTTGTTCGTGAATTCTTTCACTTTTATTTATTTATTTATTTTTGTTTATTTAGTTTATAATTTACACTTACATTTATTTTTTGGGGTTTACAAGGGATTTTACGTTTCCTCAATCATCATGGTACCTGGCAAATATTGAAATTATTGAAGTCATTAAGCTTATCGGTTAGGTAGGTCTGCAACTCCATTCTATATATCTGAGTATTTATAGTCCAGTCTAATATAACCTTGGAGTTTATGCTTTATGCTATAAATTATTTAATTCTACAAATTATGATTGAAGTTGATTTACAATTGCACTTGCTCAATGAAAGGCTATTAAGGATTTTGCAAGTTGTTAAATAAAGTAGGAATCTAGCTTGCTCGACTGTGATCTTGAACTTGAAGAGTGTTTGTTCAAGAGCTACTACAAGATAGCCTCCCTAATTGTTGTTAGTGCCAAAAGAGTTGCTATTTTTAATAGGGTGGATAGTGATGTTTGCATGCTATTGTATGAATATGTTAAGAATCTTGGTCTATCCTTCCAAGTTGGGGATGACATAATAGATTTTGACGTAGTCAACAGAGCTACTGTGGATTTTTGCTGGCAATGACCTGCAAAGGGGAACTTGACTACTCTAATAATATTTGTTGTAAAGCACTCACCAAAACTAAGTGAAATAATCGAGTTTGAATTCTAGAGAGTGATCCTCTTTCTGAAACTACATAGATGGTTAGCAACTGTGGTGGCTTTGAAAAGGCACAGGAATTGGGAAGAGAGAAAGTTAATCTTGCAATTCAGAATTTCAAATGTCTTCCTCGAGGATCCTATCAATCAACTCTCGAGGATGGTGTTGTAGAAGCTCGAACGAGCTCATTAGTACAAGTTATTAGTTGATCAAAAAGTGTAAGAATACAGTTGTGCTGCATGTGCAGTTATTGTTGGTGTATTTCCTTTCTTGTGTAATATTTTTTTTATAGTATAGTATGACATAGTTGTATAGTAGGTACAGAAGGGTTAATTTTTCCTTGTATAAATTCTCTACTGTAAACCCTAATAAAGATCATCGAAATACAGTTGAATACTACTGAACTTATTCGAATTCAAAGCTTTACATGGTATCAGAGCTTACCTCGAAATTTTTCTTTTGAAATCGAATTGCTATAGACAAACCTCGGTATATTTTTTTTTCTTGCCCATAAACCCAGATTGTGATTTCTACAGTGTGTGTTTATCATCAACCACTACTCATCGTCAAATACAACTCTTGATTTCCACATTGCTTGTTCTCAACAGCCACTATTCATCATAAAAAACAAAAAAATCCCAGAAATTATCCAGAAAATAGAACACAAGCACATCATCAACATGGAAATTAACCCATGAACCATCCCTACCTCCACGACGGCGACTCATATTGTAGTCCACCAGGATAACTCCCCTCTTCCAACTAGAATCACCCTAGATGAAATGAATTACTCATTATGGAGCCAAATCATGGAAATGAGAATAGGTGTAAGGAATAAAGTTGGGTACCTCATCGGACACACGAAGAAACCAGACCCAGCTGACCCAAGCATGGAAGTTTGGATTACCAGGAACCACCGGGTCAAAAGCTGATTGATTGACTCGATGAGCCCACCGTTGATACAACGGTTCATCAGGCTACCTACGACGAAGGAGATTTGGGAGGCAATAACAAAAACTTTTTATGATGGCTTAGACGAGACATGAATTTTTGAGTTAAATCAAAAATCATTCTCAACCAAGCAAAACGCCAGGCCATTACCCACGTATTATAATGAATTGATTGCCATCTTTCAAGAAATTGACCATCGGACAAACTCGCAGGCTGGAACCATCGACAGTGTGGTGCAGCTACACTCAGCGATGGCGAGGCTTCGGGTGCACATCTTCCTTAGTGGCCTGGACTCGGTGTTTGACCAAATTCATGGGGAGATTTTGAGGAAGGACCCAAAGCTGGAGCTTGAAAATGCTTATGCATTTGTCCGCACGAGAATGCTTGCAACTTCAGGTGATGAGGGGAGGAGCAGAAGCTGACCAAACCCATGGTGGAGGAAGGAGTCACCTCCGTTCCTTGGCAACCTAAACACCAAGGGGGGACAAAATGTGAATGGAGTGGGACAGCAAATGAGGCTTGTAAATTGAGGGGGGGCGACGTGGCAGAATGTGAATGGTGAAAAATTTGGGGGGCTTATGTGTACTTATTGCGGAGAATCAGGCCACTCGAAGCAAGATGCTATGAAATTATCGGGTATCCTGATTGGTGAGATTTTAAGAAAAAACCCCAGAAAAATATTGAAAAAAATATGGGGAATTGTACGAACGTAGAACACGAACAGCCAACAACAATGTTGTTCATCCAGGTATAATTGGTAAGACTTTTGCGCCTCTATTATTGCTAAGAATAGTTCTTCGATTATTGATATAGGTGCATCCGATCATATGACTAGAGATTCCGGTAATCTGAATTCCTCTAAACCATCTTCTCAATTTATTATTTACACTTGCAATGGTAGTACTTCTCTGATTACCGGAGAAGGATCTATAAGCTTAACTGCATCCCTCACCTTGGATATGGTTCTTGTTGTTCCATTCCTGGCATACAACCTACTATTAGTTAGGTAATATTTTGGCCTATAATATTATTTATACCCTTGCATGTACTGTAATATTTTGGTCATTGTTTTGTGTTCTTTTAGTACTTTCTAACCCGAGAGATTCTTGATTATGGTGTTGGAAGGGGCAACCTTTATTATTTGGAGTTAACCAAGAAAGGGGGATCAAAACTCAGTCAGGTGCATCAAGCAAATAGTAAAGACAAAGCTCAAGCACTCGTATGGTTATGGCAATGAATTCTTGGACATCTTTCGTTTGGGTATCTTAAGAAATTACAACCTTTTTTTTTGGATGTCAATAATTTAGATTTTAAATGTGAAATTTGTGAACTAGCTAAAAGCTATTGTATCCCTTATTTACCATGTTTGAATAAAAGTTCAGAATCGTTCACAGTTATTCACTCGAATGTTTGGGGCCCTACAAAAATCCCTTCATTTCTAATGCTTGGTATTTTGTTATGTTTATTAATGAGTGTACTTGAATGACTTGGATTTCCCTGCTTAAAAATAAGAGTGATGTAGGTGCATCTTTTATTGAATTTCATAAAATGGTGACAACTCAATACCAGTGATCGATTCATACACTGCAATCTGACAATGGTACGAAGTTTGTGGATCAAGTGTCAGGTACATTCTTGGGTCACCATGGAATTCGACACCAAACTTCATGTACTTATACTCCACAGCAGAATGGATTGGTAGAAAGAAAAAACCGGCAGATTATGGAAGTTGTTCGGGCCTCCTTATTTGGCATGAATATGCCTAAATTCTATTGGGGAGAGGTAGTGAAGTTGACTACATACTTGATTAATCGCACACCGTCTAGTGTGCTTAATTTTCAGACTCCTCAGCAGAAGATGGAATCCTTACTCTCTGTTCCCATTTACCAAACCTTGAACCTAGAGTATTTGGATGTACTGTCTATGTTTACATACCTAAAGTGTTGTGAGGGAAACTTGATCCTTGCGCAAAAAGGTGTGTATTCATAGGTTATTCAGAATTTCAGAAGGGGTATCGGTGTTACGATCCCCAACACCTGAAGTTACATGTGACCCTGGATACCTCCTTTCACGAGTTGGAACCATACTATTCAGGGGGAGTTTCTGGGATGTCGCTTCAGGGAGCGAGAAATAATGAAGAGAACGCCAAAGAGTTATTTGAACTAGAGGAAAACAGAGGGATACTTGAAAAATTCTCAAGGAAAAAAGATGTGGGGTTACAAAATGGTATTGATTTGGAATTGTACTTAGACCAGAATATTCTCAACAACCCCTCTCGGTCTCCAAAGTTGCCCATGTCTACACCATCAACCGAAGAATCGACCCAAAATGTTCTTTCTCAGGTAAACCCGAACCCCATCCTTGATGAAACTAAAGAAATTCATGTCCTTATAGAAAACACAAAAAATAAATACACATAGTGGTCGAATAGAGGAGTCCCGAGAAAACAATATGAACGTGATCCAAAAACCAAGATGAAATACCCTATCAGTAATTATGTGTCATCCCATAGATTGTCAGAATCGTATGCATTGTCTGTTAATCAATTATCCACTGTATCTATTCCTAGTAATGTATAGGATGCAGTAGCAGACCCAAAATGGACTAAGGCGATGAACAAAGAAATGGAGGCACTACAGAGGAATAACACTTGGGAGTTATATGCACTACCAAAAGAAAAGAAGATAGTTGGTTGCAGATGGGTATTCACAGTCAAACTCAAAACAAATGGTAATATTGATAGGTACAAAGCAAGGTTTGTTGCAAAGGGGTATACGCATAAGTATGGAGTACATTATTAAGAAACCTTTGTTTCAGTTGCAAAAATCAATATTATTTGTATTCTCATATCCCTAGCAGTAAATTAGGACTGGGCCTTACAGCAATTTGATGTCAAGAATGCTTTCCTAAATGGAGACCTTGAAGAAGTCTACATGGATTTGCCACCTAGAGCTAAACAAAAATTCTCGTGTAGAAATGAAGTTTGCAAACTAAAAAAGACATTATATGGTCTAAAACAGTCACCACGAGCATGGTTTGGAAGATTCTCTACGATGAAGGAATTTGGGTATAAGCAAAGCAACTCGGATCACACATTGTTTATAAAGCATAAAGAAGGAAAAATTACAACATTAATTGTGTATGTGGACGATATGGTTCTAACAGGAGATGATCAAGAAGAAAGAAAATCACTACAACAGTTCCTAGCATCAAAATTTGAAATGAAAGATCTCAAATAACTGAAGTATTTCTTAGGGATTGAAGTCTCAAGGTAAAAAACCAAGATATATCTATCACAACGAAAGTATGTGTTAGATTTGTTAACAAAAACTGAAATGCTTGCGTGTAAACCGGTCGACACACCAATGAAAATGAATCACAAGCTGGAAGAAACAGAAAATCAGATGTCAACAGACAAAGGATGTTATCAACGGTTAGTTGGGAAGTTGATATATTTATCACATACAAGGCCAGACATAGCCTATGCAGTAAGTGTGGTAAGTCAGTTTATGCATTCACCCGGAGAAGAACATATGGAAAAAGTATATTGGATTTTAAGGTATCTAAGAAGTGCACCAAGAAGAGGATTACTATTTTCAAAAAGGGAGATTCACGAGATTGAAGGGTATGCAGACTCAGATTGGGCAAGAAATCAAACTGATAGGAAATCAACATCCTGATACTTTATGTTTGTAGAATGTAACCTTGTCACTTGGAGAAGTAAGAAGCATAAAGTGGTTACTGGATCAAGTGCAGAAGCAGAATACCGAGGTATGGCTCAGGATGTGTGTGAATTATTATGGATAAAACATGTGCTATAGGATTTGGAAATTGGTTGTGGGACGTCTATGAATCTGCATTGTGATAATAAAGCGGTTATTGAGATTGCACACAATCCGATTCAACATGATCGCACAAAACACGTCGAAGTAGACAAACATTTTATTAAAGAAAATCTTGATCGGAAGATTATACAATTTGTGTTTGTTCGGTCTGAAGATCAACTAACGGATAACCTCACTAAGGCAGTTTCATGAAGGGTATTTTATGATGTTATTAGCAAGTTGGGCATGATAAATATCTATGCTCCAGCTTGAGGGAGAGTGTAAGAATACATTTATGAATACAGTTGTGCTACATGTGCAGGTTACCGTTGGTGTATTTCCTTTCTTGTGTAATATTTTTTGCAGTCTAGTATAACATAGTTGTATAGTAGGTACAACAGGGTTATTTTTTCCTTGTATAAATTCTCTACTGTAAACCCTAAGAAAGATCATCGGAATACAGTTGAATACTACTGAACTTATTCGAATTCAAAGTCTTACAAAAAGCATTAATTTACAAGAATTGTGGAGCCATATAGTGAAAGATACTATGTAATGAGCCTGTAAGGGTGCCAAAATGATTTTCCACCTCTTAGACATGACCTATAGAAGAGAAGGTGCTGGAGACTCATTCTGTATTCTTTTAAGCCATTGAGCTATGACATCAGCTAACTATACATGTATTGAGCTACTGATTGATCATTGCCCATAATCCACTTTTTATTCAATTTTCTCGAGACAGAACAATTTACCATAAGAAAATTTCTAATTAATTCATCAATAGATTTATTTAACAATTATGCAATTAACTATACATACTAAGGTCTTTAACAGCAACAACAAGAACTACAATAATAATAAAAGTTGCATCACAAACCATACGTTGAAGAAACCACAAGTCACACCCTTCTTTCGACTAGAGTTTAACTAAGCCAATCATTAATAACAAAGCTATATATAAAAACTGCCTACTTTTTACAAACAACCATATAAACTGATATGATTATTTCTATAGTTTGGGTTACATGTATTTTCTTAATATTTGACAAATGTCACATTGGACATGATAACATATTTGTACCCTGGGATGAATCTTCTTCGTCACATATAGCATGTTAGAGTTTACGTAGTATCATTGGAGCACCGTGTTGTGGCTGAAGAGTTATGATTGTCCGAGGAGCATGAATATACGACGGAGAGAGCTCAAAAGAGTAGTGTCGTAAAATCATTGCCAAAGCCATTTTTGCTTCAATCAAAGCAAAGTTTTGTCCAATGCATATTCGAGGACCCCATCCAAATGGGAGGAATGAGAATTGACTCTTTGTTGCCTTTGAAACACCTTCAGCAAACCTCTCTGGTTTGAACTTAGAGGCATCATCACCCCATAGTTTAGGATCTTGGTGAAGGAGGATTGTTGGCACTGCGACTTGCACTCCGGCAGGTAATAACACATTTCCAAGCTTTATTTCTTCATGAACATCTCGATTGAGTAAAATTACTGGCGGGTATAACCTAAGGACTTCATACAAAATCATGGTAACCTGTAACATTTATCAAAAGAGAAAATGATGCTACATGATGAGAATCCATTAAAATGGTGAAATGTGATCCACTTAGATAAAAAAAAAAATCGCATGTATACAGATCATTTGCATGCAATTTCAACTTACTAATTAGATTATAAGTTCTTGTTTTGATCCAATAACTATTAAATCATGTTCTTAATGTATATAGATGTCACCTTCTAGCTTGCATACTCATCTGTTTGTTGCTTTTCCCTATTATTTTGGCTGATTTATAATCAGTTAGAAAAAACATGAACACTTTTTTCTGCTATCTTATTTTTTCTTCAAAGGATACCTCAGCTTGCATTTTAAATGCAAGAACACTCTATGTTCTTAACAATAATAAGACAATGATATAGAAGAATTCAATTGCAGACGCATAGAAATACTCACAACTTTAAGGTGATTAAGCCCATCGAAATCTGGTTTTCTGTTACCAAAGACTTGCACAACCTCTTCTCTTGCGTGTTCTTGCCATTCTGGATACTGAGCCAATAAAATCATGGTCCAGGTAAGAAGAACTGAGGTTGTTTCTTGTCCAGCAAAGTAGAATATTTTACATTCGTCAACCACATCTTCAGTGCTCATTCCGACACTCATGGTATTTCCATGCGCTTGTATTTCACTTAAGTTGGATTCCAAAAGCAAATCTAACAAGTCATTCTTTGTATCTTCACGAGCACTCATTGCTTTCTCTCTTTTGTTGATGAGAGCTTTAAGTGAAGCCTTTATTTCTTTGTCAATAGCTTTCAGCCTTCTATTCGATTGGGTCGGCATAAACCTACATGCAATTCATGTACATGTTGCCAAACGATATGGATTTGCTCTTCTGATTACTTTTAAATATATCTTATTGAACAAGGACTAACTTGAAGGAATGCCCAACAAAAACAAAATAAAAATTTACCTGTACCCTGGAATCATAATTGCTCTTAGTATAGTATGAACTATAAGATCGGTTAGTTCTTTAATGAGATCAAATATTCTTTTTCCTTCTTTGTAATTACTTCCAAATGATGTTCGAGAAATAGCATCGCATGATAAACTTTGAAGATAAGGCCAGACATCCAATTCACATGGCCTATCGTCTACAGAGACCACCTTCTCCCACTTGTTAATCATCTCACTACAACTTTCATACAACGCAGGTATCATAAGCTGTAACGAGCAAACACAACATATCATCGAAAGTTTCATCATCTCTATACATAAGATAATAATATGCTTTACTTATTCATGGCAATTGAATAACATGAATGCTTATAGTGATCACCTTTAACTTTTCTTGATGGAATGCTGGGTTAATTATTTTTCTATGTTTAGCCCATTTTTCACCCTCGTGACTTGCAAGTCCACATGCTAGAGGTTTCAATTGTGGATGTGTTGGCTTTTGGTATTCATTTGTCTTCATAAATATGTCTCTTATCTGATCAGGGTTCATGATGTTCACTCTTGGTTTTGGCCCAATCCACATGAATGAATTCTTACCTACATCATCATCAGAAGAACCATGTTTATTAATCAATATATATGAGGCTCAAATTGAGATAAGAACAAAAGAAATACAAACCCAGAAAAAAAGGTAAAATTCTTGCAAGAGTGCTTTTTAATTCTTCTCTAATAGATTTTATATTTAAAGTTGTGATGTAGCTATCCAAAATGGAGAGGCTAGTGGATTTTATTGGAGATGTTTCTACCATATTATTATTTTCATGAACAGAGTTGATAAAGTATAATTTTCTGTGGATACAACTTTCCTTTGACATACAGGAAAGCATAGTTATGATTTTTTTTTAATATACCTAGATAAACACCAATTACAAAAGCATTAATCAACATTTAATATTTATTTATTTAATACTCAGGAGCATAAGAGCACTATAAAATGAAATTAAATAAGAAAAACGGTTTTAATTCCTCAATCGTTGGCGCCTTGTAGAAAACAAAAGGAATTTCTTGATAAATTAAGTAGCAAGGGAAAATCTACAAGAGAGGAAGTAAAGAGTCACGTGTTGAATACCATAATCCTTGACCAGTTGATGGAGGAAGGGCATGACACGTGGTAGAATAGCATCTGATAAACCAATCGGTTTGGTCCTTGCTTCTTGTAACATATCTGAACTTTCTTTCCAGTCTCCAACCAAAACCCTGTACGGCTTCCCGGCAAAACCTTGCTGTCTCAGGCACCTCTCGACCCTCTTCGGCCGAAACCAAACCCAGTTCAAGACTCCCCATGCCCATCTTAGAGCTGCGACACAGACGATGGAGGCCAGAACTGAAGTGATTGTTACAGACATCTTTACTCGAAGAAGAAAAACTCAGAAATGGATGAGAGAGTGAGAGAGATGGCGAAGATTAGTGGTGGGTGATGTTCGCACAGACCAAGGAATTATTGTCGCCTTTAACCCGGATTCCGTAAGCATCCACTTATTTTATTTATTTATTTTCTCATTATTTCATTAATTAAGAAATGGGATGAATTTTATAATAATGCATGTGTTACGCGCAAATCTGAAGCGTTACAGCTACGTTGTTTGCAATTATTGACACGCCCATTAAAATGTTTACGAGTCTTTTTTTTTATTAAAATATCTAGATTAGCTTGCGTGTATTTTAATTCAATTTCTTATCTCTGGTTGCGAAATTACCTATGCAATAAAACAAATATTGAGAGAGCATATATTTTAAGCTCAACATCTTTGTTATTTGACTAACTCCTATAATATGTAACAAACATAAATGTGGTGTTTGACACTGCATTTCAAAAAAAAATTGAATTTTTTTTACTTAAAATTTAAATTTTTTGATATTTTTAGATTATTTTCATGTGCTGATGTTAAAAATAATTTTTAAGAAATATAACATATTATTTTAATGCATTGCTGAATGAAAAAACATTTCAAAAACAACTTTAACCACACTTACAAACAAGTAAGAAAACTCTAAGTGTAAAAGAGGATTTTATAAATTTGGCCTTTCTTTTATAACTCTTTAATTTTTTTGACTTGATCTCAAATTTATCACTTTTGAGTTCATTATAAGCCCCACTTGGGAGAAAAAAGAGAAGAAAACAAAAGACACGAATAGCTAAACCATGTTAGCTTATTTTGGTTATGTCATGATCTTGCTTGTAGATTTGGTAGATTGACCAAAGTTGATCAAATTATGATGTTTTTTATTTTTTTTTATTTTGCTCCCTATTTTTTTTTTATGATTTTATCATTTGACAATTCATTATTTCTTGTTTAAGCAATGACAATTGGTTCATGTTTAATATTGTTTAGTCAAACAGGATATACATAGTCAATTCCAACCTAATTTGATTGTAAGACTAGTTAATCTAATGGACCTCAACAAAGGGCGGTGCTAGATAAATAAAAGAGCAAAGAAACTATTCTAACTAGTTATATTGTTTAAATTCAATTTTTATTTTTCATTCACAAAAGAAATTTTGATAAAAAAATAATTTTCACAATCAACATAGTGATAAACATATAAAACACCAGACTAATAGTTTATCAAGTCATGCTAATGAATAATCAAATACTATTCTCGTCGTCTCTAATTTTAATGTTTTTTTTCACTGTTTTTATGCCTTCAGATTTTTTTTATTAATTAGTTCAGATTAACTTATACGTATCAGAACTAATTTAATAATTTTTAAATTTAACAATCATATAATTTTTTAATAATTACGATATTAACAACAAGAAGAATAAAAAATAAAAATAAATCAAAAGTAAAAATATAGAAGCAAAACCCTTTCACCACTAGCCACCAACATTATCCATATCCATCCTCATCAAAGAATGGGTGTAAGAGATTTTTTTTATTTTTTTCTTCATATTTATGGAAGTGGTAAGGCATGAAATAAAAGTAACGTATATCCACATCCACGTTGTGTGCGTGTCTTTCTCTTTTGATTTTGATTAAGATCGATTGGATGATAAATTATTTAGCTCTATTTCTTATTAAAAAAAATTATATATTTTAGGAAATAACTCAAATGCGACGGTGGGCATTCAAGGGATAGATAGAATATAGTTTCTGGAAAGAAAAAAAAAAAAAAAAAAAAAACGAAGCAACACATCTCATTTTATGGAACATGTGGAAATAAAAAAAATCGATTTTGATAATAAAAAAATATCTTGAACAATAATTTTCTCTCTTGGTCGTTAAAATTCAACGACTTTTCCCTTTTTATCTATTTAAACAAGGATTAAAAAGTAATACAAAAAAATATTTGTGCTAAAATGGATTTTTTAAAAATTTTAAAGGACCTAAACTATATAATCTATGTTATTTTGAAAGTTTGAGACCTAAGTAAATTTTTTCTCAATTTTTGGCACACCATTCATGTTTGGTGTTTTTTTTTATTTCTTTTAATTTACATCATGTAATATAAAAGCTATAGAATGTTTTAATTATTAGATCAATTATTGCAATTTTTTTATATTTTTGTGCACAGTAAAATAATAATAATACTTTCAAATAAGACAAAAACTGAAAATTTCCATTAGGGGTATTACTACAATTTTATATTTTTTGAAAATATATAAAATCAATTATTGCAAATTAAACAAGCCTTTTTTATTATTAAAATATCTATATTAGCTTGCGCATATTTTGATTTAATTCCTGAACTCTTGTTGCGAAATTACCTATGCAATAATATAGATATTAAGAGCGCATACATTTTAAGCTCAACATCTTTATTATTAGTCCACATGCTAGAGGTTTCAATAGAGGATGTGTTGGCTTCTGGTATTCATTTATCTTCATGAATATGTCCCTTATCTAACCACAATTAACAATTGGTTATGGCCCAATCCACATAAATGAATTCTCACCTACATCATTAGAAGAAACATATTATTAATACATACACACACGAGCCATTAGCTTTCGCTTCACCATAACGAGAATTTTTTTTTATCTCATTTCAACATATGTAATTTTTTATTTTATATTTTAACTCTTATTCTTTTATTTTTTGGTTTAGTTTCGATCCTTTTACTTTTTTGGTCCTTCTAGAATAGCTCTTAATTTTTTTTTTGTATTTATGTATGTATACTCTTAGTTTTAACTTTTAATTTTTATTATAATTTATATTTGTATTAAATACAACTTGCTTTAAAAAACAGAGTAACTTTAGTTTTGGTTCACAATCACTAGAAGACCTAGGTATATTGGTCTTATCAAAATTCTAGGATAGGTGACTTGTTGTGACTATGAATGGTATTAGTACCACTAACATATCTTACCTACGATAACCATCCAGTCAATTTGAACCAATATGGGTTGACACCCAATTAGGGACTGGAGATGAGCTTTTATGTGCACCTCCAAAATGTTTATAAGAACCACTTATTATCCCAATTCACCATTCTAGAAAATTATTTTTTCCTTGTATTTCATGTCATGCTTTTCACATTCATAAATATTTGACTTTGTTGTAGCCACCCATAATACCAGAAATCAAGAGAGTGTTGGAATAGTGAAGGAAAATTAATATGTGTTTGAGCAGACAATGGCATTCAACAATCCAAGTGGTATCTTTTCGAACCCCATATGTGCATAGAAATAATGTTTCTTCTTTTGACTCTCCTTTGCACGAAAATGTTACGATCAAACATTATTGATAATATTTGTAAACAACCACATCCTTTCTTTGGGTTTAGTGTTGCTATTTAAATAGAAGCATGCAAACACTAGGGTTTGAATACAAAGTGATAACATAGGAAAGCTAATTACAAGGAAAGATAATTACATCGTATCTCTTAAACTATATCTCCTATAATTAAGAAGGATTCTCTAGGTATATTGGTCTTATCAAAATTCTAGGATAGGTGACTGGTTGTGACTATGAATGGTATTAGTATAATAACAATCTAGTCAATTTGAACCAATATGGGTTGACACCCATTTATTGACTAGAGATGAGCTTTTATGTGCACCTCCAAAATGTTTATAAGAACCACTTATTATCCCAATTCACCATTCTAGAAAATTATTTTTTCCTTGTATTTCATGTCATGCTTTTCACATCCATAAATATTTGACTTTATTGTAGCCACCCATAATACCAGAAATCGAGAGAGTGTTGGAATAGTGAAGGAAAATTAATTTAAGTTTGAGTAGACGATGGCATTCAACAATCCAAGTGGTATCTTGTCGAACCCCATATGTGCATAGAAATAATGTTTCTCCTTTTGACTCTCCTTTGCACGAAAATGTTAAGATCATAACATTATTGATAATATTTGTAAACGACCAAATCCTTTCTTTGGGTTTAGTGTTGCTATTTATATAGAAGCATGCAAACACTAGGGTTTGAATACAAAGTGATAACATAGGAAAGCTAATTACAAGGAAAGATAATTACATTGTATCTCTTAGACTATTAACAAATACACTAAAAGAAAATGAAAAACACTGTTCAAACACTGTACATACACACTCAAAGTCACTATGGACGCGAACTTTGACCTCCGTGCGTCGCGCGAGTTCGTCCACCTTTTTTTTTCCGCCTATGAACAGTGTAGTAACGATTTTAGCCCCGGTAATAAGACAAAATAACGTTTTCAGCTGAGGGTTAAGGGCGTAATTGCGCGCGTACGGACCGGTCCGCCGCAGGGTTTTTTTTTTTAAAATAGTTAAATACGGTTATAGCCTCTAATAAGACAAAAACGTTGACTTGAGTACAGGGGCAGGACGGTAATTGACCCTATTTTTTAATTGTTTATTCCGTGGCTGTCAGGGCGTGAGGCGCACGCGCCAGTCGGTTTTCCGCCTCACGCTATGTTTGGGTGGCGCATGCGGTGTCATAAGGTGGTCGAAAATGGCCTTCCGGAGTCGTTTTTGATGCGCCTCCGCGTGGTCTTCCTCCCGCGGTGGCGCATGTAACCTAAAAATGTCTGTGGACACGGCGGTGGCCGGTTAAAGGCGCTGCCAACGTTTTCTCTCTCTCACGCGTAAAAGTGCGGGGAGAGTCCCCATTTTATGTTACTTTTCACTTTGGTCCTTCAACTTTTAATTTTGATTTTGGTCCTGATTTCTATTATATAAGTTCTGATTTAGTTCGATTGGGTCCTCCGATTTTAATTGATTGAATGTGAGAGTTTCACTTCGGTCCTCCGACTTTTAATTTCCGGATTGGCTGTAAAAGCTCAATAAATTCGGTACACAAGTTTCGATTTTTGCAACTTTGTCCTTTAATTTAAATTGATAATAAATATGATTTTCATTTCAGCCCTTAGACTTTTAATTTTTTTAATTTAATCCCTTTATATTTGATTTTCATTTCAGCCCTTATACTTTTATTTTTTTTATTTCTAGAATATTCCCTACTTTTGTCCATGTATATATAAGTGTACTTAACACAATAATAATAATAATAATAATAATAATAATAATAATAATAATAATAATAATAATAATAATAATAATTTAATTGTTTTTCTTGCTTGCTCTTTTGTTAATGTTTTTTTTTCTCCGTATAATTTAATAATTTTTATTGTTTTGACAGTAATGGCAATGATATTTATTTATTTTTCTTTTGTTAAAGTTTTTAGGATATTTTTAGTCTTTCATTAATTATATGTTCTAATATTTATTGAATATTATCTCATAGGAATATATATATATAGGGAGAAGCAAACATGATCTAGAATTTTTTGAATAAAAAAAATTAATATCAGTATTCTTAAATACATTTAATATAATCATATAATGAATAAATCAGATAACATAAAAAAAAATTTCTTCAAATTTTAATTTTGTACTTAACAACAACAACAACAACAACAACAACAATAATAATAATAATAATAATAATATGTTCTAATATTTATTGAATATTATCTCATAAGAATATATATAGGGAGAAGAAAACATGACCTAGGATTTTTTGAATAAAAAAATTAATATCAGTATTATTAAATACATTTAATATAATCATATAATGAATAAATCGGATAACATAAAAAAAATTTGTCTTTGAATTTTAATTTTGTACTTAACACAATAATAATAATAATAATAATAATAATAATAATAATAATTATTATTATTATTATTATTATTATTATTATTATTATTATTATTATTATTATTAATATGTCAGATCTAATATTACTGGGGAAAAAAGGCAACTCATATTTTATTTTTACAAATTTACCTAGATTATCTACAATTAAAAAAATATAAAAATCACTTCCCATTTCGATCACACTATATAGTATGTGAGACTAAGTATATGTGTTTAATATTTATTTAATATTATCGCATAAAAATATATATAGAGAGAAAAAAAATGACCTACGATTTCTTGCAAAAAAAATTAATATCAGTATTCTTAAATATATTTAATATAATAATATGATGAATAAATCTTATAAAAAAAACTTTGGCTTTGAATTTAAATTTATATTTTAGACTCTTTTTTTTCCCTTTTAAGAAACGGTGACCTTTTTTTCACATGTATTTTTTATTTTTGGAAATTTCATCCTTCCATGCAAATTTATTATAAATCCTTAATATTTTAGGTATCAAAAGTTTGATTTCTTTCAATTCTATCCTTCTATGCAAGTTAATTATGGATTTCAGTTTCATTTCAGTCCCAGTTCTTTTAATTTCCGGTTTTGTTTTGAATTATTTGATTTCAATATTTGGGTTTACTTCAATTTTGTCTTTTAAATTAAAGATATTATTGAAAGTATATAAAATTAATTATATATTTGTTTATTTATGTCAAATTAAAGTATGTAAAACTAATATTATGTTCAAATATTTATTGAATATTATCGCCTAAAAATATATTGAGAGAGAGGAAATATGACCTAAGAATTTTTGAAGGACAGAAATTCATATCATGTTTTCTTAAATATATTTAATATAATAATATGATTAATAAATCTTATATAAAAAAAAAATTGGCTTCAAAATTTAATTTTGTGCTCTTTTATTTAAGTTTATTTCTTTACAAGAATTTCCAATGTTTTTATTTTTAATATTTTAGATCTAATATTACTGGAAAAAAAAAACATCTCAAAAAAAAAAATGTTGACAAATTTACCTGCATTATCTACAAGTCAAATTAAAAAATATACAAGTCACTTCCCGTTTCCATTAGACTATTCTTTTTAAACGCAAAGAAAAAATATTATAGCACAAAAAAAAAGTTTATGTTTTAAAAATAAATTACAATATTATTATTTCTAATATGTGTGACATTTATTGAATATTATCACCTAAAAATATATTGAGAGAGAGGAAAAATGACTTTGGATTTTTTGAAGGACAAAAATTCATATCAGTATTCTTAAATATAATTATACTAACTAAATATTAAAATAATAAAATACAATACATAAAAAAACAATTAATTTTCTACATAGATAAAAAAAACCCGCCGCATCGCGAGGGTTAACCACTCATATCTCCTATAATTAAGAAGGATTCTCTAAAACAATAACTGATTTACTTAAGTCCTCTACAGCTCCCTCAAGCTAAGAGTGGGATTGGCATAAACTCTAAGCTTGGATCGAAAAAAAACATAAAAACCCCGCGATACACTTTTGGTGAAGATGTCGACCAGTTGTACGTGAGAATGAATGTGTTGAAGGTGAAGAGTGCCAATAATAACAAGCTCACAAAGAGAGTGATAGTCAAGGTCGATGTTCTTTGCACACTTATAGGACACTGGATTGAACGTAGAAAGATGGAACTTTTGTTGTCACAAAGGAGGAGGGACTGGTGAGGCAAAGAAACTCAAAGGTTCTATAGGAGATGAGTAAGCCATACAAGCAACAATAAAAGCTAAAACACAGTACTCAAATTCATAGCTTGAACGAGAAACCATAAGCTATTTCTGTACACTCCAAGAGCCAATGTTATAGCCAAGAAAGATTGAGTAGCTAGACATGAAGCGTCTAGTGTTTGGGCAGCCAACCTAATCGACATCCGAGTAAGCTCTTTGAAGGGGATGAAGTGAACTTGAGACCAAAGTGAAGTGTGTGCCTTTAACATAGTGAAGAATTCACTTGACTGCCTAAAAATGAATATTAATGGGTGCTGCATGAAGCAATTGACAAACAGAGCTAACGAAATGGGCAAGATCAGGATGGGTCATAGTTAAATATTGCAAGGCACCAACTAATAAGCGATATGGAGTTGGATTAACAAATGGAGCACCATCAGAGAAGAGACGTTGAGAGACAATCATTGGAGTAGCAATTGGTTTGTTGTTCAGCAGTTAAGCGGGAGCCAAGATATCATAAGCATATTTAACTTGGCTGAGCAAAATACCATCTGAAATGGAGGATGCCTCAAGACCAAGAAAATATGTTAGTAGACTCAAGTCCTTGACAACAAACTTAGAGGATGATATCTTCAATGTAAAAGAGATATATGAGATCATTCTGCCAATGATACACAAATAAAAAGTATCTGTGTGGCTGCAAAACAATCCACGAGTGAGCAGGAATGAACTAAACTGTTGATACCAAGTATGGGGCACTTGTTTCAAGCTGTATAAGGCCTTCTTTAACTTGCAAACATGAAAGGGATGGCGAGGATCAACATAACCAAGAGGCTGCTCCATATAGATAATTTCATGAAAAATGTCATTGAGAAAGGTATTTTTGACATCAAGTTGGCGTAAGGGTCACTTATGAGACATGGCAAGAGAGAGGAAAACTCAAACTGTGGAGGCTCTTACCATAGGGCTGAAAGTGTTTGTGTAATAAAAACCCAAAAGTTGTGTGCATCCCTTATGTCTTGGTAAGCCAAGCATAAGATTGGAACAATGAAGACGAAACAGAGGAGCACTCAGTCCCTTGGTTAGAATGTCTGCGAATTGCTCCTTGGAAGGACACGAATTGCACATACAACTGGTTGGCTGCCACCCTCTCTCGGACAAAATGCACATCAATCTCAATGTGCTTTAGTTTTCTGATGCTGTGATTCAGTCAACTGTGGATTTTTGTTGGCAGTGACTTGCAAAGGGAAACTTGACTACTCTAATAATATTTGTTGCAGAGCACTCACCAAAACTAAGTGAAATAATCGAGTTTGAATTCTATGAGAGTGATCCTCTTTATGAAACTACATAGTTGGTTAGCAATTGTGGTGGCTTTGAAAGGGCACAGAAATGCAACCGGTGACCAATGTGAGAAACAAATGTAGAGTTGCCACACCCCTATATGTAAAGACCACCTTCTCTTTTACCGGTTGCTACCGTAATTCTTGTGACCTGATTCTGTATAAAAAAATTATTATTAGAAAAGTGACAGAATTGCTGATGGACAATAAGTTTTTAGCAAGATAGGGAACAACAAGAATATCCAAAAGCATTAATTTACAAGAACTCTGGAGCCATATAGAGAAAGATACTATCTAAAGGTGTTAGAATTATTCTCCGCCTTACAGACATGCACTGTAGAGGAGAAGCTGCTAGAGACTCATTCAATTTTCTTTTAAGCCATTGAGCTATGATATCAACTAACTATACATATATTTAGCTATTGATAGATCGTAGCTTATAATCTACTTTTTATTCAATCTTCTTCGGGACAGAAGAATATATCATAAGAAAAATCACAATTAATTCATCAATTGACAAAGGTCTCTAACAATAATAAATGAATAAATAAATAATCACAAACCATACTTTAAGAAACCACAAGTCACACCCTTATTCCGACTAGAGTTTAACTGAGCCAGTCATTAGTAAGAAAGCTACACATAAAAACTGGCTACATTTTACATGCGACACTATAGTTTATGTAGTATCTGTTAACAAGAAGGAAGTAAACAACGTTGCAAATTAGGAAACTAGGAATTAGAATCAGTTTCAGGAAAAGATTGTATGTATTTTCCTAATTAGTCAAGTTTCCATCCTTAAACAGGAATCTAGTATATGTATAAATAAGTCTGGTGTTCATTAAGCAAAGAGAATGAAAATCTTTCGATTACACAATTACTCCCTAGTGTTGACATGGTATCAGAGCAACCGATCTAAAAACTGAACCAATCCCATATTTGTTGTTCGATTCTATTCTCCCCTTGAAGAGCAGGAGGGGATGGTTCATAGAACAAGTATTTGGTCTCAAGAAAGGTTACATCCATAGTAACATAGAGTTTTCGTGAAAGGGGATCATAACACCGATATCCTTTCGTGTGAGAGCCATAGCCAAGAAAGACACATCGAACAGCACACGGATCCAATTAAGATCGTTGGTGCTTTCGGGATATGTAAAAACCAAACCAATTTATCAACCCATAGACCTTAAACCATGACAGAAACAAACCCACAGAACCAAATTACAACCATAAACACAACCCAAAACCATGACCTGCCAGTGGCCATCCCGGGAGTCAAATCTCAATGGCCGAAACTATGAATTGTGGTCACAAATCATAGAGATGTTTATCTCCGGTAGAGATAAATTAGGATTCATCACTGTGAAATCACACAACCAGCATTGACAGACTCATCATATAGTAAATGGAGAACCGAAAATGCCATTGTAAAAGGATGGATTATCAATTCCCTAAGCCCATAATTAATTGGGAATTTTATCAGATTTCCTACAACTAAAGGAGTGTGGGACGCCATTGCAACAACCTATTTTGATGTAGGAGACAATATTCAGGTGTATGAGCTAAAAAGGAGAGTCAGCCGAACAACCCAAAGGAAGTGGGTCTCTAGAAGATTACTATTCCGGTTTACAAACTCTCTGGCGAGAGATTGATCACCGACGCCCAAACCCCATGAAATGCGAAGAAGACATACAAAAATACAACATATTGGTTCAGGAGGATTGAATTTATACCTTCTTGATATCCTTCAACAAACTCCTCTAGCGTCGATCGAGCAAGCCTTTGCCAAGGTAAGAAGAGAGAAAATCGACGAATAGTGATGGTGGAGAAAGAAGTTGGTGATGGGTTTGGTCTGCTAACTAAAAGCAGAGACAAAAATCACGAGGTAAGAAGAAGTGGACAGAACAGATACGAAAATGGCAAAAGAAGGGGACGGGATAGAAACAATGGAAATATTGATAGAAGAGTAGCTGATGAAGGTTGGGCAGAATTCAAAGGCCTCATGCTCATGGGCCCGAATAGACAAGAGGCCGGATCTAGAGACAACAACACAAAACAATACCTGGGCCCATCATCATCTCGGCCCAGACTTGGCCTGCATAGACAAAATTCCAGCAAGCCCTCTTTTGCTAGACCGAAAGCCCAAGAGGTAGGATGCACTCATTGTGATGGAACCAAACACACCAGAGATACTTGTTTTTAGCTACATGGATACCCAGAATGGTGGTATGAACTTAAAGGGAAAAAGGCCGAACAAGGCCACGAAACTGTCGTCACTAAAATGGATCCAAACACACTTGTGCCATTCAAAAATCAACTGGCATTGACCAGTCAAGATGCTGGTATTATTGGTTCCACAAACTTGGTATCCCATGAGGAACATGCAAACGATTGGATTATTGACTCAAGGCCAACATATCACATGACGTATGATCTTAAAGACTTTAAAAAAGAGATAGTTCCTCGACGACAGACAATATCAAACGCTAACGGTGATATATATCCAGTAATAGGAGGGGGAACTGTGGAATTATCAAACTCATTTACTCTAACTCATACTCTTTTTGTCTCTGCACTCTCCACTAAATTATTATCAGTGGGCCAAATAACTGAAGAGTTGAATTGTTGCGTACTGATGTACCCACTTTTTTGTTTATTTCAGGATGTTCTCACGAAGAAGATTTTTGGTCGTGATACTAAGAGAGGAGGGTTATATTATGTGGATGATTTAGACCTTGGAAAAGTTAACTCAGCTCAATCATTACAACGACAAAGACAAGATATCTGGTTATGGCATTTTCGGTTAGGACATCCATCATTCAACTATTTACAGCATTTGTTCCCCTTGTTATTTAAAAATGCATCACTCTCTAGTCTTAAGTGCAAAACTTGTATCCTAGGGAAAAGTCATCGATCAAACTATCCCTATCAGTTCTAATAAATGTAATGCGCCATTTGAGATTATTCACTCTGATTTATGGGGACCTGCACCCATTACATCTTCTACTGGCTTTAGATGGTTTGTCACTTTTATCGATGATTGTACAAAGGTCTCTTGGGTTTATATGTTAAAAGAAAAGAAAGATGTTTTACCAGTTTTTCAAAAATTTGTCACTTTAGTACAAACTCAATTCTCCATGAGCATCAAAACTCTTCGAACTGATAATGGAGGTGAATATATTAGTCATGAGTTTAGACAATTTTGTGACAGCAAAGGCATCATCCATGAAACTACATGTCCATATACTCCTCAATAGAATGGAATTGCTGCACGGAAAAATAGACATATACTTGAGACAGTACGAACAATTATGGAGGCTGCTCATATGCCTCACCGTTTTTGGCCTGACGCCGTAGGAACATCTGTGTACCTTCTCAACCGAATGCCATCCCATGTACTTGATTTCCACACACCACTACAGACGTTGGAAAGGTATGTCACACTGCCTTCAACACTCCATTTACCTCCAAAAATATTTGGATGTTTTGCCTTCGTACATATCTCGAAGCACCAACGATCTAAATTGGATCCGTGTGCTATTCGATGTGTCTTTCTTGGCTATGGCTCTCACACGAAAGGATATCAGTGTTATGATCCCCTTTCACGGAAACTCTATGATACTATGGATGTAACCTTTCTTGAGACCGAATACTTCTTCGATGAACCATCCCCTTCTGCTCTTCAAGGGGAGAATAGGATCGAACAACAGATATGGGATTGGTTCTAAAATACTCAAATAGATCATGAACATATTGAGCAAACCAGCAACCCTGTTGAGTAGACCAGCAATTCCGATAACCCTCTCTCCAACATAGACCATGACCAAATTCAAATTCGTGAGGACATTCCTGACACTACAATCGAGGTAAGATCTCCTGACTCTCCTACATTATCTGATGGTATACAATACAGTTTACCTCACAAGCATAATCGAGGAATACCCCCAAACCGATACTCTCCAGAAAAAGAAGGAAGAAAGTCCAAATACTCCAATGCAAATTTTATCTCAGCCCATAACATGACAGATGCAGCAAAAGTCTTCATAGGAAAAGTATCTTCAGAACAACTTCCACGTGACATCAAAGAAGCCATGCTAGATGAACGTTGGAAATCAGCTGTTTATGACGAAATGAAGGCTCTCCAGGATAACAATACTTGGGAGCTAACTACACTACCAGATGGAAAAAAGACAGTTGGATGTAAACGGGTGTTTACTATAAAATACAAAGCAAATGGGACAGTAGAACGATACAAAGTGAGATTGGTGGCTAACGAATACACACAAACATATGGCATAGACTATCAAGAAACTTTCTCACTAGTAGCCAAACTAAACACAATTCAGATACTTCTATCACTGGCAGCAAACCTGGATTGGTCTTTGCATCAATATGATGTAAAGAATACATTTCTTCATGGAGATCTAGAGGAGGAAGTATATATGGATGTTCCCCCTGGTTTTACTGGAAAAACAAGAAATATGGTATGTAAGCTTACAAAATCACTATATGGACTAAAGCAGTCTCCCAGGGCATGGTTTGGAAAATTCAGTCTAGCGATGCGTAAGCATGGATTCAACCAGAGCAACTCAGACCACACATTATTTTTAAAAAGGAACAGGAGGAAAATAGTGGCTTTAATCATTTATGTTGATGATATGATAGTCACTGGTAATAATGAGGATGGAATTTCAAAACTACAAAAATATCTAGCAAGTGAATTTGAAATGAAAGATTTAGGGGGGTTGAAGTATTTTTTGGGTATTGAAATATACAGATCAAGATTGGGCATATTTCTATCACAAAGGAAATATGTATTGGACTTATTAGCCGAGACAGGTATGTTGGATTGTAAACCGGTGGATACGCCAATCGTACAAAATCATTGTCTAGTAGAGTATATCAGGTTCCCACAAATAAAGAAAGATATCAAAAGTTAGTGGGAAAACTCATCTACTTATCACATACACGTCCTGATATTGCATACACAGTCAGTCTAATCAATCAATTCATGCATAACCCAAGTGAGATACATATGGAGGCGGCTTTACGAGTACTCAAATACTTAAAATCTTCCTCTAGAAGAGGAATCCTTTTTAAGAAGAATAATCACCTTAATCTCATTGGCTATACAGATGCAAACTGGGCCGGGAATCTAATTGACAGAAAATCACTTCAGGGTATTTCACCTTCGTTGGAGGAAACTTAGTAACCTGGAGAAGCAAAAAGCAGAAGGTAGTTGCGCTATCTAGTGTTGAAGCAGAATTCAGGGGGATGACCAAAGGTTTATGTGAAGTACTATGGATAAAAGGGCTACTTAAAGAACTGGGATATCCTATGGAGAAGGAAATCAATATGTACTGTGACAACAAAGCTGCGATTGCTATAGCCAACAATCCAGTCCAACATGACGAAGCACGTGGAAGTAGATAGACATTTCATCAAATAAAAACTTGACGAGAAAACAATGTTTTTTCCTTTTGTCAAGTCTGAGGATCAATTGGAAGATATACTTACTAAAGCGGTATCGAGTAAAGTGTTTCACGACTCTCTTAACAAGTTGGGCATACGAGATATCTTTGCACCAACTTGAGGGGGAGTGTTAACAAGAAGGAAGTAAACAACGTTGCAAATTAGGAAACTAGGAATTAGAATCAGTTTAGGAAAAGATTGTATGTATTTTCCTAATTAGTCAAGTTTCCATCCTTAAACAGGAATCTAGTATATGTATAAATAAGTCTGCTGTTCATTAAGCAAAGAGAATGAAAATCTTTCGATTACACAATTACTCCCTAGTGTTGACAGTATCATTGGGGCACCGTGCTGTGGCTGAAGAGTTACGATTGTGCAAGGAGCATGAATATACGACGGAGAGAGCTCAAAAGAGTAGTGCCGTAAAACCATTACCAAAGCCATTTTTGCTTCAATCAAAGCAAAGTTTTGTCCAATGCATATTCGAGGACCCCATCCAAATGGGAGGAATGAGACTTGACTCTTTGTTGCCTTTGAAACATCTTCGGCGAACCTCTCTGGTTTGAACTCAGAGGCATCATCACCCCATAGTTAAGGATCTTGGTGGAGGTGGATTGCTGGCCACTGAGACCTGCACTCCAGCAGGCAACAACATATTTCCAAGCTTTATTTCTTCATGAACATCTCGATTAAGTAAAGGTAATGGCGGGTATAACCTAAGAACTTCATACAAAATCATGGTAACTTGTAACATTCATCAAAAGAGAGAATGATGCTACATGATAAGAATCCATTAAAATGGCGAAATGCGATCCACATAGATAAAAAACCAACGTCGCATATATAGAGATCATTTGCATGCCATTTCAACTTACTAATTCGATTATATGTTCTTATGTTGATCCAAAAACTACTAAGTCTCATTCTTAATGTATATAGATGTCACCTTTTAACTTGCGTACTCATCTATTTGTTGCTTTTCCTTGTCCTTTTGGCCGATTTATAATTCGATAGAAAAAACATTAACGCTTTTTTCTGCTATCTTATTTTTTCTTCAAAGGATACCTCAGCTTGCATTTTAAATGCAAGAACACTCTATGTTCTTAACAATAATAAGATAATGGTATAGAAGAATTCAATTGCAAACCCATAGAAATACTAACAACTTTAAGGTGATTAAGCCCATCGAAATCTGGTTTTTTGTTACCAAAAACTTGGACAACCTCTTCTCTTGCGCGTGCTTGCCAATCCGGATACTGAACCAATAAACTCATGGTCCAGGTAAGAAGAGATGAGGTTGTGTCTTGTCCAGCAAAGCAGAATATTTTACATTCGTCAACCACATCTTCACTGCTCATTCCGACGCTCTCTGTATTTCCATGCGCTTTTATTTCACTTAAGTTGGATTCCTAAAGCAAATCTAACAAGTCATTCTTTCTATTTGTTAAGGAACCATCTCACCTAAAAGCTTAAACTTGTAAGTGAGGCCCCATAATATGATTTATATTATTCTCTAACACCCCCCCTCAAGTGAAAGCCCTTTGGGCATGAAACTTGCACAGGCCTACATCACCTTGTGCTTAGTTTTTATCAAATAGAATGAGGGTGGTGAGATTCGAACTCGTGACCGCTGAGTCAACAAGGCTCTGATACCATGTTAAGGAACCATCTCACCTAAAAGCTTAAGCTTGTAAGTGAGGTCCCATAATATGATTTATATTATTTTCTAACAGTATCTTCACCAGCACTCATTGCCTTCTGTCTTTTGTTGATGAGAGCTTTAAGAGAAGCCTTTATTTCTTTGTCAATAGCTTTCAGCCTTCTATTCGATTGGATCGGTAGAAACCTACATGCCGAACGATATGGATTTGTTCTTCTACTTACTTTTAAAAAATGCTCTAGTCATTCAATGCAATTGAGTAACATGAACGCTTATAGGAAAATAAGTTGAAACTATTGTGACCACCTTTAACTTCTCTTGATGGATAGCATGGGATGATTAATTTTCTATGTTTAGCCCATTTTTCACCCTTGTGACTTGCAAGTCCACATGATAGAGATTTCAATTGCGGACGTGTTGGCTTCTGGTATTCATTTATCTTCATGAATACGTCCCTTATCTGATCAGGGTTCATGATGTTCACTCTTGGTTGCGGCCCAATCCACATAAATGAATTCTTACCTGCATATAGGGATGTATTTCCACCATATTGGGAACAAATTATTGTTTTTATGAACAAAGTTGACAAACTATAATTTTCTCTGGATGCAACTTTCCTTTAACATGCAGGAAAGCATAGTTATGATTTTTTTTTAATATATGTAGATAAATACAAAAGGAATTTCTTAATAAATCGGAGAAATTAAGATCTACAGGAGAGATAATAAAGAGTTAGGAGTTAAATACCATAATCCTTGACCACTTGATGGAGGAAGGGCATAACACGTGGCAGAATAGCATCCAATAAACCAATGTGTTTGGTCATTGCTTCTTTCAACACATCTGAATTATCGTTCCATCTCCAATCAAAAACCTGTAAGGCTTCCCTGCAAAACCTTGCTGTCTCAAGCACCTCTCGACCCTCTTCGGCCGAAACCAAACCCAGTTCAAGACTCCCCATGCCCATCATAAAACTACGACATAAACGATGGAGACTAGAACTGAAGTGATTGTATTCAATAACTCACATAATTTCACATGGTCTCATTCAATAACTTTTACTGCATAAAAAACATGGAAACAACATAAATAAACCAGCACTTAGTTCATTTTAAAAATATCTCAAAATCCTACAACTAAGTATTTGACAAATTTAAACAACTTAGCTGTGTTTTTTCTGGCTGATGATATAGTTCTTTGGAAAATCATCTTCTTCACAAACTCAATGTTACTTTTGTCCAGGTATGATTTAACTCACTGTTTTCCTTTTCTTACCTCTTCCTTTTGCAAGTTTTTCCTTGGCACAGCGTGACGACGACGTTCCTTTATCTTCTTCTTGCATAAACTTGTGAGATGGTTTCGAAGCCATGTTCCACCAACTTGCTTTCTCTTTTACATTAACCTGTGAAATGCTTTCAGACCCAACTTTTAGATGCTCCATAAATTTGCTCTTGCCTATTGTTTTGCCTTTATATTATTATTATTTTTACTAACTTGGTATCCGAATCAATATATAACTCCAATAATTATTATATTAGTAATCACATGATCAAAACTTGAAAACATGAAATCAAATCCCTATTATTATTATTATTATTATTATTATTATTATTATTATTATCTTCATATTTATGGAAGTGGCAATGCCTGAAATGAAAGTAACGTATATCCATATCCATCCTCAATCAAGAATGGGTGCCAGAGTGTCACGACCCGATTCCCCGATCCGTGACCGGCACATAGGCATGGTCCCCCTCCAAGGTTCCAAACCTATGCGAGCCCAAACTTAACACAAACTTATCATTCAATTTAGAATTCAACGCAACGGAAATAACAAAGTAAACTTCAATAACATAATTCGATTGTCTTAATACAAGAGTTGATTTTATACAATTATAATTGTGGAGCACTAACTAGACATATGAACAAAAGTATCAATTACAACCAAAATAGCAGGTTCCAAGAGTAGGACAAAAATGACCTGCTACTAAGCTACGAGCCTGAAAATAATAAATAATGAGAGGGTGAGTTCAACAACTCAGTGAGTAGATAATATCCAATATACACATACGAGATAATATAGCAATGAGAAATATATTATCAAATCGGCTCGAAGTTCTTACAAGAAGTTTCTCAAATAGGTCATAACAAGAATGTATAGGTAAAGCTCGTCAGAAAATCAAAATGCAATGAGCATGAGGCTCTGTACTGTGGGATGATTAGTCCACAAAGGTTGGTGACTCCCCTGACCAACTAGGGTTTCAGATACGATGTGCACAAAGGCTAACACTACCCTATTAGCATGGGTATTATGACTGGCATACCGTAGACATATATTATAATCAAACAAACATATCCATATCTCAAGGCTCAACTCATGGTATCAATCAAATGAGGAACTATCAATTCAATAACAGATATAGGCTCATATCAAGAACGTATATTCAACAGTTGATTATGCTTTATTGTATCAAGAACAGTAATCAATGTATATATTATCAAAAAGCATAATCCAATTCATACTAGCAAATTCAAATATTTATACTATTTCTCATGCATATTAAATATTATCCACTCACCTGACTCAAAAGCGATCTAAATTCAAAAGCAGAATATTGATGAAACCTTATTGATGTCCCGCAGGTTGAATATCAGGATTATCTGAACATATAAAAGAAATACTCAAAAATGACTCAAAAGAATTAAAGTCTCTTTAATAAATGTGTCTAAGAGTTTAATTCATAATCCTATATGTTTTTGAATCAAACTATCCATTTTTTGCAAAAACCTAAAAGCAAAGGTTTCTTCCGAAATCTAATTCCAAATACATAACTCATAAAATTGATAATATTTCATCAAATAAGCTTCAATTATCCATCAAACCAATATGAAATACTTATGTTTCATCTAAGGACCATTATGTAATTTTCTTATATTTTTAGGGTTAAATTGTATTTTATCAAATTGAATGACTAAATTGAACACTTCATAAATTCATAGCTATACTAAAATCTTGTCCATAATTAATCCTCAATTCTGTACAGAATCTCAAATTTCACTCCAGGGACCAAACTGAAAATTTCCAAAGTTCAGGGACTAAATTGTTATTTTCCATAGTTCGGGGACTAAACTGTAATTTTCACTAAAAGGACCAAAATGAATTTTCATCATCTTCAACCTCAACCCAGAATTCCAGCAAGGGATTTTCAAAATTTCTCAACATTATTTCACCATTTTTCTCAATATTTTCTTAAACCAAACATCTCAAAACTCTAAAATCATCTACAATCAAACCTATTAACCATTACCCAACACATTCAACCCTTAACATCTCTCTTAATTCATCAATCAAACCCAAATAAAATCCTCAAACCCTAACAATCAATACAAGCAAAAATCGTAACTAATAACCACATTTATACATATTAAAACATACACATTACCTTAACAACTATTTCTCCTTCTTTTCTTCTCCTCTTCTCTTTCCCTCATTTCTCTTCTTCTTCTTCTTCTTCTTTCTTTCTCTCTTCCCAATTCTCTCTCTCAAATTTTCAGATTACTTCTCTTTTTCTTTTCTTTTCTTTTCTTTTCTTTTCTATTTATATTTACTAGCTTGTACAATTACTACAACACTTTTAACCTAATTCTAAGCCACTAAGGGCATTCATGTATTTTCCTTTTTAAAAGTTTCAAAACACTACAATATCCCCACCTTATAAAAGTTTCGTCCTCGAAACTAAATAAATGTTTGAATACGTACCAAGATTATCAAAATGATGAGGGTATTCCTCACGCATCTTATCCTCAAGTTCCCATGTCGCTTCTTCAATTGAATGACCTTTTCACTTCACCTTCACCGAAGCTATATCCTTCGACCTAAGCTTTCTCACTTGTCGGTCCACTATAGTTTCTGGTTGCACCTCATAAGTCACATCATCTCTTAACTCAACTGGATGCACTTCTAACACATGAGATGAATCCGACATATATTTCTGAAGAATAGAAACATGAAATACAGGATGTATAGCCGACAAATTTGGCGGTAAGGCCAACCTATAAGCAACTGCTCCAATTCTCTCCAAAATCTCATACGGCTCAATAAATCGAGGACTTAACTTGCCTTTGTTTCCAAACCTGAATACTCCTTTGGTCAGTGAGACCTTTAAGAACACACAATCACCTATTGAAAACTCTAAGTCACGCCTCCTTTTATCCGCGTAACTTTTCTGCCTACTTTGAGCTGTCTGAAGCCTCTTTCTGATCACCTCTATCTTCTTTGAGGTAATTTGAATCAACTCAGGTCCCATTAGCCTTTTCTCACAAACCTCAAACCAACAAACTGGTGATCTATATTTTCGTTCGTACAAAGCCTCATAAGGTGCCATCTATATACTAGCCTGATTACTGTTGTTGTAAGCAAATTCCACTAATGATAGGAACTTACTCCAACCAACCTCAAAATCTATAACACAGGCTCTCAACATATCCTCCAATATATGAATAGTCCTTTCAGACTGACCATCAGTCTGAGGGTGAAAAGTTGTGCTCAACTGCACTTTAGTACCCATCACTTCTTGAAACTTCACCCAAAATCACGATGTGAATTGTGGACCTCTATCTGAAATTATCGAGATTGGCACTCCATGCAATTGTACAATCTCGCTAATAAACAATTCTGCCAACTTCGCATACCCATAAGTAATCCTAACTGGTAGGAAATGGGCTGATTTTGTCAATCTATCAACAATCACCCATATTGAATCATAACTCTCCTGACTCCCAGTCACAAAGTCCATTGTGATCCTTTCCCACTTCCATTCTGGTATCAATAATGGTTGCAGCAATCCAGGAGGTCTTTGATATTCACCTTTTACCCTATGACAAGTCAAACACCTAGAAACAAAGTCTGCTATATCAGCCTTCATCCTGTTCCACCAATAGCACACCTTAAGATCCTTATACATCTTGGTGGAACCCGGATGCACTGTATAGACTGTATGATGTGCCTCTGTCATCAGTTCTCTCTTCAGATCATCAACATCAGGTACACAGAGTCTATCCCCAAATCTCAACACATCATCATCACCAATCACAAACCCTGCAGTTTTACCCTGCTCAACCTCACTTCTAATCCTGAGTAGTGAATCATCTTTCTTTTGAGCTGCTTTTATCCTCTCAAATAAGTCTGATTTAACCTGAAAGTGAGCAATCATTGCTCTACCTTTGCTAAGGTTAAATTTAACTCCTTCATCCACTAATCCATGCAACTCCCTAATCAAAGGCCTTCGTACCTCTTGAATATGAGCTAGGCTCCCTGATGATTTCCTACTCAAAGCATCGACAACTACATTTGCCTTGCCTAGATGATACTTTATAGTACAATCATAATCTTTCAACAGTTCCATCCATCTCCTTTGCCTCATATTCAGATCTCTCTGCTGAAAGATGTACTTCAAACTCTTATGATCCGTAAAGATTTTGCAAGTTTCTCCATATAGGTAATGCCTCCAAATCTTCAAAGCAAAAACTAAATCATGTGTAGGGTAGTTTTGTTCATGCTTCTTCAACTGCCGCGAAGCATAGGCAATAACCTTGCCATTTTGCATTAAAACACATCCTAACCCTACTCTCGAGGCGTCACAATAAACTGTGTAACCACCATAACCCGATGGTACTGCTAGAATAGGAGCTGTAGTCAATCTCTGCTTCAATTCCAAGAAGCTTTTCTCACAAGTTTCAGACCACTGAAACTTAACATTTTTCTGTGTTAACCTAGTCAATGGTGCAGAAAATCCAGAAAAGTTCTCCACAAACCTCCTATAGTATCCAGCCAATCCCAAGAAACTCCTAATTTCTGTTGCTGAAGTAGGCCTAAGCCATTGCTTTACTGCTTCAATCTTTTGAGGATCAACCTCAATCCCATTTCTTGACACTACATGTCCAAGAAATGCTACACTCTCTAACCATAACTCACTGTTTGAGAATTTACCATACAAATGATGATCCCGCAGAGTTTGAAGCACTATCCTCAAGTGTTGCTCACGCTCCTCTCTAGACCTTGAATAAACCAAAATATCATCTCTCAATTTTGCTGGTGCCATTCTATATGGTGCCATTGATATTGGTTCGGTACCCGGAACCAAATCAATAGAAAAATCAATCTCCCTATACGGAGGCCATCCAGGTAACTCATCAGGAAATACATCAATGAACTCCTTAGCTATAGGAAATTGGTCCAATTGGGGAATTTCCTTATCTACATCCACTATGTGTGCTAGGTAACATTGTACCCTTTTCATGCCATTCTCCTCATGATAGTCAACAATATAATTGATGAAGACACAATCTTATCTCCTCGAAACACTAACCCTGTTTCTCCATCTAATTCAAATACTACCTCCTTACCCCAATAATTTACTAAGGCCCTATGCTTTGACAACCAATCCATTCCCAAAATCACATCAAAATCAATCATATCTAAAACATTCAAGTCTCCCATAAGGATCTTATCTCCAATTTCTATCTCACAATTTTGATACACATAATTCACCAATATTGATTCATCCAAAGGAGTAGAAACCGAAATGGGAAATTCTAATAGAGTTGGTTGTCTATCTAACCTCATGGCAAAATATGGGGACACAAATGACTGAGTCGCACCCGTATCAAACAAAACTTTCGATTCTAAAGAGCAAAGAACAAAAACATATTTAGGTGTGAATACATCACCCCTCCTATACCTTGCATTTCTAAACTACACAATAGGGACATCTTCCTAATCATCACATACTCCAATAGTATTAGCTATATGTCTATTCCTCGACATATCATATAAGGACGAACATTTTGTCATGTCAAAACAATAGCACAATAACTATCGTATAATTATCTGGAAAGCATATTTATAGAAGACATAAGGAATCAAAAAGACATGCTTGATGAGAGTTCAGAATTTCAAGGATAACAGACAAGACAAAACAAATCCTAATGCTCCATATATTATAAAGTAACTTTATTACTTTTTTTTTATCCAAGCTTTGATACTAAGTTTCATCACTACTACCTTTTTTTAGCTGTAATACCAAGTTTTATCACACACTCTTTTACTTTTATTCGTTTTAAAATTTTAGCTCTGATACCATCTCTGTCACGACCCGATTCTCGAATCCGTGACCGGCACATAGGCATGGTCCCCTTCCAAGGTTCCACACCTATGAAAACCCAAACTTACACACAAACTTATCATTCAATTTAGAATTCAACGCAACGGAAATAACAAAGTAAACTTTATAACATAATTCGATTGTCTTAATACAAGAGTTGATTATATACAATTATAATTGTGGAGCACTAACTAGACATATGAATAAAAGTATCAATTACAACGAAAATAGTCGGTTCCAAGAGTAGGACAAAAATGACCTGCTAGCAAGCTACGAGCCTGAAAATAATAAGTAATGAGAGGGTGAGTTCAACAACTCAATGAGTGGATAATATTTAATATGCATGAGAAATAATATAAATATTTGAAATTGCTAGTATGAATTGGATTATGCTTGTTTGATAAGATATACCTTGATTACTATTCTTGATACGATAAAGCATAATCAATTGTTGAATATACATTCTTGATATGAGCCTATATCTGTTTGTGAATTGATAGCTCCTCATTTGATTGATACCATGAGTTGAGCCTTGAGATATGAATATGTCTGTTTGATTATAATATATGTCTGTTTGAATATACATTCTTGATATGAGCCTATATCTGTTTGTGAATTGATAGCTCCTCATTTGATTGATACCATGAGTTGAGCCTTGAGATATGAATATGTCTGTTTGATTATAATATATGCCTACAGTATGCCAGTCAGAATACCCATGCTAACAGGGTAGTGTTAGCCTTTGTGCACATCGCATCTGAAATCCTAGTTGGTTGGGGGAGTCACTAACCTGTGTGGACTGATCATCCCACAGTACGGAGCCTCATGCTCATTGTATTTTGATTTTCTGACGAGCTTTACCTATACATTCTTGTTATGACCTATTTGAGAAACTTCTTGTAAGAACTTCGAGCCGATTTGATAATATATTTCTCATTGCTATATTATCTCGTATGTGTATATTGGATATTATCTATTCACTGAGTTGTTGAACTCATCCCCTCATTATTTATCATTTTCAGGCTTGTAGCTTGCTAGCAGGTCATTTTTGTTGCGCTCTCAGAACCTGCTATTTTGGTTGTAGTCGACACTTTTTGTTCTTATGTCTAGTTAGTGCTCCACAATTATAATTGTATATAATCAACTCTTGTATGAAGACAATCGAATTATGTTATAAAGTTTACTTTGTTATTTTTGCAGTGTTGAATTCTGAATATGAATGATAAGTTTGTGTGTAAGTTTGGGCTCGCATAGGTGTGGAACCTTGGAAGGGGACCATGCCTATGTGCCGGTCACGGATCCGGGACACAAAGATTTTTATTATAGAGGTCCTATCGTGTGTTGTAAATTATTTAGCTCTATGTTATCGTGTTCTATCCAGGTCATACCATGTGAGATTGATGATGATATTCTTGTAATATTATACATATTTATAATTTTGTTAAGAAAAATCATTTTATTGTGTCTTTTTTAGATTAAATTGAACAATTCTAAATAATTTATTTTTTGGATTTGAACTATTTTTTTTTATTTAATATATTTAATTATATATATATACATAAACAGCACAACCCCAAAACAGCGTACTAAAATGCTTCGAAACTAAAACATTCCATTCCAAATGGAAAAACAAAGCACCAACCAAAACGGTATTGACAACTTTGATTATAACCATTATCTTAAATAATCAATATTCTAATTATTATTAACAATATTGTTGCTACAAACATCATTATCGTTATAAAAAGAAATTCAATTATTTTTTATTTTTTAAAATTTATTCTTTATATTAAAAGTATTTCAAAACACTAACATTAAATTAGTTTGAGATTTTCTTTAAAAAACTTAGTTTATTTTTTTACAAATTTGGTCCTGACTGCTGCGAAGCATAGGGCAAGTGGCTGGTATATTTTTGTTGTAGAAAATTTGTCCCATTTTTTCCACCTATTTTGTGTACGTGATATTAAATATGAAATATCACACATAAAAAAACCTCAATATTCAATTTTGAACAAAAATAACATTGATTATTATTATGATTATTATTGGCAGTTATTATTGTCACATCATTAGTGTTATAATTGTTGTCATTTTCACTATAATAATAATTACGATAACCAACAACGTTATTTTTACTAATATCATTGAAATTCTAATTAGTATTATTATCATTATTATAATTGCTTGTCATTATTGATATTCTTTATATTATTAACAAAAGAGCATAAAAAAAAACACTAAAATTATTATTATTATTGCGTAAATAATTGAGAAAACAAAATTACCTAGAAGAATAAAAGAAACACCTAAAATTTTAGCAAAAGGGCAATAAAATAAATAAAAAAAATGACAAAATAAAAATAAATATTCTTAGCCTAAAAAAATCATTTGACTTGAAGAATAAATAAAAATAAAAAAATATCAATTTTCAAATGATCACCAGCAGAAATTAAAATTTAAGAACTAAATTAAAAAAAATACAACCTCAATAAAATAGGAAATAGTAAATATTATAAACAAAAAGTAAGAGAAATAAATATAAACATGGACAAAAATAGGAATTATTTCATAAATATGTATAAAAAAATAAAGGAATTAAAATAAAATAAAAAATTCAAAGTATAAGGATCAAAATGAAAGCAAAAAATATGATTAATTTCAATGGAAGGACAAAATTTGAAAACAATCTGAATTCTAGACCAAAAATATTATGTCATTTAAATCCAATCCAAAAATTCAAAGAATAAGGATCAAAATGAACTGAAATATATAATCAATTTCAATTGAAGGAAAAAATTGAAACAAATCAAAACTTATATCAGAGAAATAAGGACCATACCGAACAATCAAAAGAGAAGGAGTGAAATGAAAACATCATAAACAAAGGGGACATTCGTGTACTTTAGCCTACAAGAGAGAGAAAAGGAATAAAATTGATCAACCACCCACCTTTACGTCTTCAGCCATCGTGGGATGCCACACATCACACTACGAGGAATATGTATAAAAAAATCAAGGAATTAAAATAAAATAAAAAATTCAAAGTATAAGGATCAAAATGAAAGCAAAAAAATTGTCCCATTTTTTCCACCTATTTTGTGTACGTGATATTAAATATGAAATATCACACATAAAAAAACCTCAATATTCAATTTTGAACAAAAATAACATTGATTATTATTATGATTATTATTGGCAGTTATTATTGTCACATCATTAGTGTTATAATTGTTGTCATTTTCACTATAATAATCATTACGATAACCAACATTGTTATTTTTATTAATATCATTGAAATTCTAATTAGTATTATTATCATTATTATAATTGCTTGTCATTATTGATATTCTTTATAAATAGCGTCTGCTAGAAGAGGACATGGCGGTGTATTCGGTTAGACACCGGATGAATATTTTTAACCACCGTATGATGCCACACTCGCTGCCTGAAAAGAGCGAGAGGCTGGAAACCGTCGGCGCTTCTAGCAAACGCGCCCACAATACTCAGCAAAATATAATAATAAAAAGAGGTTAAATTACCTAACCACCCCTACAATTAAATCTTGTATTTGGTCTTATATGAGAGCATATCTGTATTTATATATTTTCAAAAAAAATATGAAATTATAGTGACACCCTCGCTGACAACTGTTGATTTTTGTATTATTTAGAGTATTATGTTTACTGTAGTGTGCATTGAAAATATAAAATTTCAGTAACAGCCCCGGAGATAACTCTTGTTTTTGTCTTATTTAAGGGCGTTATGGTTAATTTACTATGCACAAAAATATATTTAACAGTATTTTCACGACTTAATTTAGCTTATAGTGTAATGTACATATATGTGTGTGTGTGTGTGTATTCTTCATGAACAAAATAAATACAAATCCGGAAAAAAATTATTGTAAGAGTATTCTTATTTCTTTTCTAAATTATTTTAATACTTAATGTTGTGCTTTTTTTATATTAAAAATGTTAAATATTAAGAACTTAACATTTAATCTCCTTGAGATTTTTTTGTTAATTTTAAATTATTTTTGATATTAACATATCTAAAAATATCAAAAAATATAATTTAAAAAAAAACAATATATATATTTTTTAATTTTTTTCAAAATATTTTTGAAATATAATATCAAATACCCTATTAAACGATGAAATGCTCCACTGTCCCCACCTAAAACCCGTATTCTCGTGCAGGAAAAATTATGCTCATCAATAGTCACTACAGAGCTACCGGCAGGGGCAGGGCTCCACCGCAAAATTGTGTCCACCTTTTTGGTCTTCTTCCATTCTCTCTCTCTCTCTGTGTTTTATTTTTCTTTAAATGTCACGAGCAATGGTAAATACTTGTGGTACCACCCACTTGCAGAACGATGGGACTTGGAGTTACTGCACCCCGAGATGGAGGAAGTAGCCTTTGGTAATAGTCAAAGCAGTTGGAGAGGCAATTGAGGATGCCCAAGTGACTTTTTGAAAAATCTCAAGTCTTTGAAGGCAAGTAATGGAGTGAGAGCAATCTGAGTAGTAGAAAAATTAACAAAATCAACGCCTAATCATCAAATACCAGTGGACTTTAATCTGTATCATCAACTGAGTCACCCATGTCAGTGAGTTGATCGCATAAGGCCTTAAATGAACGGGAATAGTCAGTGACACTGCGGGCTCCACGTTTGATGAGTTGCAGGTCAACTTTGATGCGATGCTCACGAGAATATGGCTAAATGAGTTTTCCAAAGCAAGGAATACATCACGAGCAGTGGTGAGGCCAAGGACTTTAGCCATGGTTTTATCAGTCAACAAAGAGAAGAGAAGACTGAGAAGGCGTTGATCTTGAAGTCTCCGTTCCACATATGTAGAATTCGGTTAAGAAGAAGAGGAATCAGAGGTGATAGTGGCTGGGGGCGCTATAATAAAAGTTGCATCACAAACCACACGTTGAAGAAACCATAAGTCACACCCTTCTTCCGACTAGTTTAACTGAGCCAATCATTAATAAGAAAGCTATATATAAAAACTGGCTACTTTTTACATACAACCATATAAACTGATACGATTATTTCTATAGTTTCAGTTACATGTATTTTCTTAATATTTGACAAATGTCACGTTGGACATGATAACATATTTGTACCCTGGGATAAATCTTCTTCGTCACATATAACATGTTAGAGTTTACGTAGTATCATTGGAGCACCGTGTTGTGGCTGAAGAGTTATGATTGTCCGAGGAGCATGAATATACGACGGAGAGAGCTCAAAAGAGTAGTGTCGTAAAATCATTGCCAAAGCCATTTTTGCTTCAATCAAAGCAAAGTTTTGTCCAATGCATATTCGAGGACCCCATCCAAAAGGGAGGAATGAGAATTGACTCTTTGTTGCCTTTGAAACACCTTCAGCAAACCTCTCTGGTTTGAACTCAGAGGCATCATCACCCCATAGTTTAGGATCTTGGTGAAGGAGGATTGCTGGCACTGAGACCTCCACTCCGGCAGGTAACAACAAATTTCCAAGCTTTATTTCTTCATGAACATCTCGATTGAGTAAAATTACTGGCGGGTATAACCTAAGGACTTCATACAAAATCATGGTAACCTGTAACATTCATCAAAAGAGAGAATGATGCTACATGATGAGAATCCATTAAAATGGTGAAATGTGATCCACTTAGATAAAAAAAAAAAACATCGCATGTATAGAGATCATTTGCATGCAATTTCAACTTACTAATTAGATTATAAGTTCCTGTGTTGATCCAATAACTATTAAATCTCATTCTTAATGTATATAGATGTCACCTTCTAGCTTGCATACTCATCTGTTTGTTGCTTTTCCTTGTCATTTTGGCTGATTTATAATTCGTTAGAAAAAACATGAACACTTTTTTCTGCTATCTTATTTTTTCTTCAAAGGATACCTCAGCTTGCATTTTAAATTCAAGAACACTATGTTCTTAACAATAATAAGACAATGATATAGAAGAATTCAATTGCAGACGCATAGAAATACTCACAACTTTAAGGTGATTAAGCCCATCGAAATCTGGTTTTTTGTTACCAAAGACTTGCACAACCTCTTCTCTTGCGTGTTCTTGCCAATCCGGATACTGAGCCAATAAAATCATGGTCCAGGTAAGAAGAACTGAGGTTGTTTCTTGTCCAGCAAAGTAGAATATTTTACATTCGTCAACCACATCTTCACTGCTCATTCCGACACTCTTGGTATTTCCATGCGCTTGTATTTCACTTAAGTTGGATTCCAAAAGCAAATCTAACAAGTCATTCTTTGTATCTTCACCAGCACTCATTGCTTTCTCTCTTTTGTTGACGAGAGCTTTAATAGAAGACTTTATTTCTTTGTCAATAGCTTTCAGCCTTCTATTCGATTGGATCGGCAGAAACCTACATGCAATCCATGTACATGTTGCCAAACGATATGGATTTGTTCTTCTGATTACTTTTAAAATATATCTTATTGAACAAGGACTAACTTGAAAGAATGTCCAGAAAAAAACAAAATAAAAAGTTACCTGTACCCTGGAATGATAATTGCTCTTAGTATAGTATGAATTATAAGATCGGTTAGTTCTGTAAGGAGATCAAATATTCTTTTTCCTTCTTTGTAATTACTTCCAAATGACGTTCGAGAAATAGCATCGCATGATAAGCTTTGAAGATAAGGCCAGACATCCAATTCACATGGCCTATCATCTACAGAGACCACCTTCTCCCACTTGTTAATCATCTCACTACAACTTTCATAGAGCGCAGGTATCATAAGCTGTAACGAGCAAACAAAACATATCATCGAAAGTTTCATCATCTCTATACATAAGATAATAATATGCTTTACTTATTCATGGCAATTAAATAACATGAATGCTTATAGTGATCACCTTTAACTTTTGTTGATGGAATGCTGGGTTAATTATTTTTCTATGTTTAGCCCATTTTTCACCCTCGTGACTTGCAAGTCCACATGCTAGAGGTTTCAATTGCGGATGTGTTGGCTTTTGGTATTCATTTATCTTCATAAATACGTCTCTTATCTGATCAGGGTTCATGATGTTCACTCTTGGTTTTGGCCCAATCCACATGAATGAATTCTTACCTGCATCATCATCAGAAGAAACATATTTATTAATCAATATATGTGAGGCTCAAATTGAGATAAGAACAATAGAAATACAAACCCAGAAAAAAGGTAAAATTCTTGCAAGAGTGTTTTTTTAATTCTTCTCTAATAGATTTTATATTTAATGTTGTGATGTAGCTATCCAAATTGGAGAGCCTCGAGGATTTTATTGGAGATTTATTCCTACCATATTATTATTTTCATGAACAGGGTTGATAAAGTATAATTTTCCTTTGACATGCAGGAAAGCATAGAGTTATGATTTTTTTTTTTAATATACCTAGATAAACACCAAATACAAAAGCATTAATCAACATTTAATATTTATTTGTTTGTTTAATACCCACTAACAGAAGAACACTATAAAATGAAATTAAATAAGAAAAACGGTTTTAATTCCTCAATCGTTGGCGCCTTGTAGAAAACCAAAGGAATTTCTTGATAAATTAAGTAGCAAGAGAAAATCTACAAGAGAGTTAGGAGTTAAATACCATAATCCTTGACCACTTGATGGAGGAAGGGCATGACACGTGGTAGAATAGCATCTGATAAACCAATGGGTTTGGTCCTTGCTTCTTTGTAACATATCTGAACTTTCTTTCCAGTCTCCAACCAGAAACCTGTACGGCTTCCCGGCAAAACCTTGCTGTCTCAGGCACCTCTCGACCCTCTTCGGCCGAAACCAAACCCAGTTCAAGACTCCCCATGCCCATCTTAGCACTGCAACACAAACGATGGAGGCCAGAACTGAAGTGATTGTTACTGCCATCTTTACTCGAAGAAGAAAAACTCAGAAATGGATGAGAGAGTAGAGAGATGGCGAAGACTAGAGGTGGGTGATGTTTCACAGAGACCAAGGAATTATTGTCGCCTTTAACCCGGATTCCGTAAGCATCCACTTATTTTATTTATTTATTTATTTATTTATTTTCTCATAATTTCATTAATTAAGCAAATGGGATGAATTTTATAATAATGCATCTGAAGCGTCACAGCTACGTTGTTTGCAATTATTGACACGCACATTATAATGATTAGCTTGCGCATATTTTTGATTTAATTTCTGAACTCTTGTTGCAAAAATACCTATGCAATAATACAAATATTAAGAGAGCATATATTTTAAGCTCAGCATCTTTGTTATTAGACTAACTCCTATAATATATAACAAACATAAATAGGCTATTTGACACTGCATTTTAAAAGTATTTTTGAAAAAAATTAAAAATATTTTATTTTTATTTTTTATTTAAAATTTAAAATATTTGATATTTTTATATTATTTTCATGTGCTGATGTTAAAAATAATTGTTAAAAAATAAAACATATTATTTTAATGCATTGCTTAATGAAAAAATATTTTCAAAAACAATTTCAATCACACTTACAAACTAGTAACGAAAACTCTAACTGTAAAAGAGGATTTTATAAATTTGGCCTTTCTTTTATAACTCTTTAATTTTTTTGACTTGATCCCTAATTCTTTTATGGCTTTTTTTATTGATCTCAAATTTATCACTTCTGAGTTCATTAAAAGCCCAACTTGGGAGAAAAAAGAGAAGAAAACAAAAGACACAAATAGCTAAACCATGTTAGCTTATTTTGGTTATGTCATGATCTTGCTTGTAGATTTGATAGATTGACCAAAGTTGATCACATTATGATGTTGTTTTTTTATTTTGCTCCCTATTTTTTTTAATGATTTTATCATTTGACAATTCATTATTTCTTGTTTAAGCTTGACTATGTTGGTTACAGATTAAAACAATGACAATTGGTTCATATTTAATATTGATTAGTCAAACAGGATATACATAGTCAACTCCAACCTAATTGGATTGTAAAACTAGTCAATCTAATGGACCTCAACAAAGGGCGGTGCTAGATAAATAAAAGAGCAAAGAAACTATTCTAACTAGTTATATTGTTTCAATTCAATTTTTATTTTTCATTCACAAAAGAAATTTTAATAAAAAAAATATTTCCACAATCAACATTGTGATAAACATATAAAAACACGAGACCAATAGTTTATCAAGTCCTGCTAATGAATAATCAAATATTTATATCAAGCTCATTTAACTTGAGACAAATAGTTTATCAAGTCATGCTAATGAATAATCAATAGGATTATGTCAACCTCACTAAACCTAACCCAAATCAAATCCTAGAATGGGTCAATGGATAATTCATGGTGAAGGTTTATTTATTATTTAGTACCCAAGATTCACTCGTAATATTTGCTAAGTAAATAAAAATTATGCCTCAGTCTTTGAAGCTACTCGCTTTATTCTTCTCTATGCCTGGCTTTTATGCTTTAAATGTTTCTTAGCCAACTGCTATTCTCGTCGTCTCTAATTTTAATGTTGTTTTTTCACTGTTTTTATGCTTTTAATTTTTTTTTATTAAAATAGTTCGGATCATCTTATGCATATCATAACTAATTTAATAACTTTTAAATTTAACAATCATATAAAAATTTTAATAATTAATCATATTAATAACAACAAGAATAAAAATAAAAATAAATCAAAAGTAAAAATATAGAAGCAAACCCCTTTCACCACTAGCCACCAACATTATCCATATCCATCCTCATTCAAGGAATGGGTGTCAGAGATTTTTTTTATTTTTTTTCTTTATTTTTATGGAAGTGGTAAGGCCAGCAATAAGAGTAACGTATATCCACATCCATCCTCAATACAGAATGGGTGTCACAGATTTTTGAGGTCCTGCCGTGTGCTGGGCTGTGTGCGTTTCTTTCTCTTTTGATTTTGATTGAGATCGATTGGATGATAAATTATTTAGCTCCATTTATAATAGATCGTATTCTACACAGGTCATACATATATTTCTATTTCTTATAAAATTTTTTTTATATATTTTAGGAAATAACTCAAATGCGACGGTGGACATTCAAGGGACAGATAGTATATAATTTCTGGGGAAAAAAAACACAAGCAACACATCTCATTTTATGGAACATGTGGAAATAAAAAAAATCGATTTTGATAATAAAAAATATCTTGAACAATAATTTTCTCTCTTGGTCGTTAAAATTCAACAAATTTTCCCTTTTTATCTATCTAAACAAGGACTTAAAAAGTAATACAGATAAATATTTGTGCCAAAATGGATTTTTAAAAAAATTTAAAAGGACCTAAACTATATAATCTATGTTATTTTGAAAGTTTGAGACCTAAGTATATTTGTTTCTCAATTTTTGGCACACCATTCATGTTTGGTGTATGTTTTTTATTGTAAACTTCTAGTTCATCATCTTTTAATTTATATCATGTAATATAAAAGCTATAGAATGTTATAATTATTAGATCAATTATTGCAAAAAAAAATTACATTTTTGTGCACAGTAAAATAACCATAATACTCTCAAATAAGACAAAAACTAAAAACTTTCACTAGGAGTATTACTATAATTTTATATTTTTTGAAAATATATAAAATCAATTATTGCAAATTAAAATATTTACAAGCCTTTTTTATTATTAAAATATCTATATTAGCTTGCGCATATTTTGATTTAATTCCTGAACTCTTGTTGTGAAATTACCTATGCAATAATATAGATATTAAGAGAGCATACATTTTAAGCTCAACATCTTTATTATTAGTCCACATGCTAGAGGTTTCAATAGAGGATGTGTTGGCTTCTGGTATTCATTTATCTTCCTGAATATGTCCCTTTATCTAACCACAGTTCACTATTGGTTATGGCCCAATCCACATAAATGAATTCTTACCTAAATCATTAGAAGAAACATATTATTAATACACACACACACGAGCCATTAGCTTTTGCTTCACCATAACGAGAATTTTTTTTTATCTCATTTCAACATATGTAATATTTTATTTTATATTTTGGCTCTTATTCTTTTATTTTTTGGTTTAGTTTTGATCCTTTTATTTTTTTGGTCCTTCTAGGATAACTCTTAATTTTTTGTTTGTATTTATGTATATATACTCTTAGTTTTAACTTTTAATTTTTATTATAATTTATATTTGTATTAAATGCAGCTTGCTTTAAAAAACAGAGTAATTTTAGTTTTGATTCACAATCACTAGAAGACCTAGGTATATTGGTCTTATCAAAATTCTAGGATAGTTGACTGGTTGTGACTATGAATGGTATTAGTACCACTAACATATCTTACCTACGATAACTATCTAGTCAATTTGAACCAATATGGGTTGACACCCATTTATTGACTGGAGATGAGCTTTTATGTGCACCTCCAAAATGTTTGTAAGAACCACTTATTATCCCAATTCATCATTCTAGAAAATTATTTTTTCCTTGTATTTCATGTCATGCTTTTCACATTCATAAATATTTGACTTTGTTGTAGCCACCCATAATACCAGAAATCAAGAGAGTGTTGGAATAGTGAAGGAAAATTAATTTGTGTTTGAGCATACGATGGCATTCAACAATCCAAGTGGTATCTTGTCGAACCCCATATGTGCATAGAAATAATGTTTCTCCTTTTGACTCTCCTCTGCATGAAAATGTTAAGATCATGACATTATTGATAATATTTGTAAACAACCACATCCTTTTTTTGGGTTTAGTGTTGCTATTTATATAGAAGCATGCGAACACTAGGGTTTGAATACAAAGTGATAACATAGGAAAGCTAATTACAAGGAAAGATAATTACATCGTATCTCTTAAACTATATCTCCTATAATTAAGAAGGATTCTCTAAATCAATAACTGATTTACTGGAATCCTCTACAGCTCCCTCAAGCTAAGAGTGGGATTGACATAAACTCTAAGCTTGGATAAAAAAAAAAGCATAAGAACCCCGCGATACACTTTTAGTGAAGATGTCGACCAATTGTACGTGAGAAGGAATTTGTTGAAGGTGAAGAGTGCCAATAATAACAAGCTCATAAAGAGAGTGATAGTCAAGGTCGATGTTCTTGGCACACTTATAGGACACTGGATTGAAACGTAGAAAGATCGAACTTTTGTTGTCACAAAGAAGGAGGGACTGGTGAGGCAAAGAAACTCGAAGGTTCTGTAGGAGATGAGTAAGCCATACAAGCAACATTAAAAGCTAAAACACGGTACTCAAATTCACAGCTTGAACGAGAAACCAGAAGCTATTTTTGTACACTCCAAGAGACAAGGTTATAGCCAAGAAAGATTGAGTAGCTAGACATGAAGCATCTAGTGTCTGGGCAGCCAACCTAATCGACATCCGAGTAAGCTTTTTAAAGGGGATGAAGTGAACTTGAGACCAAAGTGAAGTGTGTGCCTTTAACATAGTGAAGAATTCACTTGACTGCCTAAAAATGAATATTAATGGGTGCTGCATGAAGGAATTGACTAACAAACTTAACGAAATGGGCAAGATCAGGATGGGTCATAGTTAAATATTGCAAGGCACCATCTAATAAGCGATATAGAGTTGGATCAACAAATGGAGCACCATCAGAGGAGAGACGTTGAGAGACAATCATTGGAGTAGCAATTGGTTTGTTGTTCAGCAGTTAAGCGCGAGCCAAGATATCAGAAGCATATTTAACTTGGCTAAGCAAAATACCATCTGAAATGGAGGTTGCCTGAAGACCAAGAATGTAAGCCCTAAGAAATAAATGTAAGTGTTAAATCAAAGGAATGAATTAAAAGATGAATAAAATAAGTTGAAAGAGGGGTGAAATTGAAATAAATGAAAAGATTATGATTTAAATTATAAGAAGAGAAAAGGTGGGGGTAAAAAAGAAAACATTTAAAGGAAATGGGGGACCTTAGTGCAATAAGAGAAATTGAGGAGTATAAATACCCCTCTTTTCTCTCATTTCCAGCAAAACAAATGAGGGGGAGAAAGGGAGGGAGATTTTGATATTTTCTTACCCAAATTGAAGAAGAATTTCGAAGTGAAAGTGAGATTAAGGGTTACCAAAATATTTAAACATCAAAAACCCAAGGATTTGGAGTATTATTGGAAGGAAAAAAAGTGGAGGAAAAGGAGTGTTTGAGCTGGCAGCAGTATGAAGAGAAAGAGGAGAGGAGGATATTATGATTTCACAAGCTATTAGGATCTTGAATCCTTCTTGGTAAAGTGTTTCTTATATGCATCTAAAAGATTGACTTTATGGTTAAATTGCATTATTTTTCTTTATGAATTTTGGGTTAGGGTTCTTGAAACATTTTGGGGGAAATGTGGAATTGTGTGAAATTGATGAATGTGGCATAAAATAGGATGAAATGAGAGTTATTTGGCAAGACAAATGGAAAGGAAAAAGGGGGAGCCCTAGGAAAGGCCATGGTTGGCCATTGAGGACAGAAATTAGGAGAGAAAGATTATGTGTTTTGTAAAATAATTATTGTATATGTTGTGTTGCATATGAATGGTTGTGTAATGAATGATTGAGCATGAAAAGAATGAGGGAAGTCTTGTTTTCCCAAGGCCAACTTTCGGCCAAATGCATGTGTTGTAGAAGTGAATAACTTGACAGATTCATCTTTTAATTTTCGGAGAGAATTTGAGTGGGAAAACAAGGGAATTAGGATTGGGTTCCTTTGTAGGAGTTGTCGTTCTGGATGTCTACTATCCAAGGAAACTTGTTTCATTTAATTTGGAATTTTATAACTCTAGTTAAGGGTCACCTAACGTGACTGTGCATGGTAGGCTCTGCAGAACAGCAGGTCTGTCACACTCGTGATGCATTTCGTGAATTGTGGGGACAGAACTGGGTTTTCTTCCCCTTCATAAGAGTTGTAGCCCTATATGTTAGCTTTCTAACAAGATAACGTTTGTACAAAACAGAGCCCTACAACTCCTTTTATAGTGAAAACTCTAGGCAGAGGTTGAAATCCGACCTCAGCTGGAAGCTTTGAGAAAAAGGGGAAAAAAGGTGGGAGGTCGCGAAATGATGAAGTGGGATGCATTAAAGGAAAAGAAACAAGTTATGTTTGAAAATGGGTGTTTATAATGATATTTTTAATTGACAAAAGTTATAAAAGAATAACAAATGTAAAGGCATTGAATTGTTTCGATGTGGTTGTTACGAAGAGTATCGGTGGTTGGAAATGATTTACGAGAATTTCCTATAATGGCAGGAGGGAACAAAAGTGTGGTGCAACAGCAGCAATAAGGGACCACGAGCAGAGCATCCACAGCAAGTAGGTGATTCATGCCTATGTTTCTAATTTAATTTTCATAGTGGAAATGTGTGATTTATGCTTAAAGTTTTGGTGGAAGTTTAAGAAGATATGATGTATCAATAAGAATATTTAAGGCTTGTGTATCAGGAAAGTTTGGAAATGTCACAAACAAAACATGGTGGTGGCTAGTATACATTTAGTGTATGCTAGGATCCCGGATAAAGGGATCAACATGAATAACTGTCATATATAAAGTGTATGCCAGGATCCTAGGTAAAGGGATCGGTATAAATGGCTAACATACATTTAGTGTATGTTAGGATCCCGGATAAGAGGATCAACATGAATAACTGTCATACATTCAGTGTATGCTAGGATCCCGGGTAAAGGGATCGGTATAAATGGCTAACATACATTTAGTGTATGTTAGGATCCCGGATAAAGGGATCACCAAAGAAAATGGCTAACATACATTTTAGTGTATGTTAGGATCCCGGATAAGGGGATCATCATGAATAACTATCATACATTTAGTGTATGTCAGGATCCCGAATAAGGGGATCACTATGCACAGGCTAATATACATTTAGTGTATGTTAGAATCCCGGATAAAGGGATTGTGGTGCAATGCTTAAACACACATTCATGACATTCATGTATGTTGAACTTTCAAGGGTAAAATAAAAATGTACGAGGTATGTTTCGGACCCGGGAAGGGGTCTTCTTTGATTTCTAATGTCGGTAGGATGATAATGGTATTAGAAATGCTTAGTATTGGCAATACTTAATATCGGTTATATTTAATATCGACAATACATAAGTGGGGAAGATAGTTTGGTTTTCAAATAGCTATGTTGATTATTTCAATTATATATGATGACATATCGTGGGTTTAATAACTTTAATATGATTTCCTCTAGAATTTTCTTTATGAGATTATCTTGTATCTCTATTTCAGGTCCATCATCTTCACGTCAGGAGCAAAGCTATAGTTTCTTAATTTTTGTATCCAATAGTAATTTGTATAAAGTAAATATGGGCAAACTGATATGTATGTTCACTATTTTAGGAAAAATATTGGAATGTAAGAAAATTAACTCGTTTTGTCGTATTTTATTAAATGTGATTGGATTTATATCAACTCTAGTGTAAATGGTTGAATGATGTTAAATGTATGGTTTATTAATTATGGTTGTGATTAGGATGATGTTTAAGGTTTTGTAGACCCAGGATGAATGGGTCAAGATTGAATCAAGGGTTATGTTACTGCCGACCTGTTACTGTTTCGAAACATGTTAATGTTTGAGATCTCGTTACTGTTTCGGAATATGTTATTATTTCGGGACTTGTTACTGTTGTGGAACATGTTAATGTTCGAGACCTGTTACTGTTTCAGAATATGTTAATGTTCGAGACTTGTTACTGTTTCGGAACATGTTATTATTTCGGGACATGTTAATGTTTGAGACCCGTTACTGTTTCAGAACATGTTATCGTTTCGGGGTATGTTAATGTTTGAGACTTGTTACTGTTTTGAGACCTGTTACTGTTTAAGGTCATGTTACTGCTCGCTTGTTATTGAGAAAAAAAAATATTACGTTTCTTTGGCGAATGTGTATTAATAAGATTACATGGCCGTCCCCAAGAGTAGGGGGTGTTACAAAGAAAGTATGTTAGTAGACTCAAGTCCTTGACAACAAACTTAGAGGATGATATCTTCAATGTAAAAGAGATATATGAGATCATTTTGCCAATGATACACAAATAAAAAAGTATCTGTGCGGCTGAAAAACAGTCCATGAGTGAGCAGGAATGAACTAAATTGTTGATACCAAGTACGGGGCACTTGTTTCAAGCCGTATAGGGTCTTCTTTAACTTGCAAACATGAAGGGGATGGCGAGGATCAACATAACCAGGAGGCTGCTCCATATAGACAATTTCATGAAAAATGTCATTGAGAAAGATATTTTTGACATCAAGTTGGCGTAAGGGTCACTTATGAGACATGGCAAGAGAGAGGAAAACTCAAACTATGGAGGCTTTTACCACAGGGTTGAAAGTGTTTGTGTAATAAAAACCTAAAAGTTGTGTGCAGCCCTTTGCAACAAGGCGTGCTTTGAGCCACTCCATGAATTCATTTGGAGATAAACTTTGTCCGGAAAACCCATTTGGAACCAACAATATTAGTATTGGATGGTCGGGGAACAAGTTTCCAAGTATGATTCGTTTGAAGCACCTGCATTTCATCATCAACGGCAACAAGCCATGCAGGGTTTTTGGCAATCGATTTAAATCCCTTAGACTTAAAGATGGCAAGAAGTGCATGAAGCAATGGGGAAGAAGATTGCACAAGGTTGAGCTGAGCGATGCCATGGCTTAAAATTCTAAATTTGGCACAGGTGATCATAGGATGAGAACCAAAAGGAGCTGAGGGGAGAGGGGCATGAAGTGGGGCCATGGGATCTGTAGAAGAAGCTAAGGTTGGTGTAGATGCAAGTGCAAGTGATACTGTAATTGAAAAAGTAGTTGACTCTATAGCAATTTGGCAAAGATGAGATTGAAACCGATTGCTCATAACTTCAACGCCACCATCAATTTAAAGAATTTTGATTTTGACTGAGGGTTGATTTTCAACCAATTCTGAAATTAAAGAAAAATATCAAAAAAATAGGATTTCAATTCCAGGGGGTAGAGCCAAGTAAACCGAGAGTAATTGTCGATAAATAGTACAAAATAAGTAAATCCCAAAGTAGATTTGATGGGAGGAGGACCTCAAATATCATAATAGATTAGACCTGGAATAATAGTAGATCGGATAGTATTTGGGGAAAAAGGTAAGTGATGACTCTTAGCGAGTTGACAAGCAGAGCTAAGAGATGGAGTGGGCAACAAAGAAGTGAGAAATAATTGTCCTTTTTTATTCAAAAGAGATAAAACTTAGTTATTTACATGACCAAGACCAGAATACCATAGCTCAAATGAAGCACGTAAATTTTTATTTCGGAGGATAGAAACAAATTTTTATTCAGCTATTGATAGATCGTAGCTTATAATCTACTTTTTATTAAATTTTCTCGGGACAGAAGAATAAATCATAAGAAAAATCACAATTAATTCATCAATTGACAAAGGTCTCTAACAATAATAAATAAATAATCACAAACCATACTTTTAAGAAACCACAAGTCACACCCTTATTCCGACTACAGTTTAACCGAGGCAGTCATTAGTAAGAAAGCTACATATAAAAACTGGCTACATTTTACATGCGACAATATAAACTGGTATGATCATTACTATAGTTTACGCAGTGTCATTGGAGCACCGTGTTGTGGCTGAAGAGTAATGACGGTGATAGGAGCATGGATATACGACGGAGAGAGCTCAAAAGAGTAGTGTCGTAAAATCATTGCCAAAGCCATTTTTGCTTCAATCAAAGCAAAGTTTTGTCCAATGCATATTCGAGGGCCCCCTCCAAATGGGAGGAATGAGAATTGACTCTTTGTTGCCTTTGAAACACCTTCAGCAAACCTCTCTGGTTTGAACACAGAGGCATCATCACCCCATAGTTCAGGATCTTGGTGAAGGAGGATTGCTGGCACTGAGACCTGCACTCCGGCAGGCAACAACAAATTTCCAAGCTTTATTTCTTCATGAACATCTCGATTAACTAAAGTTACTGGTGGGTACAACCTAAGGACTTCATACAAAATCATGGTAACCTGTAACATTCATCAAAAGAGGGAATGATTAGATAAAAAAACATCGCACATATAGAGATCATTTGCATGCCATTTCAACTTACTAATTAGATTATAAGTTTTTATGTTGATCCAATAACTACAAAATCTCATTCTTAATGTATAAGTTTTTTCTTCAAAGGATACCTCAGCTTGCATTTTAAATGCATGAACACTCTATGTTCTTAACAATAATAAGACAATGGTATAGAAGAATTCAATTGCAAACCCATAGAAATACTCACAACTTTAAGGTGATTAAGCCCATCGAAATCTGGTTTTTTGTTACCAAAAACTTGGGCAACCTCTTCTCTTGCGCGTGCTTGCCAGTCCGGATACTGAGCCAATAAAATCATGGTCCAGGTAAGAAGAACTGAGGTTGTTTCCTGTCCAGCAAAGTAGAATATTTTACATTCTTCAACCACATCTTCACTGCTCATTCCGACGCTCTTTGTATTTCCATGTGCTTTTATTTCACTTAAGTTGGATTCCAAAAGCAAATCTAACAAGTCATTCTTTGTATCTTCACCAGCACTCATTGCTTTCTCTCTTTTGTTGATGAGAGCTTTAAGAGAAGCCTTTATTTCTTTGTCAATAGCTTTCAGCCTTCTATTCGATTGGATCGGCAGAAACCTACATGCAATCCATTTACATGTTGCCAAACGATATGGATTTGTTCTTCTACTTACTTTTAAAATATATCTTATTGAACAAGGACTAACTTGAAGGAATGCCCAGCAAAAACAAAATAAAAAGTTACCTGTACCCTGGAATGATAATTGCTCTTAGTATAACATGAAATGTAAGATCGGTTTGTTTCTTGATGAGATCAAATATTCTTTTTCCTTCTTTGTAATTACTTCCAAATGACGTTCGAGAAATAGCATCGCATGATAAGCTTTGAAGATAAGGCCAGACATCCAATTCACATGGCCTATCGTCTACAGAGACCACCTTCTCCCACTTGTTAATCATCTCACTACAACTTTCATAGAACGCAGGTATCATAAGCTGTAACAAGCAAACAAAACATATCATAGAAAGCCTTATTATCTCTATTCACTACAGTTATGTGAGGGCATATAGAACATAATAATTTCAAGGCAATTGAATAACATGAATGCTTGTGATCACCTTTAACCTCTCTTGATGGAAAGCTGGGTTGATTATTTTTCTATGTTTAGCCCATTTTTCACCCTCGTGACTTACAAGTCCACATGTTAGAAGTTTCAATTGCGGATGTGATGGCTTCTGGTATTCATTTATCTTCATGAATACGTCTCTTATCTGATCAGGGTTCATGATATTCACTCTTGGTTTTGACCCAATCCACATGAATGAATTCTTACCTGCATCAGAAGCATATGTATTAATCAATATATATGAGGCTCAAATTGAGATCTGAACAAAAGAAATACAAACCCGGAAAAAAGTTAAAATTTTTGCAAGAGTGTTACTAATAGATTTTTATATTTAATGTTGTGTTTTTTTATTTTAATTTTAGTATTAATTCCTTCTCTTTCACTCCTGACTTGAACACAACTATAGAATAGTCTGACGAGGGAGCCGAGCTGACCCTTGCATACCGCACAAACAAGGTTTCACCGCAGATGTGTTAGCATGGCATGGCTCACCATTGACGAGGCTTGTGGGATAGCAGATCCAAGGATGTTCAAAACAAAATTTGTCCATTTACTCTATAAGAAGAAAACATTCTAATGTTATAATGAACATAAACACATAAATGTGTTGTAGCTATCCAAAATGGAGTTATCAAACAAGGCTCGAGGGTTTTATTGGAGATGTAGTTATACCATATTGAGAACAAATTATTATTTTTATGAACAGAGTTGACATAGTATAATTTCTCTGGACGCAACTTTCCTTTAACATGCAGGAAAGCATAGAGTTTAATATACGTACCTAGATAAATACAAAAGTATTAATCAACATTTAAAATTTATTTATTTAATACTCAGGAGCATAAGAGCACTATAAAATTAAATTAAATAAGAAAAACAAAAGGAATTTCTTAATAAATTAAGTAGCAAGAGAAAATCTACAAGAGAGGCAGTAAGGAGTTGGGAGTTAAATACCATAATCCTTGACCAGTTGATGGAGGAAGGGCATGACACGTGGTAGAATAGCATCTGATAAACCAATGGGTTTGGTCCTTGTTTCTTTCAACATATCTGTGTTTTCTTTCCAGTCTCCAACCAAAAACCTGTACGGCTTCCCGGCAAAACCTTGCTGTCTCAAGCACCTCTCGACCCTCGTCGGCCGAAACCAAACCCAGTTCAAGACTCCCCATGCCCATCTTAGAGCTGCGACACAAACGATGGAGGCCAGAACTGAAGTGATTGTTACAGACATCTTTACTCGAAGAAGAAAAACTCAGAAATGGATGAGAGATAAGGAGGGTGATGTTCGCAGAGACCACTCTATAATTGTTGCCTTTTAACATTTCTTTTAGTCACATGTTCAGTGTTTCTAGAAAGTCAATGGTGAATGGCCATTTCTTTCAAGTCATTGGTTGACATACGTGCTTCCGTAAGCATCCACTTATTTTATTTATTTATTTATTTTCTTTAACAAAGCGTCATATGAAAACTCCAAGTGTAAAGGAGAATTTAGAAAATTATTAATTATAAGGCTAGTCCAATGAGAAAAGTCATTTTAGAGAGTTAAATCTCTTGAATATTATAAATATTTTTTTTTTTTGTTAATGTGTACTTCAATAACAAAAGTTATTTAGAAGAGCTATTTTTTACATATTATTTTAAATATAGTGTAATTTTTTGTATATAATTTAATTATGCAATTAATTATACAATTAATAAGAGTAAGTTATATAATTAAATAATTGTTTTTAAAAAAACCCTTCAACAATAATTTTTTTTTAATTTTTTAATTATCATTTTAAATATAAAAGTATTTCACATAGCTAATTTGTACTGCTTTGTAGTAAAAAATCAAACCCAAAAAACAATTATTGAGAGTGCCCATTAGAATATACTAAAAAGTATTATGGCTTTTTCATTTCGGCATGCTGCAAATAGCACATCACGAGAGTAACAACCATTTTGGCTGCGAGTGCTATGTTAGGAGAATTGACTGAGGGGAATGGTTGGTTTCAAAGGGGTGTCAGAGAATTTTATTATAGAGGTCCTACCGTGTGTTGTGTTGAGTGTTTGTCTTTCTCTTTCGATTTTGATTGAGATCGACTGGATGATAAATTATTTAGTTCTCTTTATATTAGATCGTGTTCTACACAGATCATACATATATTTCTATTTCTTATAAAAAAAAATTATATATTTTAGGAAAAAACTCAAATGCGACGGTGGGCATTCAAGGGACAGATAGAATATAATTTCTGGAAAGAAAAACCACAAGCAACACACACGTAGCTCACCCAGTTTTCACGGTAGATGGACAAGTGAGGTAGCGTTTATGTTTGGCCAGAAAAATCTATTTTTTTTCAACCTAAAATCTGATTTATGCTAGAGATACCCGCAATTAATCTTTCAACTTAAAATACAAAAAAAAAAAAAAACTATAAAAAACCTGAAATCAAATTAATTTAGATTTCTCTTCACAACCTAAAAAAGCTATAAAAAAAAGCTATAGAAATTGATGCAGAACAGCTTGCTGCAGAATTCGAAGAGGAATTAGATAAGAAAATGAAGAAGGAACGTTCCAAAAACTACAATTCCACTGTCAGCAGGAAGATCAGGGGTTAATAGCTGGATTCTCGACATGCAAATTCCAAATCCCAGCTGACATGCATTTCATTTTAATTCTGCAATTACTTTTGTTTCCGTTATGCATTTTCCAATTACTTTTGTTTTCGTTCAGCATTTTCCAATTAATTGTTTGCATTTATTTTGTTTTTATTTCCCGTTTTAGAATATTGCAGAATCACTGCAATAACGTTGTAATCTGCTCACGCCTATTTAACGGCTGAGAACAGAGGACATTGACAGAATATACAATTTGAGTTTTTTCTTCACAGTAGAGTTTCTTGATCTGTGATTTACGTTGGTAAATCATTTTATTACCTTCCGTTCTGCGTCAAGTGGTATCACAGCAAGGATTTGCCTTGTTTCAATGGTCAACAACAACGAAGGAGGAAGAGCTAATCCTCGTGACGCTGGTCGCAGGGACACAGATGTTGATCTATGGGCAGCCATTGACGAAAAAAAGCAAGCAATGGCAAGTTTCGTAACCCAATTTTTGGGTTACTTCCCAAAATAAAATAAAAATAACAAAAATAAAATAAAAGGAGCCGGCGTGGGTAGAAAAATCAATGTGGAAATTCTGGTTGTTGTCGCGAGTCCAATCATATCTCTTTGGTTCAAAAAATAGAGAAAAATACAGATTTAAGGCAAGAATAATTTATCGTTGGATGAATCTGTGTAAAAATTAAGTTAAACGACACAATTATATTTTTTATGGGTTGATTCGATTTAATCGTCGACAAATTTAAAGTTTAATTATAATCTGGAATTAATTTATGATCCAATTGAAGGATTTAATTAAGTGCAAGGACTTAATTATACTTTAAATTGGTCAAATTAATTTTATTAAGGGCTTAGTCAATGAGAAATCAATTTCTTGAATTTAATTCGGGCTCAATTGATGAGAATGGAATTTTCAGAGACCGATTTGAATTTTTAAGTCAATTATGCGAAATCAGGGGCCAAATTGAATGAATTGAGAATTTAACGGTCAATAGAGGGTTAAATCACGCAAATTAGAAACCAGAGACCAAAATAAAAAAGACGCGCACATTTAAGGTTGCTATTGAAATTTTGACGGGGATACAATTGCATAAAATTAATAATTTAAAACTAATTCGGGGTGCAATTGAACCAATCAAACATTGAAGGACCAAATTGCAAAAAGTCAAGATTGCATGTGCTGCACTGTTCTGACACCGAAAGAGTGCAGAGCACAGCTCTACAACCCACCTCTGCAAATCCTTTGCAGAGGCAAAGGTAGAGCACAACCCTTGCAACACCTCAGCCCTTTGCAAAAATGCAGAGGCCATCCCTCTGCAAAAAAATGCAGAGGCAACAGAGTGTGCACACACACACAACATGCATGCCTGTATTTCACTATAAATACACGTTCGCAGCATGCACAGAGGGAGGAGGGAGGAGAGAAAAAAAAGGAAGAACGAGAGAGACGAAGCAAAAAGGCAACCACCAAACAGAGAAGAAAATAGTTGAAAAGACTTAGAAATTTGTGTAACAAATTGGCTCAAAAATCACGTAAGGACAACACCATATCCCTCGGCGATAAGCTTCGTCCATCTCCTTCGGTTTTCATGTCCTTTCTCTCTCTAAAAAAACAGAGGACTTTCTCTCTCTCTCTAAAAAACCAGAGGACTTTCTCTCTCTCTCCCTCTCGGTTTCAACAACTCCGACCACCAAGCATGCACTCCCCCCAAAGACCACCTAGTCATCACCATCATCTCCCCTCAACTCCAACTGCCACCTGTCCTCTCCCGGCGAAGAAACGAGACAGATCCCGACGACAACAACGCCAGACTCGTCACCTTCCGACGCACCACTCCCTACCACCATAGCCCTCCATTTCCGACGCCACCATGACTAGAAGAACCACCTCGACCTCCTCTACCCAACAGTATTAGCAGGTACACCTTTCATCACAGTTGAAAAATCGACTATTCATCATCGTCTTCCCTATGCATGCGAGCAGCGGGACACAATTTGCATCCCACTGTTCACATGGGCCGACCGGGTAAGCGGGCCGGGCTTCATCCTCGGCCCGCCTGTTTAAAGATATCTGGGCTTCCAGCCCGTGAGGACTGGAAGCCGAGCCCACAGTTATCTGGGCTTCCAGCCTGTGATGGTTGGAAGCCCAACCATACCCTTCTGGGCTTCCAGCCCGTGAGGCTAGAAGCCCAACCCAGCCCAAAAAAATTAATAAATTTTTTTTTACAAATTGACAAAAAGAAAAGTATTTTTATTTTTTATTACTATTATTATTACAAAAAAATTCAAAAATATAAAAAATATATTTGTTTTTTGTGCATACGGCCAAATTCCATGATTTTTCCATACATATTTTTCGTAAAAATTATGTTGCATCTTTCTCATATTTTGAAACGAAAATTGGATATTGTAACCAATTTATGATTATCCGTTGGAATTTGGACAAAATATCAAAAATAATTATAAATATTTTTGTTTCATCTATCAGGGTGTAAATTTACATTGTCAAGTACACCCGCGGATAATTTTTTTTACTACGGTGTAAAATTACATTGTAAAGTACACCCGTAGATAAAAAAAATATTTTTATTACGGTGTAAAATTATATTGTAAAGTACATTCGTAGATAAAAAAAACTTATAACTGCGGTGTAAAATTACATTGTAAAGTACACCCGCAGACAAAAAATGTTTTTTTGAAAATGTAGTGTAAAAATTTTTACTTAGAAAAAAAATCAAACAACAGTGTAGCTTACCTTAGGTAGGGTGCATTGGGGGAGATGCGTCTTCCCCATGAACAACAAGTCCCCTTACCCAAGATTCTCGCAGACCAATAGGTTTCCTAGAGTTGAAACAGGTATTTGATTATAATGTACATGTGTTATGGTGTACCCTATTACACAAGATAAATCTATACATCAATATTTCCTATATAAGAATACATTCCATAATATTACCCCTCAAGCTAAGGGTGGGTTATCCATATGAAGCTTGGAACGTAAGGAAATAAAAACCGAGGAAGCAAGTGGCTTTGTAAGAATATCTGCTAATTGATCTTTGAAAGGGATGAAGCGAATTTGAATTTCCTTCTTAGTCACTCGATCACGAACAAAGTGATAGTCGACCTCAACATGCTTTGTACGGGCATGAAAGATCGGATCAGCAGACAGATAAGTAGCACCCAAGTTATCACACCAGATAGTCGTAGCAGAACTAGGAGAGATACATAAATCTGACAAGAGATAGCGAAGCCAAAGGACCTCAGCAGTACCATCGGCTAAGGATTTATATTCTGCTTCGGTGGAGGAGCGAGCAACAGTGCGTTGCTTGCCAGATTTCCATGAAATGGGTGTAGACCCAAGGAATACCATATAGCCACCCGTAGATTTTCTGTCTTCAATACTGTCGGCCCAATCGGCATCAGTAAAGCCATGAAGAGACAAAGTGGAGTCTCGAGTAAGATGAAGACTAAAGGAGGAGGTACCTTTGAGGTATCGCAGAATACGCTTAACTGCGGCCTAGTGACCTTCGGTAGGAGCATGCATAAACTGACATACTTTGTTCACAGCATAACAAATATCAGGTCTAGTAAATGTTAGATACTGAAGAGCACCAACTACTTGGCGGAAGCGAGTAGTGTTTGAGAACAATTCGGTAGACTACAAATCAAGCTTGGAAATAGAAGCAGGTGTATCAAAAGGTTTACATGATGTCATACCTGCATGATTCAGAATATCCAGAACATACTTGTGTTAACTAAGCACAAGACCCATACTAGTGGGAGCAACTTCAATCCCTAAAAAATAGCGAGCATGCCCCAAATCACGAAGTTTGAACTCCAAGCTTAGTAGAGTAATAAGACGATGAATAAGTGCAGAATTATTACCAGTAATCAAGATGTCATCGACATAGACAAGTAAGTAGCATATATCATGAGAACCATTCAGAATAAATAGGGAAGTATCAACCTTTGAAGCCCGGAAACCAATAGTTAGAAGAAAATCACTTAGACACATGTACCAAGCCCATGGTGCTTGTTTCAAACCGTATAGAGATTTATGAAGGCGGCAAACATGTGTAGGTAAAGTGGTGTTAATAAATCCGGGGGGTTGCTGCATGTACACAACCTCATGAAGTGAGCCATTAAGGAAGGCATTATGGACATCAAGTTGTCGAATCTGCCACCCTTTTGATACTGCAATTGTGAGAACTAACCGAATAGTAGTTGGTTTAATAACAGGACTGAAAGTTTCAGAATAATCGATACCTTCCTGTTGGGTGAACCCCCGCGCAACCAAACGGGCTTTGTAGCGATCAACTTCCCCATTCGCTCGGCGTTTTATTTTATAGACCCATCGGCAACCAACAATGTTCATAGAAGGATCAAACGGTAACAAGGACCAAGTGGTATTAGCATGTAAGGTGGAAATCTCATCCTTCATTGCAGAATGCCAACACTCAAACCGGTCAGCCTCCTTAAAGCTCATAGGCTCAAAATCAAAGGGAGACAATACCCGAGAAAGGGAGACCAACGAAGAGGAGACGATCAAAGAGATGAGATTGGCAGTCTTTGGCTGCCTAGGCCGAAGCACCATAGAATGTTGCCGAAGCAGTGGTGGAGCAGATGGCACAGCAGTGGAGGGTAGTTGTTGAAGAGAATAAGTGGAAAGATCCACACATAAGTCCGAACCGGGCAGAGACTGATCAGAGTGTCCATATGAGGAAGATAATGTGGATGGCAAAGCTGGAGAGTCCACAGCTGAAGAGGAAGGAGATGAAGGTTGGACTTGAGCCGCTAATCCTGTACCTGCATAATGATCAATAGACATAGATGGAGATGATGGTGAAGGAACAATGTTAGTGGGAGGAACAGGTGGTGCTGGGACGGGATTTGAGAAAGATAGGGTGAGGGAAGGGAGGTTGGAGACAACCACGGGTGTAGAGGTGGAGTTGGTTGACATTATAGTTGACTCAATAAAAGGAAAAACATGTTCATGAAAATGGACATGACGGGAAATATATACGTGGTCAGATGATAAATCAAGACAACGATAACCTAGATGGCACAAACTGTAACCGAAGAACACACAAGGAGTGGAGCGATAATCAAGCTTATGAGCATTGTATGTGTTGTAACCCAATTTTTGGGTTACTCCCCAAAATAAAATAAAATGAAAAAAATAAAATAAAAGGAGCCGGCGTGGGTAGAAAAATCAATGTGGAAATTTTGGTTGTTTTCGCAAGTCCAATCGTATCTCTTTGGTTCCAAAAATAGTGAAAAATACAGATTTAAGACAAATAATTTATCGTTGGATGAATCTGTGTAAAAACTAAGTTAAACAACATAATTATATTTTTTATGGGTTGATTCGATTTAATCGTCGACAAATTTAAAGTTTAATTATGATCGGGAATTAATTTAAGGTCCAATTGAAGGATTTAATTAAGTGCTAGGACTTAATTATACTTTAAATTGGTCAAATTAATTTTATTAAGGGCTTAGTCAATGAGAAATCAATATCTTGAATTTAATTCGAGCTCAATTGATGAGAATGGAATTTTCAGAGACCGATTTGAATTTTTAAGTCAATCAGGGGCCAAATTGAACGAATTGAGAATTTAACAGTCAATTGAGGGTTAAATCATGCAATTGAGGGTTAAATGATGCAATTGGAAACCAGAGACAAAAATAAAAAAGGCGCACATTTAAGGTTGCTGTTGAAATTTTGACGGGGATATAATTGTATAAAATTAAAAGTTTAAAACTAATTAGGGGTGCAATTGAACCAATCAAATATTGAAGGACTAAATTGCAAAACCAAAACCCACAACCTCTTGCAGAAGCCGTGGCAACCCACGGCCTCTCTGCAAATTATTTGCAGAGGGAATTTGCAGCCTCTTCTTTGCAGAGGCAGCCTCTGCAACGAACCTCTGCAAATTCGTTGTAGAGGGAATTTGCAGAGGGGGCAGAGGCAAGAGCCGACTCTGCCCCTATAAATAGAGGAAGAAAAAGACTAAAGGGAGGGGGAAGAAAAGGGGAAAAGAAAGGGAAAGAAATGGGGGGACGCAGAAAAGAAGAAAACAAGGGAGATAGAAAATTACACTGAGGGGGAGAAAGAAAGAGTAAAAAGAGAAGAAAAGAAAAAAAGAAAACGGAGAGAAGAGATTAAACAGAAAAGAAGAATTACACAGAGAGAGAAAAAAAAACAAAGAAAAATTTACGCAAAGAGGAGGGAGACGACAGAACGTGAAATCTCTTCATCTTCCTTGTCTCCGATGACCATCTCTCTCTCTCGGCTGTTTTCTCACCAACCCTCTCTCTCTCCCGTCAACCCCGACGGTGCAACAACCCCTTCTCTCTCGTTGGCCAACGGTCAGCTCTCTCTCTTTCACTACAGTAACCGTCTCCCTCTCCTTCCTCGACCGTTGCAGCTCTCTCTCTCGGTTGATAACACTCTCTCTCTAAAACCAGTGGCAACTGGCCCACTCTCTCCTCCAGCAGCAGCTCCCGAAGAGCACAGCGTCTACTCTCTTGGCACCGGCGGCTCCTCCCCCACGCCAGCAGCTCCCTAGCAAGATCTTCTTCTCCATCGCCGGCGACGCAGAGCAGAGGCAGCCACGAAGACAGCATAGACCGACAGCTTCAAGAGCTCCCTCCTGCCACCACAGGCCGTCATTTTCGACGCCACCACGAAAGGTAGAACCGCCTCGACATCCTCTACCCGGTGGCAGTGGCAGGTGAACCTCCTGCGGTGGTCGGTCGACCACCGTTTACTGTGCACGCTGCATGAATTCAGAGTGAATATATTTATATATATATTTTGTGTGTGTGTTGGGTGGGTCAGTCGCTCACTCACCAACTTCATTGGTCAGGGCTGGGTCCGACCCCACCACGTACTAAACCCTTTGGGCTTCCAACACTCGAGGGTGGGTCGTCACCCATCGCTGGGTCGAGAGCCCCAAACCCCAAAAAAAAAGAAAAAAAATTAAAAAATACAAATTGACAAAAAAAAGTATTTTTTTTACTACTATTATTATTACAAAAAAAATCAAAAATATAAAAAATGTATTTTTTTTTGTGTATATGGCCAAATTCCATGATTTTTCCATATATATTTTTCGTAAAAATTTATGTTGCATCTTTCTCATATTTTGAAACGAAAATTGGATATCGTAACCGGTTTATGATTATCCGTTGGAATTTGACCAAAATATCAAAAATAATTATAAATATTTTTTTTCATCTATGAGGGTGTAAATTTACATTGTAAAGTACACCCGTAGATAAAAAAGATTTTTACTAAGATGTAAAATTACATTGTAAAGTACATCCGTAGATAAAAAAAAACTTGTAACTGCGGTGTAAAATTACATTGTAAAGTACACCCGCAGACAAAAAAAAATGTATTTTTTGAAAATGCAGTGTAAAAATTTTAACTTAGAAAAACAATCAAAGAACAATGCAGCTTACCTTAGGTAGGGTGCAATGGGGGTGATGTGTCTTTCCCTTGCACAACAAGTCCCCTTACCTAGACTCTCGCAGACCAATAGGTTCCTAGTAACCTTAATACTAGGTGGCAACTCCTAATAATTATAGTCATAAATTTTACGGTTATAAACAACCCTATTTTCACCACGCGTCGTTGTCCCCCCAAATCAAGGGGAGATGGCGGGGCGCGAAGCGCGTCAAAAATCGTCGTCGCGACAGTATGGATGAAGAAACGGAAAGTAAAGACACCCAAAAGTACGTAAGAAAGCATAATCAGATACTTGACGAAGCAAACATTCAAAAGGAGACTTGTTGCGTAAAACCACGGTGGACATACGATTAATGAGATAGACCGATGTTTCAAACGCATAATTCTAGTATTTTAGAGGAGCCTTACATTGGCCTAACAGGGTAAGACCAGTTTCAACAATATGACGATGACGACGTTTGACGGTACCATTTTGTTCATGAGTATGTGGACATATGAGTCGATGGTGAATACCAATGGTTTTGAAAAAATAATTTAATTTTCGGTATTCACCACCCCAATCAGTTTGCACATTTTTAATTTTGCAAGAGAATTGACGTTCAACAAGTACTTGGAATTGTTGAAAAACATTGAACACATCGGATTTGAGTGCAATAGGATAGTACCAAATAAATTTTGTATGAGCATCCACAAATATGACAAAATACCGGAAACCATCAGAAGAAAGCATCGGAGCAGGGCCCCACACATCACTAAAAATAAGTTCAAGAGGAGTTGATGTTTTATGACCTGTGGGTCCTAATGACAAACACGAGGATTTTCCTAGCGGACAAGCTTGACATTGAAAATTAAAATTTCAAGGAGTACAAACAACCTTTTATTTGACGCTAAGAGGCTTAAAATACGGGAACTGGGATGACCGAGGCGACGATGCCAAATATCGGCAAAAGTGGCCATGCTACTGGACAAAAAAGCTTATGGCATGAATGTGGTGGACGACTCGGAAAGAACATAGAGGCCATCTTTACTTTGACCGGAAAGAAGGATATCCTTGGTGATGAGATCCTTAACATAAAACAAAGATGAGTGAAACTCAAAGAAGACATAATTTTCACGACAAAATTGTTGAACGGATAACAATTTCTTTTTAATATTAGGGACATGTAGTATGTTGGACAAGGTGAAAACTCTTTTTGGGGTATGCAAAAGGTTATGTTCCCTTACCATCACCAACATGTAATTGATCATTACCAAGATAAGGGTTTACGGAAGTCATACCATTAATGTCCGGAGTAACATGGTGATTCGCACCTGTGTCAGGGAACCAGTCAGCAGACTCCTTCATGGCTTGATCCTCAACTGAACCATTGCGGAATGAGAGATTGGCCGAGGCTTGAGTTCCATGATGGGCAAGTTGAGAACAATGCTGGGAAGAATGACCATATGCGTAACAAAGTTGGCATTTTATTGTGACGAGGCCACTGATTTTGTGATGTGTCCCAGTTGGAATTATTTTGCCATTGCCCACTGTAATTGCGGGGCTGCTGCCAAGAAGAGCCATTTCCAGCACTTCAAAAAGACTGCCCATTGGACTAGGTGTAGCTACTGCGAGAAGGATGCCTCCAGCCACTGCGTCGTCCCCTAAAGCCATTGCGTTGTAAACCACAAAAGCCACGCTGGGCAACATAAACTGAGGGAAGCTGTGCAGGTGTGGGGAGAAGAGGTGCAACAGTCATTTGGCCAGAGGAGACAACATTGCGATGTATAAACTCATGGGTAGATAGGTGACTGTGGAGTTCAGAATAAGACAATGGATCGGCTTTGGTTGACAAAGTGGTAACCAAGTCACGGAAATCACTACGCAAACCCCGAAATACATTTAAATTGAAATTGGTGAGGGAGATTGGTCTGCCAGCTGCAGCCATTTCATCAAATAATCCCTTGGCTCGCTGCAGGTAGAGGGTGAAAGTGTCATCACCTTGGTGCAAATCCTGGAGAGAGCCATGTAATTGCATAATTCTAGAATTAGATAGGGAAGCAAGAGCACGTTCAAGTGTGCTCCACACACTAGCAGAAGTGGGACAATCAACCACAAGATGAAGGACTTCAACCGAGAGAGAAGACAACAAAGCACTTAGGATTAACTGGTCTTGCTGTTTCCAGGCCAACAACAAAGAACAAGAACTGTCCGAAGCATAAGAAAAGGGACATTGTGTGGAGCCATCAACGAAAGAAAACACTCTCTAACCGATTAGATACGGTTTCATCTGCATACGCCAAAACAAATAATTGCTGTTGGTAAGTTTAAGATTGATAACCTGCTGTGTATTGGAGAGAGGAACAAGAGCAGCAGATGTAGTAGAAGAAGCTATGGCTATGTCAGGTGATTTTGCAGCAGACTTTGGAGAAGAGGGACTGGTATTGATTCCAGTATTGGTGTTGTCTTATTGAGCCATGATAAAGCAGACAAATATGCTCACGTTTGCAGTGGAGAATAAGAAGAAACAGAGACGAAGATAGAGCAGCCCAGAAAAAAGAAGACAGACGGCGCAAGAAGAAGAACAGACGGCTTAAGGAAGAAGAACCGATTAGGCTCTGATACCAAGTTGAAACAGGTATTTGATTATAATGTATTTGAGCATAATACCCTAATACGACTACTCCTCTTGTATTTATATAAGTAGGGTATTTGTACATGTGTTATGGTGTACCCTATTACACAAGATAAATCTATACATCAATATTTCCTATATAAGAATACATTCCATAATACCTAGTGACCGTAATACTAGGTGGCGACTCCTAATAATTATAATCGTAAATTTTACGGCTATAAACAACCTTATTTTCACTGTGCGTTGTTGTCTCCCCCGAACCCAGGGGAGATGGCGGGGCGCTAAGTGCAAAAAAAAACACCGTCGTGACAGCAAGAATGGAAGCCATGATCCAGCAGTTGGTTAGGGGACCTTTGGCACCTGCCAATGAAGGTGCCCACAACCGTCCAAGGGTGGAACCTCCCCCTAGAGCCACCACAGCCAGACATCATTCTGTTGACAGTGATTATGACTCCGATGAAGAAGAGACAAATGCTAGGGGAAACCAATTACAGGGACGAAATCAGCCTGAGTACAGAATACGTGTTGATATACCATTTTTCCATGGTAAGCTATAGATTGAAGAATTTCTGGATTGGATCTCAGAGGTTGAGCGCTTCTTTGACTTCACAGAAGTTGCAGATGAGCGGCAGGTCAAATTGGTTTCTTATAAACTGAGAGGTGGGACTGTTGTGTGGTGGGAGAGACTACAGATGGACAAGGCGCCAAGGCAAGGCAACAATACGATCTTGGAGGAGAATGAAGCAGCTCATGATGGGTAGATTCTTGCCTCCTGACTATGAGCAATTTCTTTTTCAAAGTCTGCAGAATTGTGTGTAGGGGAGCAGAACCGTGGCAGACTACACAGAAGAATGGTCTAGACTTTCAGTTCATTATAACTTAAATGAATCAGAAGCACAACAGGTCTCTAGATATTTGGGAGGGAGGATCGGTTTGCAGGGGGTGTGGATAGTGGATGAAGTGCATAACATGGCCCTAAAGGCTGAATTGATGGAGAAGACTGCCACTCGTTTTTCCCACTTTAGGAACACGGGAGAGTCTACTTCAAGGGGCAAGTTCACTGTCAATGAGGTCCAGAACACCCTCAAAACGATTCCAGACCAGATCCAATGAGGAACAACCGCCACTAACAACCAATCGAGAGGACGTCCAACAGCGATGACAAGAGATACCCCGCGAGCACCAACTACCTATGCTAAACCAGGAGGATTTAAGTGTTACTGTTGTGGCCAACTAGGACACCGATCAAATGAATGTCCAGCAAGGAGGCCTGTGAACTTGGTAGAGGCGGAACTTGAGGAAGAAGAAGAAGAGCAAAATGCAGAGGAGTTGCTGGAAGGGGTCGAAATTGCAGAAGAAGAAGGAGACTTTGTGAATTGCGTGGTCCAGCATGTTTTATGCTAAGCAAAAATCGAAGACCCATCACAAAGAAATAACATCTTCAAGTCTTGCTGTAGTGTGCAAGGCAAGGTCTGTGATTTAATTGTCGATACGGGGAGTTGCGAAAACTTTGTGTCTAGAAGGCTAGTGGAACATCTAAAGTTGAGGGCCGAAAAACACCTAAAACCTTATATGATTGGGTGGATCAAAAAGGGGCCTAAAGTGAGTGTGACCGAGGTGTGCAAAGTACCTATTTCAATTGGTCAACATTACCGAGATGAAGTGGTTTGTGACGTGGTCGACATGGATGCTAGTCATGTATTGTTGGGTCGTCCTTGGCAATTTGATGTGGATGTGACTTATCGAGGGCGAGAGAATGTCTATGCCTTCAATTGGGAAGGCAGAAAAATCGCTGTGACGCCTAAGTGAAATTCAGGAGGGGTCGCGAATAAAGCTACAGCGGAGGATCACTCGTTACTCTCGTTAGTCACCTCTTTTCCGGACTTGGAAGAGGAGGTGAAGGAAGCACGGGAGGTCCATGTGGTAGTCGTGCGAGCTCTAGTAGTAACAGAAAAGGGAGCTAGAGAGGAGGAAGTACCTAAAAGGGTACAATCTCTTTTGGGAGAATTTAGCACATTAGTGTCGGAGGAATTACCAAATTATCTTCCACCAATGAGAGATATACAACACCAAATTGATTTGGTTCCAGGAGCAAGTTTACCGAATCTATCGCACTACCGAATGAGTCCTAAAGAAAATCAGATTTTGCAGGAGAAGGTGGAAGAATTATTAAAGAAGGGGTCTATTCGTGAGAGCATGAGTCTGTGCACTGTACCTGCCTTACTGGTTCCGAAGAAAGATGGGAGTTGGAGGATGTGCATTGATAGCCGTGCCATAAATCGAATAACAGTCAGATACAGTTTTCTGATTCCGCGGTTAGATGACATGCTGGATATATTGGAAGGATCAAAATTATTCTCCAAAATTGATCTACGCAGTGGATACCATCAGATTCTGGTGTGACGGGTGATGAATGGAAGACAACTTTTAAAATGAAGGATGGGCTCTACGAGTGGTTTGTGATACCATTCAGACTGTCAAACGCCCCTAGTACTTTTATGCGGCTCATGAATAAGGTATTACAGTCTTTCATTGGAAAATATGTAGTCATTTATTTTGACGACATATTGATTTACAGCCGCAGCGAGGATGAACACATAAGTCACCTATGAGCCGTGTTGGGAGTATTATCTGAAAATAAGTTGTTTATCAACTTTAATAAATGCAGCTGGCTGACCGAGAGGCTATTATTCTTGGGGTATGTAGTCAGTTTTGAAGGAATATTGGTAGATATGGAAAAGGTAAAAGCCATCCACAAGTGGCCAACACCGAAGACCGTGGGGGATGTATGAAGTTTTCATGGGTTGGCAACCTTTTACTGAAGGTTTATTCAGAATTTCAGCAGCATTGTAGCTCCTATAACTAAATGCCTGAAGAAAGGGAAATTTGATTGGGGTGTAGCGGCTGAAATAGCTTTTGTCGTGATCAAGGAGAAACTGTGCACCACTCCCGTCCTTGCTTTACCCAGTTTCGAGAAATTATTTGAGGTAAAGTGTGATGCCAGCAGAATTGGAGTAGGAGCAGTTCTATCACAAGAGAAGAGACCGGTAGCTTTCTTCAGCGAAAAACTCAACGAAACACGACAGAAGTGGAGCACTTATGATCAGGAATTTTATGCCGTTATGCGTGCTCTTAAGCATTGGGATCATTATCTTATTCAGCGGGACTTCATACTATATACTGATCATCAGGCACTAAAGTACCTAAATAGTCAGAAAAATCTGAGTAATATGCATGCGTGGTGGTCAACTTACTTGCAGAAATTCCATTTCATCCTGAAGCATAAGTCTGGTGCTCTAAACAAAGTAGCTGATGCCTTGAGCCGACGCGCCAACTTACTAGTGACTATGCAGCAAGAGGTTGTCGGTTTTGAGTTTTTGAAGGACTTATACAGGAATGATGAGGACTTCGCTGAGGTGTGGGAAAAATGCAGGCTACAACATACGGTGGGGGAATTCCATATTGTTGATGACTACCTCTTTCGTGGTAATCAACTGTGTCCCTCGAAGTTCCTTAAGGGAGAAGCTGGCACGAGAGCTACACGGCGGAGGATTAAGTGGTCATTTGGGGCGTGATAAAACTATCAGCAGTGTGGCCGAAAGGTATTATTGGCCCCAACTAAAACGCGATGTAGGAAACTTGGTTTGCAAGTGTTATGTTTGCCAAACTTCGAAGGGGCAAGCCCAGAATACTGGATTATACATGCCACTACCTGTGCCAAACACGAAATGGAAGATTTGTCGATGAATTTTGTGTTGGGGCTACTATGAACCCAGCGGGGAGTGGACTCTGTATTTGTCGTATTTGACAGATTTTCTAACATGGGACACTTTATCCCATGCTGGAAAACCTCTGATGCTTCTCATGTAGCACATCTGTTCTTTCGAGAGGTGGTACGATTACATGGTGTACCTTAGTCCATCATTTCTGACCGTGATTTGAAGTTCCTTAGTCATTTTTGGATCACACTATGGAGAAGGATGGATACCACATTAAAATTCAGCAGCACAGCCCATCCACAAACTGATGGACAGACGGAGAATCTAAACAGGACCTTAGGAAACTTAATACACAGTATTTGTGGTGATAAACCAAAGCAGTGGGATGTGTCCTTGGCGCAGGTTGAGTTCGCAAATAATAATGCAATTCACACAGTCACGGGTAGATCTCCTTTCTCGCTGGTTTATTTAAAATCACCTAAACACGCATTTGATTTAGCCCGTCTACCCAAGATGACTGTTGCTAGTGTGGCCGCTGAAAATCTGGCTGAACATGCGCGGAGTGTCCAAGCAAAGATAAAAGCTCGGTTGGAAGGGAAGAATGCGAAATTTAAAGCTGCAGCCGATGTCAAGAGGCGCGAAAAATTGTTCGCTGAAGGGGATGAAGTGATGGTCATTTTACGCAAGGAGTGGTTTCCTCTGGGAACCTATAACAAGTTGAAACCAAGAAAATACGGTCGATACAAAATCATCAAGAAGATCAATGACAATGCCTACGTGGTCGATCTTCCGGCTGATATGCACATCTCTCGCACTTTCAATGTAGCAGACCTGTATGAATTTTGTGCAGATATTCCAGTCTATCCGGAATATAACTCGGGGTCGAGTTCTTCGCAAGTAGAGGAGACTGATGCAGAATAGTTTGCTGTAGAATTCGAAGAGGAATTAGATAAGAAAATGAAGAAGAAGGAACGTTCCAAAAACTACAATTCCACTGTAAGCAGGAAGATCAAGGCTTAATAGCTAGATTCTCGGCATGCAAATTCCAAATCCCAGCTGACATGCATTTCATTTTAATTCTGCAATTACTTTTGTTTCCGTTATGCATTTTCCAATTACTTTTGTTTCCGTTAAGCATTTTCAAATTAATTGTCTGCAGTTATTTTGTTTTTATTTCCCGTTTTAGAATATTGCAGAATCACTGCAATAACGTTGTAATCTGCTCACGCCTATTTAACGGCTGAGAACAGAGGACATTGACAAAATATACAATTTGAGTTTTTTCTTCATAGTAGAGTTTCTTGATCTGTGATTTACATTGGTAAATAATTTTATTACTTTCCGTTCTGCGTCAGAAATATTGAGATATAAAATAACAATCATCAAGGTGATAAGCCCCGAAGATCTGAGAGGGACCATAAACCGAATCCCAAGTATGTAGGGGGAGTGCAGGCTTTGCAGGAGCAAGAACAAGACAAGCATGATCATACACAAGGGTAACAGTTGCTGACGATAAAGGGGTTTGAAGACAAACATTAAAGCATCAGTTACTGTGGTGTTAAAGGACCAGTTACTGTTATCAATTACACCATTAATGTTAGCAGTTACTTCCATTGTATTTCCATTTACTTTGCAATTCAATAATGTAACCGTAGATGAATAAGGATAGGAAGCTGATGTATTTATAAGGACGGCAAGGAAAGGAAGAAAGGGAATCAATCAAAATATTCTATCCTAAATTTATCTTGTGGTTCACCCGAAGAGAATACTGTGAAACTTTGGCTGTAGAAACTTAGCTCTTGACTGGGACCTATATCATCAAGGACTCTCATTTTATGGATCACGTGGAAACAAAAGAAAATTCGTTTTGATAATAAAAAATCTCTTGAACAATAATTTTCTCTTTTATCGTCAAAATTCAACGACTTTTGTCCTTCTTCTCTCTAAACAAGCATTAAAAAGTAATACAAATAAATATTTGTACCAAAATGGATTTTTTTAAATATAAAAGGATGTAAACTATATAATTTATGTTATTTTGAAAGTTTGAGACCTATGTATATTTTTTCTTAATTTTTGGCACACCTTCCATGTTTGGTGTTTTTTTTTTATTATAGTCCATCTTCTTTTAATTTATATCATGTAATATAAAAGCTACGAGATGTTATAATTATTAGATCATATGGGAGCTTGTTAGATCAATTCATGAATTAAAAAGTCAACATAAATCCATCCTAAAAAATCTCATTTACGACATAATTTTTCTTAAAAATTCTATTTAGTTTATACAGCTGAATTCGGCTCGGGCTGTTCAAGTTAATTGGAACATAAATTTATACTTTTTATCATATAAAAAATAAAGTATTGTGTTAGCCACAATGATTTTATCAAAGATTTATATCTTGAAAAAATCTCTAGTTGATAACTTTGAATATTAGTATTGACTATTAACTATATAAGAATATTTTAAATTTTAAAATTATATTTATATACTTAACATTGTAGTATTTTTATTGTGTTATACAATTTGAAATTAAATTTTTTTCAATTAGAATAATATATTTTAAATATATATTATATTTACCTGGAGTTTAATATGGACATGATCTAGAATTTCACGAGCCATTTGCCCTGTGCTCTGTCGCTAGGAGAATTTTTTTTTGTCTCATTTCAATCTATGTAATTTTTTGTCTTGTATTTTGTTATTTATTCTTTTATTTTTTGGTTTAGTTTCAATCCCTTTAATTTTTTCAGTCTTTCTAGGATATTTTTATTTTTTATTCATATTTATATATCTATACTCTTAATTTTAATTTTCAATTTTTATTTTTATTTATCTTTGTACTAAATGCAGCTTGCATTAAAAACAGAGTAAGTTTAGCTATGATAATTTGAAATGAGAGTGAAAGTCTCTTTTATGCACGCGTAGTGAATGTTTTGTTGTTAGTGATTTGTTGTCTGTGTTTTTTTCCTTCTGTTTTATCTATGTGTGACTTGACATATTTTTAGTTTAAAGTGATTTTTATTTTAAAGAAATTAATTTTTTTTATGATTTATTCTTGATATTATTATATTAAAATTATTTCAGAACATTGAGATTAAATTAATTTGAGATTTAAAAAAAATCATAGTTTAGTGTTGTTTTTATATTTTAATATGTTAATATTAAACAAATGCCAAAATATTTAATTAGCCTCATATATTTTTAAGGAAAAATACCTTTAAAATAATCGTTATCATTATTTTAAATGCCTTATCTATAATAAAATGAATATATATAAATAATAAATAATCAAAAGTTTTGTAGGCTGATTATTTTGCTTAGATGTATAGCATCATAAAAAAAATCTAAAATCATTAACTTTTTTTACATGTCAAAAAATTTGATTTTGGCTGCAGTGAAGCGCAAGACAAGTGACGTGTGGAAATCTATATTTTTTTATTGTAGATAATTTAGTCCATTTTTCCAACCCGTTTTGTTTATGTGTGCATTCATATATTTTTTGTTGACGGATATTAGATCTGAAATATCATACATAAAAAGGTCTCATTATTAAAAACAACATCGACTAATGAATATTTTATTTATTATTTTCATTGTTATTATCATGACTATTAAATTGTCACATTTATTATAGTAACCATTATAACCATAGTTGTCAATTTCGTTCTGTTTCGGCTGAAATGGATGAAACTTTTCATACTAGTAAAAAAAATGAGACTATTAAACAACGTTGTTTTTATCTCGGTTTAAATTCCATCCCGTTCCCGATTTTTCTGCCAAATACCAGCCAAAATGTATCGGTTTCATTCTGCCCGTTCTGTTTTGGCCAAATAATGTTTTTTTTAAATAATGAATAATTTTACAATATCAATCATATCTCTTAATTCAACCGTTAGATTAAGATGAAATTTTATGAGGAGTCTCTTGGAATATTTATATACAGCTCTCTTGAAATTTCAAAGCAATCAGAGAATGTAATGACCTTGCGAGATTGATGATGACATTCTTGTCATATTATACATGTTCATAATTTTATTCAGAAAAATCATTTTATGGTGTCTTTTTTAGATTAAATTGAACAATTCTAAATAATTTTATTTTTGGATTTCAACTAATTTTTTTTATTTATATATATATATATACCTAAATAGTACAACTCCAAAACGGCGTGCCGAAATGCTTCGAAACCTCCATTCCAAATGAAAAAACAAAGCACCAACCAAAACGGTATTGACAACTGTGATTATAACCATTATTTTAAATAATTAATATTCTAATTATTATTGACAATATTGTTGCTACGAACATCATTATCGTTATAAAAAGAAAATCAATTATTTTTTATTTTTTAAGATTTATTATTTATATTAAAAGTATTCCAGAACACTGATATAAAATTAATTTGATATATTTTTAAAAAACTTAGTTTATTTTTTTACAAATGTGGTCCTAACTGCGGGGAAGCGTAGGGCAAGTGGCTGGTATATTTTTTATTATAGAAAATTTGGCCCATTTTTTCCACCTGTTTTGTGTACGTGATATTAAATATGAAATATCATACATAAAACAACCTCAAAAGTCAATTTTGAACAAAAATAACATTGATTATTATTATGATTATTATTGGCAGTACTATTGTTATCACCATCATTAGTGTTATAATTGTTGTCATTTTCACGATAATAATCATTACGATAACCAATATCGTTATTTATACTAATATCATTGAAATTCTAATTAGTATTATTATCATTATTATAATTGCTTGTCATTATTGATATTATTTATATTATTAACAAAGGAGCATACAAGAAAAAAACACTAAAATTATTATTATTATTATTATTATTATTATTATTATTATTATTATTATCGCGTAAATAATTGAGAAAACAAAATTACCTAGAAGAATAAAAGAAACACCTAAAATTTTAACAAAAGGACAATAAAAGAAATAAAAGAAATGACAAAATAAAAACAAATATTGTTAGCCTAAGAAAATCATTTGACTTGAAGAATAAATAAAAAAAAAATATCAATTTTCAAATGATCACCAGCACAAATTAAAATTTAAGAACTAAATTAAAAAAAATACAACCTCAACAAAATAGGAAATATTAAATATTATAAACAAAAAGTAAGAGATATAAATATAAACATGAACAAAAATAGGGATTATTTCATAAATATGTATAAAAAAAATAAAGGAATTAAAATAATATAAAAAATTCAAAGTATAAGGATCAAAATGAAAGCAAAAAATTTGATTAATTTCAATGGAAGGACAAAATTGAAAACAATCCAAACTTCTAGACCAAAAATATTATGGGATTTAAATCCAATCCAATAATTAAAAGAATAAGGATCGAAATGAAACTGAAATATATAATCAATTTCAATTGAAGGATAGAAATTGAAACAAATCAAAACTTATATTATAGAAATAAGAACCATACCGAACAATCAAAAGAGAAGGAGTGAAATGAAAACATCATAAACAAAGGGGACATTTGTGTACTTTAGCCTACAAGAGAGAGAAAAGGAAAAAAAATAATCAACCGACCACCTTTATGTCTTCAGCTATCATGGGATGCCACACATCACACTACGAGGAAGAGGATATGGCGGCGCATTCGGTGAGACACCAGATGAATATTTTTAACCACCATACGATGCCGCACTCACTGCCTAAAAAGAGCGAGAGGCTGGAAACCATCGGCGCTTCTAGAAGACGTGCCCACAATATTCGGCAAAATATAATAATAAAAAGAGGTTAAATTACCTTACCACCCCTACAATTAACTCTTGTATTTGGTCTTATATGAGAGCATATTTGTATTTATATATTTTCAAAAAAAAAAAATGAAATTATAGTCACACCCTTGCTGGCAACTCTTGATTTTTCTATTATTTAGGGTATTATGTTTATTGTAGTGTGCATTGAAAATATGAAATTCCAGTAACAGCCCCGACGATAACTCTTGTTTTTTTGTCTTATTCAAGGATATTATGGTTTAATTTACTATGTAGAGAAATCTAAAAAAATCGAAAACACCATTGAGTCCAAGGTTGAATTATTGTGTACTGAGGGGTAGAATAGTAATTACACTTTTACAATCCACAGTAATCTGTATCTATTGCTACAATAATTTTGCTATAGTATTTCCACGACTTAATTTAGCTTATAGTGTAAGGTACATATATATATATATGTGTGTGTGTGTGTGTGTGTGTGTGTGTATTCTTCATCAACAAAATAAATACAAATCCGGGAAAAAAATTAGTGTAAGAGTATTCTTATTTCTTTTCTAAAAGATCTTAATACTTAATGTTGTTCTTTTTTTATATTAAAAATGTTAAATATTAAGAACTTAACATTTAATCTCGTCGAGATTTTTTTTTTTTTTAGTATTTATTCCTTCTCTTTTTGCTCATGGCCTCCATTGTAGCCAGAACGATGGGACTTGGAGTTACTGCACCCCGAGATGGAGGAAGTAGCCTTTGGTAATAGTAAAAGCAGTTGGAGAGGCAATTGAGGATGCCCAAGTGACTTTGAAAAATCTCAAAGCTTCCGGCTTGGGGAACCAAGTCTTTGAAGGCAAGTAATTGAGTGAGAGCAATCTGAGTAGTAGAAAAATTAGCAAAATCAGTGCCTAATCCTCGAATACCAGTGGACTTAATCTGTATCATCAACCGAGTCACCCATGTCAGTGAGTTGATTGCATAAGGCCTTAAATGAACGGGAATAGTCAGTGACACTGCGGGCTCCACGTTTGATGAGTTGCAGGTCATCTTTGATGCGTTGCTCACGAGAATATGGCTAAATGAGTTTTCCAAAGCAAGGCATACATCACGAGCAGTAATGGTTTGGTGAGGCCAAGGACTTTAGCCATGGTTTTATCAGTCAACAAAGAGAAGAGAAGACCGAGAAGGCGTTGATCTTGAAGTCTCCATTCCACATATGTAGAATTCGGTTAAGAAGAACAGGAATCAGAGGTGATAGTGGCTGGGGGCGCTATAGAAGAGCCATCAATATGGCTAAAGAGATTCTGACATTGAAGAAGAGGAAGAAGTTGATTTTGCCACAGAAGGTAATTTGTGGAGGAGAGTTTAATGGTAATCATATGGATCATGGTGTTGAAAGAGAAGGGAGAATCGTCCATGAATGGATCAAGCAGGTTAGTCCAAAGTCTACGCTGACACTATGATAATATTTGTAAAAGATCACATCCCTTTTCCGGGTGTACTGTTGATATTTATATAAATGCATGCAAACACTAGGGTTTGAATACAAGGTGAGCAGATTGGGAAGCTAATTATAAGGAAAGATAATTACAATTAATCTCTTAAACTATATCTATAATCAATGAGGATTCCATAAATCATTAACTGATTTATTGGAATCCTCTACAATTATAATCACAACATGAATTTTTTTTCACTTTATTGCTTGGATGTGCATTGTTATTTTTTTTTAGCATAAAAGTATTAAAAGGGTAGGACTCGAGCATATAAATATATAAAAAGATCACAAATTACAAAAGAAAAACAAACTTACACGATTAAAAATATTGTACATAGTTTTGACTATACCTATATTTTTTTTGGTAAAAATCGGGGCATTACGCCCTACTAAATTAAACGAGGAATCGTAGACCCAATAAGGTCATAGTACAACAAAATATAAAGACCTACCGGGGGGTCAGTTAAAATATCTGCCCCTCGGTCTAACAAATCCCTAGTTAACCCAAAATTAGTCAACCAATCGGCCACACAATTGGCCTCCCTGTAAACATGAACTATAACAACTTCCCAATCCCTGCCCAACATATTTTTAATTTGCAATATTAGGTTATAATTTCTATCTACCCTCACACTCTCCCCATTAATGAGGCCGACAACGACCCTGGAATCCGATTCCAAAACCACTTTTCGAAACCCTTTATCCCATACCAGCTGAAGCCCACAGTTCCGCAGTCATAGACGAACACACACCAATATTTCTTGCAAAGCCCCCTATCCAAGACCCTATATGGTCCCGAATAACTCCTCCAGCACCCGCCAACCCTAGGTTACCCTTACTGCATCCATCCACGTTGAGCTTGATCCACCCATCTGCCGGATACTTCCACCCTATTTGTGCAACATCCTTACCGTTATACATTCCTCCACAGTCACTCCTCTGTAACAACTGACTATCTTCACTCATTCTTTTTATCGCTAAAGTCGTCCTAAACCAATTTCCCCTATCCCCTCCAAAAACTCTATTGCATCTCTCCTTCCAAATATACCAAAGTGCTATGTCGAAGACCATTTGCCATTCTCCATACCGCATACACTTCTTCCTGGACGATAAGTTTGAAATCAACAATGCGTACCAATTTTGGCTGAAAAACAACTCTCTTTCCTCTATCCTGACAAAGACCTCCCAAATCTTCCGAGCTTTCAGACAATCCCTTAAAACATGTATCACAGATTCCACCTCATTAACACAATGACCACAACATCTATTATCCGTTATTCTTCTTTGCCATCTCACATCATTAGTCATAACCGTATTATGAGCTACAGTCAATAGAAACACTCTAATGCGTTCCATTCCTTTCCATTTCTTAATAATCTTCCATATAGGGTCTCCATTCATAGTCTCCCCTTCCTCTCGAACCATGTAAGTTGTTCTAACTGTGAATCTCCCATTAGAAGCTTGATCCCAAACCATTAAGTCCTCATTCTCATCCCGCCTAGGAGGAATGAACCCCACAATACCCATCAAAACTTGAACCGGAAGTAAATGAGCAAAAATATCCCATTTCCAGTTGCCCCTATTATCCACCATGTCCGCCACTGTATAGTTTATAGTCTCCACCTGAGTTCTCGGGTGCACATGATTTATTAGAGGATTAGAGCTCTCCATCCATCTATCTTTCCAAAATAATACCTTCTTGCCGTCTCCTAAATTCCAGCTGACATTCTGGTGCACTACGTCCCATTCCTGGCATATGGCTTTCCACAATACTGAGTCTCGTGCAGTTGCCACCGGTTGCCTATCTCTCCGATTTGAGCTCATATACTTGTCTTTTAGGAATTTCACCTATAGACTAGTATCGTTCATTATTCCCCAGGCCAATTTCATTATAAATGCCTTATTCATCTTTTCCATGTTCCTTAATCCCATACCACCCTCTTCCTTTGGTTTACACAACGTCTTCCAATTCACCAGATGGATCTTGTCTTTACCTTCCTTTTGTCCCCAAATAAATCTCCTGCATAATTTCTCTATCTCCTTACAAGTCTTCTTGGGAATAGCTGCAGCTTGCATAGGGTATCACGGAATAGTGGCTAATACAGCTTTGCATAACGTGATCCTGCCTACTAGATACAAGTTGCTAGCTTTCCATCCAGCTAACCTTTTCTGCATATTATCCAATAAGTATCCATAAGTCTCCTTAGTAACTCGCTGATGAAGCAAAGGCACCCCCAAATATCTTCCCAAATCCTTAGTGACTTGAAACCCACTTCTTCTACTAATAGCATCTGCCAAAGAGGTTGACACATTCTTGGAGAAAAAAATTCTTGTCTTAGCCGCACTCACTTTCTGGCCTGATACGGAACAAAATAATCAAGATAATTCATGACTCTTTCCAGTTTATCCATGCTTGCCTCCGTAAATAAAAGCATGCCATATGCAAAGAATAAATGAGAAATCTTCAAACCATTCCTGCGCACACTAAACGGCTTCCAACTTTTATCCTCTACACCTTGATTAATTAGCTGCGTTAACCTTTCTAAACAAATGACAAATATATATGGAGATAAAGGATCTCCTTGCCTGATGCCTTTGCTAGGATTAAATGTTTTAGTTGCACATCCATTCCACAAAACACTCAAAGTCGAAGATTCAATACATTGCATTATGACGCTTACTAGTTTCCCAGGCAGTCTGGCAGCATATAGAGTATCTCTAATAAAATCCCAACTTAGGCGATCAAAAGCTTTTTCAAGATCAACTTTGATTGCCATAAAACCCTTTCTACCTTTCATTGTTTGCATGGAATGAATAATCTCCTGGGCAATGATGATATTATCTGTAATATGCCTTCCAGGCACAAAACTACTCTGCACTTCACTAATTAGCTACGGTAACAAATTTTTCAGCCTCCCCACTATCACCTTAGTAACTGCCTTGAAGATGACATTACATAGACCAACCGGTCTAAATTGGTGCAGATATTCCGGCGTTTGATTTTTTGGAATCAGGACCAAATAAGAATGGTTAATTCGAGACATATCCACATTACCCGCTAACACCTATAACTGCATACCGACTGTCCAATTACCTGCTACTGCGATTGATAAAAAAATGGCTGGTATCCATCTGGACCTGGCGCCTTGTAAAGTTTCATTCCGAAAATAGCTGCCTTTACCTCATCATCTGTGACTGGACCTGCCAACTGCTCCATGTACATAGCATCAATTAGAGGGAAGTGACCTTCCAATCTTCTATTATCCTGTAAAACCCCATGATCCATCTGAAAAAGTTTCTGATAAAACTTCTTAGCCATATCCTTTAAACCTTCCTCCTCCCACACCCATCCATTATGATCATTCTTCAACGCCTTGATTTTATTTCTTTGTCTTCTAATAATGGTTTTTGTGTGGAAATATGATGTATTCCTATCCCCGAAAGAAATCCATTGACAACGAGACTTCTGATACCAATGAATCTCCTCCTGGTGAAGAATCTGCCGATATTCAGCTGATAGAGTCTCCTCTAACTTGTATAAATAAGGATTTCCTCTCCACGTTATGGCTTTCTTAACTCCTCCTAGTCTGGCCAAAACCCTTTTTTTCCTTTGAAAGATGTTTCCATACACCACCTTATTCCATTCCTTCAATTGAGATGCTAACCCCGCCAGAGCCGTAGGGACCTCTATTTCTCCCTCCCAGCTTCTTTTAACAAAATCTGCAAAATCATTATGTTGAATCCACGCTACCTCAAACCGGAATGGTCTTTCTACACCTCTAGCCCTTCCTCTCTGCTCTTCAAACTCTACCAGAATAGGGTGATGATCCGACCTAATTCGTGGAAGCACTAAAACATTTGCATACTGATACATTTATCTCCACTAAGTATTCCCAAAACACCTGTCCAGGTGTTCATACACCCTGTCGTATCCATTTCTAACTCCCCCACTCCATGTAAACCTCGGCCCCTTACTTCCCAAGTCTATCAATTGACACTTTTGAACCCATCTACCAAACCAGGAGATTCTGTTACTATCAGCTGCCGCTCCCCCTACCTTTTCTATAGTTAACAAAATTTCATTGAAATCCTCTATAACCATCCATGGCTTTCTAATGCTTCCTGCTAGCTGAGCAATTCCATCGAAGCATTGCTTTTTCATTGTAGCATTAGGATTTGCATACACCACCGTAAATAACCAAGCATCCATACTCCCTTCATTCACAATGTCATGTATAAAATGTCTCGACGAATCAATAATCTTAATATTAATTTTTGACTGATTCCATAACAACCATATTCGTCCTGACATCCCTTGAGCTTCCACCCTAAAATTCGATTCAAATTTTATTTTTTCCACAATTCTATCAGCCCTCACCCCATTAACCCTAGGTTCCACCACTGCCAACACACTACAATGCCATAATCTTCGCAAATCATGCACAACCTCACAAAACCCACTATTTCCAGCCCCTCTACAATTCCAAAATAAGAAATTCATAAGATAATGATTGATGAATTCTTACCACTCAGCCGAGCTCTTCTTCTATAATGGTGGGTCTCCCGGACCTCCACCACTTCCATCCAATTTTCTCCCTCCGGTGTGCCTTGGCCTTTCCCTCTCTCCTCTTCATCACTCACCATTCTACTATCCTCCATCCAAACAGTACCGTCTAGGGGGTCTGGTTCCAAGCTCCTCTCCTCCACACTGTGCGCCATTGCAGTATCTTCCTTATGCTCAATGATCTCCGTTTCCATTTCATGCAACTCATCTGGGCGTGTAACATTACACGGTTTCACTGCCATATTTTGGCAATTGTTTTTCCTCACCCCGTAGCCTTCCATCTTTTCCTTTCCTCTTTCTCCATCTGCTGGCATCCTCACGCTAATCTTCTTCATGGGCTGCCCCCTCCCCTCCATTATTTCCAGCACTCCATTCTTCAGCCCATCCTTCCTTGGGCCCCTGTCCATATTATTGGGCCTGCTCACACTTGCTTCCCTTGTTTCATTCCCAGCCTTGGCTTTCTTATGGCCCATTGGCCACCCTGTCTCCTTATTACTCTCACTTTCGGCCCCTCTCTCCTTATTAATCTCCTTTTCGGCAGACCCTCCACCTTCTGCTCCTCTCTTTATTTCCACCTTCCTTAATTGTCATTTCTCCTGCAATCACGTTATCTTCTTCCCTAGCCATTAAAGCAGCATAACGGGTAGAAACGCTGAGTTGGCTTTCCTTGATTACCTTAGATGAAACGCCCAGATTTCTGGCGTAATCAACGCTCTTTCCAGCTGCCATGTTCGGCTCCACCCCCTTCCCTTTGTTCAGCTGGCGTGTTCTCCGTTCAGCGATCATCCATGTACCAAAAGACTCAATTATTTCTGGTCTGACGATGGGAATATTAGGGATGGGATTATTAGGGACTCCAGCCGAGTCCAACTCCTTTGCTACCTCCTGTTCTGCTTGGGGCACATGCGAGCACTGTTCTTGTTTGTGTACATATTGTCCATATTGGAAACATATTAGGTGCAAACCTTCATACATTATGCGTCTGATTCTTCTGTGTAATTTGAATTTTGCCAGTAATGGCTTTGTGAGGTCCACCTCCACACACAATCTTGCAAAATTCCCCCTTATTCCAACCGAAGTAGCTCTGTCTACTTTTAGAGTTCTTCCAATCGTATCTCCTATCTTCCATAGTACCGTAGTATCAAAATATTCCATAGCCAAGTCCGGCAATGGAAGCTAGAGCCTATTGACAAGAGATCGAAGTTACAGCCACTTTGTCAATGGAAGCTTCAAAAAGGATCGAAATTAGGGTGCCATGATCTGACTGTCAAATAATGGTCTGCCACCATCCATGGTCCTTCAAATAGCACATGTGCTCTATCCTCTGTATTAGCAAACTTTGCTAAATAAAAATCATTACCCAAGTCTGTCAAGGTGAAGTCCCCTCGCAGTCTCCACAAATTTTTTAGACGTTGGATGAGAAACATATATCCCACCCTTCGTCCCATCAGTTTTATTATGAGGGTCTGTTGCCACGGTTTCCTAATCCTCTTCTTCTCCTCCGTTCACAGTTTGATTACTGGGCAATCTACCTCATCACAGTCATCATCCTCATCGTCTGAGATGTACTCAGATTCATGCATGCTTTCATCCACCTCTGTTGCAACAAACGAATTGCCCATAAGAGAATCAATATAACTGTTACTCCCTTTATTTCCCCCTTCGACATATGCGTCTCCAATTTTAACTTTCTTGCTTGATCTTGTTAACAGATCAGCTTCCTCTGTAGTAATCTCCGATTCTTCAAGACAAATCATTGCTTCGATTAGAGAAGTTTTCTCCATAGAGGGAGCGTTTCTCTCGTTGCACTAGAGAGCGTTCAAAAATCGACAACTTAACTTCTTTTATTAAAAACTGAATACAATGACTATACCTATATACCCACGGAGAAAATGATAAGTAATTTATTATGATTGAAACATTATAAACATGGAGTGTTATCAATCATAGTTTCATGTAAATCATGATGCTAGAGCCTATTGACAAGAGATGAGTTTTTTTGTGCACTGTCATAACCCAATTCTAGGTCATTCCCCAAAATCTATCCAAAATAAAACAAAAATATCAAAAACAAAATAAAAGGGTTGGCGTTGTAGAAAAATCAAGGTGAAAATTTTAGAAGTTTTCGAGAGCCCGATAGTACCTCTTTTATGCCCAAAAATAAAGTAAAATGCATATTCAAGGCTAAAATAATTTATTATTGGATAAACCTATGTAAAATTAAGTCAAAAGTCATAATTATATTTTTTATAGGTATATTGAAAGTATAATTATGTTTAGAAATTAATTTAGGGTCCAATTAAAGGATTTAATTAAATGCAAGGACTTAATTATACTTTAAATTGGTCAAATTAATTTTATTAAGAGCTTAATCGATGAAAGTATAATTATGTTTAGAAATTAATTTAGGTCTAATTAAAAGATTTAATTAAGTGCAAGGACTTAATTATACTTTAAATTGGTCAAATTAATTTTATTAAGAGCTTAATAGATGAAAAATTAAACTCTTGAGCTTAATTCGGGTTCAATTGAGAAGATTGATATTTTTGGAGACCGAATTGATTTTTTTCCAAGTCAATTGTTTGGAGTCAGGGTCAAAATTGAAGAAAATTAAGAGTTTAATGGTCAATTGAGGATCCAAAACCAAGGACCAAAATAAAAAATATATGCAAAGCTAAGGTTGATGTTGCTTTTTTACAAGGATATAATAGAACAAAATTAAAAGTTTAAAGCCAATTAGAGTGTAGTTAGAACAATTACAAATTTAGGGACCAAATCGAATCTTCACTTCTTCAAAATCTTGTAGACGTCACTATATTTTTCAGTCACTTGAATAGTGCAGGCACGCTGTTGCAGGTGACCAGGAGGCAACCTTAGTTGCACGCATTGGACAACCGAAGGGTTACCTCCTTCGGCTATAAGTAGAGAATGGAGAAACCATGCAAGGGGAGGTGAAAATTTTAGAGTTAAAGGGGAGGAAACAACAGTCTCAGAGGGGAAAGTGTCGGGGAAAACATGAAGAAAAAAGAGGAAAAAGGAGGAGCGAACAATTAATACAACCAAGAGACAGGGGAGGACAATGCAAAAAATTGCACCATAACAACCAACAACTTCCACCCTTCATCTCCCTTGATGTCGACAGGACACGCAACAATAACAACTCTATCTCTCCATCTTAGCCGGCAGTGGTCTTTCTCTCTATATTCAGCGACAACTTTCTCTCTCTCCTCTGATAGCAATGTTCTGGACAAGCACCACCATCATCCCTCTCAGCACCGACAACTTCTTCTCCATCCAACTCTGGCGACAAGCAACAACAGCAACACAAAATAGTCACCTTTCGGCGCTCCTCCTAGCCACCACAGACCATCATTTCTGACGTCACCACCACAAGAAGAACCACCTCGGTCTCCTCTACCCCAGCGGTAGTGGCAAGCAAGCCTCTCATCATCGTCGGCCGACCACCGTGTTACAGTTGTCGTAACACGTGAACAGTGTAGGAGTGAAGTAATTCATTTTGCACTGTTCACGCAATACGTGAACATTGCAACAATCTTAATTTTTTTATGTTTTGATTTTTGGGTTGGACTTGCTCTTGGCCCAACCCAAATCCAGCAGTGAGGCCTAGTCCTGACTTTTTTATTTTATTTTTTTTTAAATAATAATATAAAAAAATCACATTTAATAAAAAAGTGTTGTTTTCGTGCATACGGTCAAATTCCAAGATTTTCCAAGCATATTTCTCATAAAAAAATATATGTTGCATCTTTCACATATTTTGAACTAAAATTGAATACGGTAACAAGTTTATGATTATCCGTTGGAACTTGGCCAAAATATCAAAATAATTTAACAATTATTTAGATTTAGATATCACGGTGTAAAATTACATTGTAAAGTATACTCGGAGATAGTTAAAAACAAGTTTTTCAAAATGTAGTGTAAAATATTTTTTGGTTAGGTTTTCAACTCCCAATCAAGTAGAGACTCTCTCACAAAGAGAGATCTATATCTATCTTTAGGAAAGACCAACAAATAAAAAAAATCAAACTTACAAAAACAATCAAACGACAATAAAACTTGCTTTAGATAAGGTGCATTGGGGGTCATGTGTCTCCCCCTTGCATAACAAGTCCACTTACTCAGACTCTCGCAGACTAATAGGTTTCCTAGTAATCTTAATACAAGTTGGCGACTCCCTAAGAATTATAGTCGTAATTTTATGACTATAAAACACCCTTTTCATCATGCATTGTTCTCCTTGTCCGAGGGATGGCGGGGTGCGAAGCGCGAAAAAAAACATCATCGCGACATGCACATCCAAAGTACTGTGATACACTACTTAATTTCACCATTAAATTAGTTGCCCCCCTAGGAAGAGATTAAAAATTGAAGGAAATATACTAATAAATAATCATTGGTATTGACCGCGCGATCTTTGGATCTCACACTTATCGCATCAAGAAGAGTAGCAAAATTGAAATATTTATTACACCCTTTATTGCATTTTGCATTTTCATTTGTTTTTTGTTTCTAGTTTAATTTTGGGCCCAGTGCAAGGCCTTCTCTCACTTTCAGTTCCTTGCTGCTAATTTGCTGGGATGGAAACAGTTCATCAACTCTATGCTACAAGGGTGAAACTACTTGAGAGTGGTTCTCTTGATGAAACTACTAAGTTGGCTAACAACTGTGGTGGTAATGAAAAGGCACAGGAATTGGCAAGAGAGAAAGTCGATCTTGCAATTCAAAATCTCAAATGTCTTCCTCGGGGATCCTATCAATCAACTCTCGAGGAAATGGTGCTGTACAAGCTCGAACAAGCTCATTAGCACATTACATCTTATTGTACAAGTTATTCGTTGATCAAAAAACATTAATTTACAAGAACTGCAATGCAATATAGCGAAGGATACTATATAACAAGCCTTTAAAGGTGCCAAAATTATTTTCCGCCTTTTAGATATGCCCTGTAGAAGAGAAGCTAATGGAGAGTCATTCTATATTCTTTTAAGCCATTGAGTTATGATATCAGCTAGCTATACATTTATTGAGCAACTAATTGATCATAGCCCATAATCTACTTTTTATAAGAATATATCCTAAGAAATTTCACAATTAATTCATCAATTGGCAAATCCCTCTAATAATAATAATTAATAAAAGTGGCATCACAAACCATATCTAAGTATAACCACAAGTCACACCCTTCTTCCGAATAGATTTTAACCAAGCCAGTCATTAGTAAGAAAGCTACATATAAAAACTGGCTATTTATTACATAGGACCATATAAACTGATACGATTATTACTATAGTTTTAGTTTGGGTTACATGTATTTTCTTAACATTTGACAAATATGTCACATTGGACATGATAACGTATTTTTAACCTGGGATAAATCTTCTCCGACAAAGTAATGATCTGTGCATGGCAGGGAAGTTTATATATAGAGACCGGAAATTGAATTCCCTCGAATTTGTTTTGGCAAGGAAATTGTTTTAGCAAGGAAATCCTGATGCTATAATTCAGTGTTTTTGTTACTCTGTTTTAATATAATGCATCCACTGATATTCAATCACTAGTGGAATTCGGGGCAACAAACGAGCCCTTAAAGATTGCTAGGGCCAAACATAAGAAATACATAACGACCTGAAAGATATTCTTATGAAAATTCACTAGACAAGAGATTCTGAATTCTGAATAGTAATCATAGTAACAGAATCAAAAACTAAATATGGACTGAATCTTTGTAGGATTTCCAGACCTTAACCACCATCTCCAAGCCTCCAATACCCTAGACTTGATCCCACATTGCTCCAAAGTTTCTTCCATAATATTTACAGCAAATAGTTAAATAGGATTCCTATTCCTAGTTAAACAGTAAGGCCAAATTTATCAAATCCTCTTTTACACTTAGAGTTTTCTTACTTATTTGGAAGTGTGGTTGAAGTTGTTTTAGAAAGTGTTTTTTCATTCAACAATACATTAAAATAATGTGTGTTTTTTTTTAAATTATTTTTAACATTAGCACATGAAAATAATATAAAAATATCAAATATTTTAAATTTTAAATAAAAAATAAAAATAAAAAATTTTCAATTTTTTTCAAAAATATTTTTGAAATGCAGTGTCAAACACCACATTAATGTTTGTTACATATTATAGGAGTTAGTCTAATAACAAAGATGTTGAGCTTAAATATATGCTATCTCAATATTTGTTTTATTGTATAGGTAATTTTGTAACCAGAGATTAGAAATTAAATCAAAATATGCGCAAGCTAATCTAGATATTTTAATAATAAAAAAAGAATTGTAAACATTTTAATGTGCGTGTCAATAATTGCAAACAACGTAGCTGTAACGCTTCAGATTTGCGCGTAGCACATGCATTATTATAAAATTCATCCCATTTCTTAATTAATTAAATTATGAGAAAATAAATAAATAAAATAAGTGGTTAAAGAATAATTCCTTGGTCTTTGCGAGCATCACCCACCTCTAGTCTTCGCCATCTCTCTCACTCTCTCATCCATTTCTGAGTTTTTCTTCTTCGAGTAAAGATGTCTGTAACAACCACTTCAGTTCTGGCCTCCATCGTTTGTGTCGCAGCTCTAAGATGGGCATGGGGAATCTTGAACTGGGTTTGGTTTCGGCCGAAGAGGGTCGAGAGGTGCCTGAGACAGCAAGGTTTTGCAGGGAAGCCGTACAGGTTCTTGGTTGGAGACTGGAAAGAAAACACAGATATGTTAAAAGAAGCAAGGACCAAACCGATTGGTTTATCAGATGCTATTCTACCACGTGTCATGCCCTTCCTCCATCAACTGGTCGAGGATTATGGTATTCAACACGTGACTCTTTACTACCTCTCTTGTAGATATTCTCTTGCTACTTAATTTATCAAGAAATTCCTTTTGTTTTCTACAAGGCGCCAACGATTGAGGAATTAAAACCGTTTTTCTTATTTAATTTCATTTTATAGTGCTAATTAATTAAATAAATAAATATTAAATGTTGATTAATGCTTTTGTATTTGGTGTTTATCTAGGTATATTAAAAAAAAATCATAACTCTATGCTTTCCTGCATGTTAAAGGAAAGTTGTATGCACAGAAAATTATACTTTATCAACTCTGTTCATGAAAATAATAATATGGTAGAAATACATCTCCAATAAAATCCTCGAGGCTCTCCATTTTGGATAGCTACATCAAAACATTAAATATAAAATCTATTAAAGAAGAGTTAAAAAACACTCTTGCAAGAATTTTACCTTTTTTCTGGGTTTGTATTTCTTTTGTTCTTTCTCAATTTGAGCCTCATATATATTGATTAATAAATATGTTTCTTCTGATGATGATGTAGGTAAGAATTCATTCATGTGGATTGGGCCAAAACCAAGAGTGAACATCATGAACCCTGATCAGATAAGAGACGTATTTATGAAGATAAATGAATACCAAAAGTCAACACAACTGAAACCTCTAGCATGTGGACTTGCAAGTCACAAGGGTGAAAAATGGGCTAAACATAGAAAAATAATCAACCCAGCATTCCATCAAGAAAAGTTAAAGGTGATCACAGTAGTTTAAACTTATTTGCCTATAAGCATGTTGGTGGGAGAGGCCACTGGTGGTGGCTTCGAAACACTCAGAGGGGATAAAATATATTGTTTTATTTCAACAACAAAATTACACAGAGCATGAATAATTTGTCAAAGCTCTCTCTTCTTCTCTTTGTTGTTTCTCGCTAATATCTCCCACTACTATTTCACCTTAACTAAACTTCATATTTATACACAAAATGAAAGGTTGATAAAATTGACTTTAAGGTGTGAAAGCAGTTGGCGGCTGCAATCGGTGGCCGTAGTCAGTGGACGTGGATAGTAGCTGTCAGAGGCTTTAGTTGGTGGCCCTAGTTGGTGGTTGCTGGTGGTTACTTTACTTCACTTTGCAGATTTCAGTTTATCCCAACAAAGTATTCATGCTATTCAATTGGCATGAATGAGTAAAGCATATTATTATGTTATGCATAGAAATGATGAAACTTTCGATGATATGTTGTGTTTCCTCGTTACAGCTTATGATACCTGCGCTCTATGAAAGTTGTAGTGAGATGATTAACAAGTGGGGGGAGGTGGTCTCTGTAGACGATAGGCCATGTGAATTGGATGTCTGGCCTTATCTTCAAAGCTTATCATGCGATGCTATTTCTCGAACGTCATTTGGAAGTAATTACAATGAAGGAAAAAGAATATTTGATCTCATTAAGGAACTAACAGCTCTTACAATTCATGTTATACAAAGAGCAATTATCATTCCAGGGTACAGGTAACTTTTTATTTTGTTTTTGCTGGACATTCCTTCAAGTTAGTCCTTGTTCAATAAGATATATATATTTTAGAAGTAAGCGGAAGAACAAATCCATATCACTTGGCAACATGTACATGGATGGGATGTAGGTTTCTACCGATCCATTCTAATAGAAGGCTGAAAGCTATTGACAAAGAAATAAAGGCTTCTCTTAAAGCTCTCATCAACAAAAGAGAGAAAGCAATGAGTGCTGGTGAAGATACAAAGAATGACTTGTTAGATTTGCTTTTGGAATCCAATTTAAGTGAAATACAAGCGCATGGAAATACCAAGAGTGTCGGAATGAGCACTGATGATGTGGTTGATGAATGTAAAATATTCTACTTTGCTGGACAGGAAACAACCTCAGTTCTTCTTACCTGGACCATGATTTTATTGGCTCAGTATCCGGATTGGCAAGCACGCGCAAGAGAAGAGGTTGTGCAAGTCTTTGGTAACAAAAAACCAGATTTCGATGGGCTTAATCACCTTAAAGTTGTGAGTATTTCTATGGGTTTGCAATTGAATTCTTCTATATCATTGTCTTATTATTGTTAAGAACATAGAGTGTTCTTGCATTTAAAATGCAAGCTGAGGTATCCTTCGAAGAAAAAATAGGATAACAGAAAAAAGTGTTCATGTTTTTTTTGTTGAATTATAAATCAGCCAAAATGACAAGGAGAAGCAACAAACAAATGAGTACAAAAGCTATAAGCTATACATTAAGAATGAGACTTGGTAGTTATTGGATCAACATAAAAACTTATAATCGAATTGGTAAGTTGAAATACCATGCAAATGATCTCTATACATGCGATGTTTTTTTTTTTTTTTATCTAAGTGGATCGCATTTCACCATTTTAATGGATTCTTATCATGTAGCATCATTCTCTCTTTTGATGAACGTTACAGGTTACCATGATTTTGTATGAAGTCCTTAGGTTATACCCGCCAGTAATTTTACTCATTCGAGATGTTCATGAAGAAATAAAGCTTGGAAATTTGTTGTTGCCTGCCGGAGTGCAGGTCTTAGTGCCAACAATCCTCCTTCACCAAGATCCTGAACTATGGGGTGATGATGCCTCTAAGTTCAAACCAGAGAGGTTTGCTGAAGGTGTTTCAAAGGCAACAAAGAGTCAAGTCTCATTCCTCCCATTTGGATGGGGTCCTCGAATATGCATTGGACAAAACTTTGCTTTGATTGAAGCAAAAATGGCTTTGGCAATGATTTTACGACACTACTCTTTTGAGCTCTCTCCGTCGTATATTCATGCTCCTCGGACAATCATAACTCTTCAGCCACAACATGGTGCTCCAATGATACTACGTAAACTCTAACATGTTATATGTGGCGGAGAAGATTTATCCCAGGGTACAAATATGTTATCATGTCCAACTTGACATTTGTCAAATATTAAGAAAATACATGTAACCCAAATTATAGAAATAATCGAATCAGTTTATATAGATGGTTGTAAAAAGTAGCCAGTTTTTATATATAGCTTTCTTATTAATGATTGGCTCATTTAAACTCTAGTCGGAAGAAGGTTGTGACTTGTGGTTTCTTCAACGTATGGTTTGATGAATTAATTGTACATTTTCTTATGATATATTCTTCTGTCCTGGGAAAATTGAATAAAAAGTGGATTATGGGTTATGATATATGTATAGTTAGCTGACATCATAGCTCAATGGCTTAAGAGAATATGAATGAAGCTTCTCTTCTACAGGGCATGTCTGAAAGGCGGAAAATAACTCTGGCACCCTTAAAGGCTTGTTACAACAATTCATGCTTTTTGATCAACAATTAACTTGTACAACAAGATGTATTGTACTAATGAGCCCGTTCGAGCTTGTACAGCATTTCCTCGAGAGATGATTGATAAGATCCCCGAGGAAGACATTTGAGATTCTGAATTGCAAGATCAGCTTTCTCTCTTGCCAATTCCTGTGCCCTTTCAAAGCCACCACAGTTGCTAACCAACTTTGTAGTTTCATAAAGGGAATCATTCTCACAGAATTCAGACTCAATTGTAAATCAACTTCAATTACAATAGGTGAAATTAAATAATATATAGCATAAAGCATAAACTCCAAGGTTATATTGTTAGACATACTTTAAACAATTGAATGCTAAATACATATAGCAGCGGAAATTTAGATTATAAATACCTCCAGCCATTGTTGCTTAAATACCAAAAAATAATCCCAATAGCAGCAGTAGCAAAGCTTTTCCCAAAGCGGCAACAACAATACAAAATAATAAAATGTTTTATGAGAGGAGCCTTCTGATCTATGCCTACCACTAGTCGTAGACGGAGTACATAAGCTATTATTTATAAGTTGATCAGGGACCATACTCATTAATTTACTTCCCAATTTTCCCCTTCCATCAAAGAGATAATTAGCCATGATCAATTAAGTGATCCCCATGATCAATAAATTGATCCCCATGATCAAACCCCATGACCTATCTCCATGGTCATGGATTTGCATGATTAAGAACATGGGTGTGTCACAAGGGGCACAAAAGGTAATTTCCAACATTATCCCACTTGGCACTTATGACACATAAACTCCTTATTAAGTTCTGTTCTTTTAACATGATCATGGAATCCTCCTACTCACCTAAGGAATACTACATATGAATCATGGCGGTAGGACCATTATATAATAAGTCGTCCCTTCCATGTATTACATATAAAATATACCTTAAATCAGTACTATATGAGCATTCAAAACTCTATGAATAAACTTCCTATAAGTTATTCGGGTCTAAACTTCATTTTTATCCTCATGGATAAAGTAATAAATGTGCACAAACTTTATTACAATAACTTGACGTATATATACAAAATCAATACTATGTATAAAATGAATCAATCAATCCCATATGCTCCACATGACTTTTCAATAACTTTATTGGTAAATCTTTAGTCATGGGATCCGCAATCATTAATTTAGTACTTATATCCTCAACAAACACTTCGTGCCTTTTGATATTATCTCTCACATGAAGGTACTTAATGTCGATATGTTTACTTCTACTTCCACTTTTATTATTCTTTGAGAAGAATATGGCAGCATGATTATCGCAGAAGATCTTGATTGGTCTCTCTATAGAATCGACAATTTTGAGACCACCAACAAAAAATTTCAACCAAAGTGCCTGTGTAGTAGCTTTATAGCATGCAATAAATTTTGCCTCCATTGTAGATGTAGCTACTATAGTCTGCTTGCTGCTTCTCCAGGATATAGCCCCTCCAGCAAGAAGAAAGATATATCCTGAAGTAGATTTTCTGCTATCTACACATCCCACAAAGTCAGAATCCGAATATCTAACCACCTCCAAATGGTCAGTGTGTCTGTATGTCAAACTGTAATGTTTGGTTCCTTGTAAATATCGCATAACTTTCTTTGCAGCTTTCCAATGTTCCAATCCTGGGTTGCTTTGATATCGACCCTACATTCCAACTGCCATTGCAATGTCAGGTCTAGTGCAGACCTGTGCATACAATAGGCTGCCTACTGTAGATGCATATGGGATATTCTTCATTTGTTCGTTTTCCAATGCATTTGGAGGACATTGATCATTACTGAATTTATCCCCTTTAATGATAGGTGCTACAGAACCGTTATAGTTCTTCAGTCTCAATCTCTCTAAAACCTTTTCAATGTAGGCCTTTTGAGATAGTTTCAATATTCTTTGTTTTCTGTCACTGTGAATCTCTATACCTATGACATAAATGGCTTCACCCAGATTCTTCACTCCAAAGTTTTGAGAGAGAAAACCCTTTGTTCTCATGTAGCAAACCTAAAACATTACATGCAAGCAAAATATCATCTACATACAGGACTAGAAAAATAATTTTACTCCACTAACCTTTAGGTATATACATTGATCAACAAGGTTCTCAATAAAACCATGTGAGGTAATAACCTTGTGAAATTTAATATACCATTGACAGGAGGATTGTTTTAGTCCGTAAATAGATTCCTTAGTTTGCAATCTTTCTGACTATTATCTTCAAAACCTTCATGTTGTTTCATGTAAACCTCCTCTTCAAGATCCCCATTTAGAAAGGTTGTTTTCATATCCATTTGATGTAGTTCTAGATCAAAATGAGCTACTAATACCATGATTATCCTAAATGAATCCTTCTTAGATACTGGAGAGAAGGTTTCATGATAATCAATGCCTTCCTTATGAGTGAAACTGATACCGGACAATATGGAGAAACAGGGAAGGCAATAAGTAAACTCTCACAATAACACAATTCACCACCCAATGGAGATCCACCAAAGGGATACAGAGTATAAATTAAGAAGAAAATCCTTCTTCTCAAAAGGCCAAGACTAAGCTTGATTCAATTACCGAAAAACTCTCTGCCAAGAATCTGAAAAACAAAGGAATTTAAGGAATACAAATTTAGACTTCCTAGACTAAACATTAAAGTCCCGCAGAAATACTTAAAGAGTCTCATAGAAAATAGAACATATTAAAAACTCTAGAAAACAGAACATATTGAATATTCCAGACTGGTTCATGGACTTTCTTCTTGGGATGCTCCTGTATCAGAAACCCTTGGCCACAAGTCTAGCTTTATATCGTTCAACATTACTGGAAGCATCTGTTTTGGTTTTGTAAACCCATTTGCAGCCTATGGCTACAACTCCCTTTAGTAAGTCAACGATATCCCAAACTTGATTTTTAGCCATGGATTCCATCTTTTCTTTCATAGCATTTAATCCATAATGTGCAGTGTTCTCCACTCATGGCTTCTGAAAATGTTTTTGGATCATCTTTAGGCCCAACATCAAAATCGGACTCTTGGAGATTTTCATAACCCAATTTCTGTGTTATTCCCCAAAATATACCAAAAAATAAAAAAAATAAAAAAATAAAATAAAAGGGGCTGGTGTCGGCAGAAAAATTAATGTGGAAATTTTGGACATTTTCGAAAGCCCGGTCATACCTCTTTTTGCCTAGAAATGAAGGAAAATGAAGATTCAAGGATATATTTGCATAAAACTTAAGTCGAAAGACATAATTATATTTTTATGGGCCAATTTGATTTAATCGTCGGCCAATTTAAAGTGTAATTATGCTTCAGGATTAATTGAGAGCCCAATTGAAGGATTTAATTAAGCGCAAGAGCTTAATTATACTTTAAATGGGTCAAATTAATTTTATTAAGGGCTTAATTAGTGAGAAATTAAGTTTGGAAGCTTAATCTGGGTTAAATTGAGAAGATCAGAATTTTTGGTGATGAACCAAGGACACCTATCATCAGAGCTCAAATGAGGTCATGCATGCTATCTAAACACAACAAACTTCTTCCCTCACACTCCTTCCATTTTTTATTTAGTTACTTTCCTTTATAACCTTTAAATTTTTTGATTTGATCCCTAATTCTTGTATAGCTCTTCTATCGATCTCAAATTTCATCACTTCTAAGTTCATTATAAGCCCAAGTTGAGAGAAAATAGGGAAGAAAACAAAATATACAAATAGCTAAACCATGCTAGCTTATTCTGGTTATATCATGATCTTGCTTATGGATTTGATAGATTGACCAAAGTTGATCCAATATAATGTTGTCTCTTTATTTTGCTCCCTATTTTTTTTTAATGATTTGATCATTTGACAACTTATTATTTTTTGTTTAAGCTTGATTATGTTGTTTAATGCTTGATTATGTTTAGTACTTATTAGTCAAACATGATATGCATTAACAACTCCAACCTGATTGGATTTTTATGTTGTTTAAATTCAATTTTTATTTTTCATTTACAAATGATATTTTGATAAAAGAGATTTCCGCACTCAACATTGTGATAAACCTATAAATGCACGATTTGTTTAAGAGTGGAGTAAAAATAGAAAGAGGAATTATAATCTAGTATTATGGTTATTAGGAACCATAAGTAGTTTTAAAAGATTTAAGGTAAGAGACTATTAATGTTTAGAAAAAAAAATACTATCATCCTAAAACATCCTATTAGAAGGAAGTTCCCCATGGAGGTAATAAACTTGTTATTCATTTATGATGCATGAAAACATATGAATTCTTTTCTGAAGTTTCGAAATATATATTTTTTATATTTATGGTCATGGTCCCCAGATTACACGTACTCATATATTCTCATAGTGATATCCCATTATCAGAGAGAAAATAAGGCTAAGGTTAGAGAGAATCAAAGGGCTTTCTAAAGTAAATATGTTAATCTAGAAGGTCATCTGTACGACTCTAGATAGCGACTTCTGGATATTGATTCATGTACGCTTACGCTTTACAGTTTATGTAGTTTATGTGCGCTTAATAATTCGACATGAACATCATATTTTTATGCTATGAAATGCTAGATCTAACAAGTGATGTCAGAGCCATTTCATGTTGAATTATTAGAAAACCAATTAGAAAACTAAAATAATCAGCACTGGATTTACTAGCGTTGTTTAGAGATGAATTGGCCGTAGGCTGCCAGTTTGTGTGCATATATAGATAAATATAATGTGTTTTATATGTTTTTTATATATATATATATATATATATATATATATATATATATATATATACACACAGCGCTGGCTTTGCAAGCCCTTAGGCTGCCAACGACCAGTGCTGGCAAAGCACTCCAGCACTGGTGGGAAAAAAAAACTGTAACGATTACAGTTACAGCTTCAATCAATTATTTCTCTTCCAAGGGGTCGTAATCCCTGGGGTTACCATTTCACAGCGCCTAAAGGGTCTGTCGCAGTCGTAACAGTTATTGCAACTGTTACGACTGCAACAATAATATATATTGGGTTGTGGGCCGAAATAATATATATTGGGTTGTGGGCCGAACAAGCCCACATAAATTATCTTGTATTATGGGCTTTGGCCCGTAAAAGAAATGTAGCCCATAAAAAAAGGATTTAGCAGGCTGGTTTAGGATCCCGACCCAGTCCAACCACAAGGTCAAAGTCAACAATTGACTTTGTAAAAAAATCGGTGCAAATTTAATTTTCAAATATTGGTATATTGATATATATATTTTGCAATGAGTTAATTAAAACAATATATCACCAAAGTGACCTCTTTTGTTGAGATTAATTTCATTATGAAATATAAAGGGTTATGTGTATGCGATCTTTTGATTGTTCTTGGAGTTATAGATCTCAACCTTGCATTAAGGACTGATTCTCCCCCACCTCTTAAAGATGAGAGTACCTTCAATGAAAATAGGGATATGGAAAGGTGGGAGAAATCAAATTGCATGTGTATGATGATCATGAAGAGAGCCATTCCAGAAGCATTCAGGGGCACAATGTCTAATCAAATCACTACAGCTAAGGAATTCCTTGCCAATATTGAAAAGAAATTTGTCAAGAATGAAAAGGATGAAATCGGTAAGCTCTTGACAAGTCATTTCAATGAAGTATAAAGGCAAAGGCAATGTAAAGGAGTACATTTTGGAGATGTCTCATCTTGCTTTGAAGCTCAAAGCACTTTAGCTTGAACTCTCTAAGGACTTGCTAGTGCATCTGGTTTTAACTTCGGTACCTAGACACAATTGGTGGTTAGATTTCGATGCAACAAATCACATCAGTGTGTCTATACAGGGTTTGCCTGAGTTGCCGAAAGCCAAATGATATTGAAAGATACATCTATATAGGCGATGGCAAGACGGTTGAAGTTAAGGCAATTGGAAAATTTAGATTATTGTTAAAGACCCGATTTTATTTGGATCTTAATGAAACTTTTATTGTACCGTCTTTTAGACGGAATTTGATTTCTATTTCTGCTTTGTACAAATTTGGTTATTCTTGTTCATTCGGAAATGGAAAATTTAGTTTGTTTTATGATTCCAAATTATCTGGTTCCAGTTCTTTATTTGGTTATGATAATCTTTATTTGATTGATACAATTGCTTCATTTAATGAATCACTGCAATTAAGTACACGAGGTACCAAGAGAAAATTAAATACCGAGAATTCAGGTATATTATGGCACAAATGTTTAGGTCATATCTCTTAAAAGAGAATAGAGAGACTTGTGTCAAATGAAATTCTTAATCCCTTAGATTTTACAAATTTTGACATTTGTGTTAATTGTATTAAGGGTAAACAAACCAATACAAGGAGATTTGTAACCAACAAGACTATGGATATCTTAGAACTCGTACATACGGATATTTGTGGGCCATTTCCTACGGTCGCTTGGAATGGTCAACAATATTTCATAACATTCATAGATGATTTTTCCAGATATGGCTATGTATATCTCATAAGTGAAAAATCACAGTTACTGGAGGTATTCAAAAGTTATAAAGCTGAAGTTGAAAATCAACTTAGTAAAAAGATTAAAAGTGTCAGTTCTGACCGTGGTGGTGAATACTATGGTAGATATGACGGTTCAGGAGAACAACATCTAGGACCATTCGCTAAATTCCTAGATGAATTCGGTATCGTCCCACAAAACACTATGTCGGGTTCGCCCAATATGAATGGTGTTGCTGAAAGACGAAACAGAACGCTTAAGGACATGGTAAGGAGTATGATTAGTCATTCTACCTTACCAGAATCACTCTAAGAAGAAGCACTTAAGACTGCAGCATATATCCTTGATCGAGTACCCACTAAAGTCACTACCAAACCCCTTTATGAACTTTGGACAGGTAAGAAACCTAGTCTAAAACACTTACATGTTTGGGGATGTCCAGCTGAGGCAAGGCCTTATAGGCTAATGAAAAGAAACTGGACTCTAGGACAATAAGTTGCTATTTTATTGGATACTTGGAAAGATCTAGGGGGTATAAATTTTATGATCCCACAACTAGGTTGATTTTCGAGACGGGAAATGCTCGATTCTTTGAGGATGTCGAGTTTGCGGGAGGTGATAAATATAAAGACTTTGTCTTTGAAGAGGAATATATTGATATTCCCACAGGTGTTATTAGCATTAGTCAAGATTCCATTTCTGACCTTGTTCAAGACACAATGAATCAAGACAATGTCGAAGGACCTCGTATCCAAGAAATTGTTCAAGAAGAAAAACCTCGAGCACCTCTAGAATCTATGCCATTAAGAAAATCCACTAGAGAGAAGAGAAGTGCAATATCAAACGATTATATTGTATTTCTCCAAGAACATGAGGTAGATATTGGAGTGATGGAAGATGATCCTATCAACTTCCATCAAGCCATTGGATGTTCTAACTCTCAAAGGTGGATTTATGCTATGAATGAGGAGACGAAGTCAATGAAAGACAACAATGTGTGGGATCTTGTCTCATTACTTGAAGGTGTGAAACCTATTGGTTGTAAATGGATATTTAAGACCAAAAGGGATTCGAAAGGTGATGTGGAGAAGTAAAAGGCACGTCTTGTTGCAAATGGCTTTACACAGAAAGAAGGTATCGATTATAAAGAGACTTTCTCTCTGGTATCTTTGAAAGACTCTTTCAGAATTATAATGGCATTGGTGGCACATTTTAATCTTGAGTTCCATCAGATGGATGTAAAGACAACGTTTCTCAATGGTAACATTGATGAGACGATCTATATGTTGCAACCAGAAAACTTTGTGTTTGGAGGCCCAAAGAATATGGTTCGCAAACTTAAGAAATCCATCTATGGACTCAAACAAGCATCTCAACAATGGTATTTCAAGTTTCATCAAGTGATCATCTCGTTTGGTTTTGAGATGAATTTGGTCGATGATTGCATATACCATAAGTTATGTGGGAGTAAATATACTTTCCTAGTTTTGTATGTCGATGACATCTTGCTTGCTAGAAGCAATATAAGCTTATTGCACGAAAGCAAGAAATTTCTAGCTAAGAATTTTGAGATGAAAGATCTTTGTGAAGCCTCTTTTGTATTAGGTATTCAGATACATCGATTGCTCTCGAGGTATTCTTAGATTATCACAAAAGAGCTATATCGAAAAGGTTCTTAAGAGATATGGCATGCAAGACTGTAGACCAGGAGATACCTCTGTGGCTAAGGGAGACATATTTAGTCTTAATCAATGCCCTAAAAATGATTTTGAGAAAAGGGAAATATAGAAGATTCCTTATGCTTCAGTAGTAGGGAGTCTAATGTATGCTCAAGTTTGTACGCGTCCGGATATTGCATACATTACTAGGATACTGGACAGATATTTAAGCAATCCAGGAATAGACCATTGGAAAGCAGCTAAACGGGTCTTACGGTACTTACAGAGAACAAAAGACTACATGCTCACATATCAGAGTTTAGTTAATCTGGAGATCATTGGGTATAGCGACTCCGATTTTGCTGGATGCCAAGATAGTATGAAATCTACATCAGGCTATATTTACATGCTAGGTGGAGGTGATGTCTCCTGGAAGAGTGCTAAACAGTCACTTATAGCCTCTTTCACGATGGCAGCTGAGTTCATAGCATGTTATGAGGCATCCAATCATGGAGTATGGCTGCGGAATTTTGTTACAGGGCTGCACATAGTGGATGATATTGAAAGACCACTAAAATTATTTTGTGACAATAAGTCGACAATTTTATATTCCAATAACAATAGGAGCTCGTCGAAGTCGAAACACATAGATATCAAGTTCCTAGTTGTCTATAGAACATATCGGTACAAACTCCATGGTTGCGGATCCGCTTACTAAGGGATCGCCACCCAAAATGTTTCATGAGTATACTGCTCGTATGGGTATTTTGGCAATTGATAGTATTCAGTTTTAAAGGTAGTTTGTAATTTTAGATGCTTTTATAATATAGACAAATTTTCAGTTTATGGATATTTATGAGGTTATTTTCTTCAGAAATAAAGTCTTTGGTTTAATTTATATTATGATTTTAGTATGGTTTGATCTCACTAAGGTTTAAGGGTGCACCAATTGGAAATAGGCATGTTAAGATCATATTGGATGAAATTTCCATGCTACACATCCACATCATGATCCATGTTATTTAATTGTATTGGCATACGTGACCTTTGATAAGTTGAGTTACGATAATTGTAACGAAAACCGCTTAGATCCTATTTTAGTATGATTACTGGACCGAATTGGTTATAGATACATTTGTTAATGACAACAAAGATTGAGCTCATTTGGTTATTTTTGCAAAACATAATTATAAGGTTATACATATAGCCCAAGTGGGAGATTGTTGGATCATTAATCCAACGTTGGGCTTATATGAGAATAATTATGTGTTTGTGGACTGTCAGATTAGGTGAAGCCTAATTAAAAATGATATGATAAGTATTTTATAGGCAATTGGGTTTTGATCTATCTAATAGGGTGAGGACCTTTAATGTGTAGAGATTACGAGGTTATTCCTATTTTAGTGATGGGCTAAAATAGGAATACCAAAGGGTGGGAATGCCAAAAAACATGAATACCAAAAGGCACTTGGTTGTCTATATATATGGTCATTGTCCCCATATTACACATACTCATATATTCTTATACTGACATCCCATTATCAGAGAGAAAATAAGGCTAAGGTTAAAGAGAATCAAAGGGCTCTCTAAGGTAAACGTGTTAATCTGGAAGGCCATCTGTACGACTCTAGATAGCGATTTCTGGATATGGATTCAAGTACGCTTCCACTTTATAGTTTATGTGTTCTTGATAATTCGACATGAACATCATTTCTTTATGTTATGAAATGCTAGATCTAACAAAAAGTCTTGTGGACATGTAAAGGGAAGAAAAAGGAAAGAAAGATGAGAATGGGTGGATGAAATGTTAGATTTTGTTTAATTTGTGTTTGTTGTTCTTGTTTGCAGGTTGGGTTTGTTGAATTTGAGAGAAATTAAGCACACAGAAGGTTTTGGAGAGAAGAAAATGTGTTTACAGAAAAGATAAGCAACTTCTATTTGTTGCATATCTTGTGTTTGATTATTTGCCTGTTTATATATCAAGCAGACACATGCTTTTACACGCTTTTGATTACAACCTGAATTTCTAACTGCTTAACGTAATTCTAGTTACAAACTATCAGTTGAACTGTTAGTTAGTTACAACTAATTTACACATCATCAAACACAAGACTTCACTTCACACTTCATCTTCACTCTTCTTCTTCATCTCCAGTCCACGTGGAGCGGCTTATGCATCAACATCCCCTCCTAAGCCGCTACGGGTTTGACTCCAAGTTGTGATCTCGAAGTTGCACTAAATCTGTCTTTAGGCAATGCCTTAGTGAATATGTCAGCTAGTTGTTCTTCACTTCTGCAAAAACTTTAATTCAATTATTCCTTCTTGAACCGCTTCCCGAATAAAATGAATTCTTCGTTAATCGTGCCTAGTTTTTCCCCGATGGAAAAACGAGATTCTTTGCCATAGCAATTGCTCGACATGTTATCACAAATGATAGAGAAGTAGCTTTGTCTTGTTTTTTCACCAAGACCATCAAGAATTGATCTCAACCACATCACTTGAGTAGTTGCCTCGGAGGTCGAAACATACTCGACCTCTGCAGCTGATAAAGCTACTGTCCCCTTGCTTCATTGAAGCCCATGAACACACACCACTTCCAAACCCAAATGCATACCCCGAGGTACTTCTACTCGTCCCTCTTCACTACCTCCCCACCTGCATCACAAAACCCTTAAGTGTTTTCGATTTGTGTTTGGAATATTCTATCCCATAATCAAGAGTACCTTGAACATATCGAAGGACCCTTTTTGCAACTCCCATATGTCTTCTTGTTGGCTGATTCATATACCTGGATAATAGACTAGCTGCATACATTATATCTGGCCTTGTTGCAGTCAAATATAATAAGCTCCCCATAATTTTTCTATACAAGTTATCATCTACTAGTTCACTTCCATCATCCTTTACCATTTTCTCACCAATGGCTAATGGTATTGAAACAGGTTTGCACTTAGCCAGCCCAAACTTCTCCAATAGTGACTTTGCATACTTGCTTTGGTGGATGAAGATGCTCTCCTCATTCTGCAGCAGACCCATCCCCAGAAAATGATGGAGAAGACCAAGGTCAGTCATCTCATACCTCTGCATCATTTCCTTTTTAAATGCATTCATCATGCTTTCACTATTTCCAGTATATACAATGTCATCCACATAGATGGATACAATGAGCTGATTTCCCTTACCATCAGTTCTTGTATATAGAGTAGGTTCACTTGCACTTCTACTGAACTTACTCATAGTAAGATAGGTGTCTATCTCACTATACCAAGCTCTAGGGGCTTGTTTAAGCCCATACAAAGCTTTATTCAACTTGTACACTTTGTAGCCCGATCTTTTGAACCACAAACCCCTTCTGGGTTGTTCAACAAAAACCTCCTCATCAAGCATTCCATTGAGGAATGCTGATTTGACATCCAACTGAAATAATTTCCAGTTTTTCTTACTTGCAAGTGCAATAAGAGTTCTAATGGTATCTAACCTTGCAACTGGTGCAAAGGTCTCATTATAGTCAATTCCAGGCTTTTATGCATAGCCTTTTGCAACAAGCCTTGCCTTGTATTTATTGACTATACCATCCAAATTCAGTTTGGTCTTGTAAACCTACTTAACCCCTATGACTGGCTTGTTAGAGGGTTTGTCCACAAGCTCCCAAGTGTCATTCTTTTCAATCATCTCTAACTCAGCCTTCATTGCATCTTGCCAAGCCACATTCCCTGCCGCTTCGTGTAAGTTTCCCGGTTCTCATCAAACTCATGTGACATCTAGCATATATATCTCGCTAGAGTTCTAATCTTCACTCGGGGTTACCCTTTCTTCCGAATCGAACCGACTTCTTCATTTGTTTCTGCTTCTCCTTGGCTGATTAGGTTCTCCTGTGAAGATTCACCAGTATCCAACTGGACACTTTCATTCTGTGCATCTTCTTCTTTATCTTTAAACATCAACAGTGGAGAGGTAAGCTTCTCATTCCCTATCTCCCATGTGTAGATACTATCCTCATCAAACACTACACTTCTAGATAGCACAACCTTGTTTGAGTGTGGGATATACACTCTATAACCCTTCTCACAGCCACCATATCCCATAAACACCCTTTTTTTTTGCCTTGTCATCCAGTTTTTGTCTTAAACAAGATGGAATGAAAGTATAACAAATACATCCAAACACCTTTAAATGCTTAATCCCATGCTTTCTCCCTGTAAAGGCTTCTAAAGGTGTCTTGTTTGGCATGATGATGAAGTATAGCTTCGTTTTGTAGGTAAACAAATTTAGTATTCACGACTTCGCCCTGAACCGATTTGGCACATGCTTCTCCTTCATCATAGACCTAGCCATCTCAACAATGGTCCTATTTCTCCTCTCAGCCACCCCATTCTGCTGAGAGGAGTATCCCACTGTCAATTGCCTCTCAATCCCATGATCAGCACAGAATAGCTGAAATTCCCGAGAGGTATACTCACCTCCTCTGTCACTCCTCAATCTTTTTAGCTTAAAGTTACTTTGCAATTCAACTAGGACTTTGAACTTTTTGAACATATTTAGTGCATTTGACTTATTTCTAACAAAATATATCCAGCACATCCTTGTAAAATCATCTATGAAAGTAATAAAATATTTATTACCTCCTTTAGAGTCAGCTTGCATAGGTCCACATATGTCAATGTGGACTAATTCAAGGGGCTAACATGCTCTCCATGCACCTTCTTTGTCAAATGCTTGTCTCTTGTGCTTGCCCAGTATACACCCTTCACACACTTCATTCACATTTATCAATCTAGGCAGGCCTGCAACCAACTCCAATTGTTGCATTTTCTTTAAGCTTTCAAAATTCAAGTGCCCAAATCTTCTATGCCAAATCCAGGAATTTTCAGTCACAGTGGCCTTTCTTGCTGCTGGAACCATTGATTCTAGTGTTAAAGGGAAGCATCTATTTCCCCTCATAATCACCTTGGCTATAACATTTGTGAGTGTTTCATCATCAAAAATTATGGCTTTGTTTCCCCCAAACAAAATATAGTAACCATGCTCCATCATCTACCCTACACTTAGCAGATTTTCATCCAAACCAGGCACCAACAGCACCTCTTTGATGTGCCTTACACCTTGACTTGTGTCCACTACAAGTGTCCCCTTCCCTGCAGCTTGAACTAGATCCCCAGACCCCATTTTCACCTTGCAGGTCACTGATCTGTCTATGTCAATCAGTTTGGTTTCTTGTGAAGTCATGTGATTGCTACATGCATTATCCACAAACCAAACACCTTCTTCTTGAACACTTGCTGCATGGCATGCATAGAACATGGTTCCCATAGTTGTATCTTCTTCCTTCGCACAATTAGCCAATTGTCTATTAAGATCACAATCACTTTGGTTATGACCAAACCTGCTGCATTTTCCACATCTCGGCTTGCCTTTGAATCTGCTAGATTCCAAAATGTAATTTCGACAAGTATTACATTTTGGCTTCATGTTTGTTTGAATGTTACTAGCATTTCTTTGTTGAGGATTGAATGAGTTGTTGTAGCTCATTCCTTGTTTCTGATTCCAGTTGTTATGTTGCAGATTAGCAGAACTTCCACCTTGACTCCAATTTGCAAACCTTCCGTTTTGATTCTCGCAATTTTGGATAGCTTCGCCTTGTGAGCCCTTCTTATTCTCGAGCATAACTCATCGTCTCCAAGCCCCGAGACTACTAAAGGCTCTCTCGGTATGCATTTCTCTATCTCTTTCATCATGCATATCTTCCCTTCTATCATACACTTTAATTGAAGCAATCACTTCTTCACTTCCAAGTGTTTTTAGGTCTCTTGTTTCTTCAATGATTAAGACTATGGACTTGTATTTTCTACTTAGACTCATCAAAGTCTTTTGCACTATTCTTTGTTCAGTTATCTCTTCTCCAAGAGATTTCAAGTCATTAATCACTCCAAAAAACTTAGTCAAGTAGTGATCTAAGCTTTCTCCTTCAGCCATTCTCATATACTCAAATTCTGCCCTTACTGCCTGCAACTTTACTTCCCTAACCTTCTCATCTCCTCTGTATTCTCTTCTTAACAGATTCTAGGCTCCTCTTGCAGTCTCTTCATTTCGAATTCTAGGGAAAATGTCATCTGTCAAAGCTTCTTAGATAATACTCAAAGCCTTGGCATCTTTGATCCTCTTTTCCTTAGTTTCCGCAGCAGTTTCTCCTGATTCAGGTTTCTTATCTTTTGAACCAGAAGTTTCTCCACTCTCATTTTCCTTGGATGCTTGTGTTGATGTATCACCACATTCAACTATATCCCATAGATCATAAGCTATGAGGATCGTTTTCATTTTAACAGCCCAATACTTATAATTCTGGCCATTAAACTGTGGTGCTCTAAGATCTCCACTTGACACCATTTTTGTTCTTCTTTACTCACTGCTGTAATTTCACAGATTGATTACGCCCTTCCTTGTTGATCAAGCCAGCTCTGATACCATGTTAGATTTTGTTTAATTTGTGTTTGTTGATCTTGTTTGTAGGTTGGGTTTGTTGAATTTGAGAGAAATTAAGCACAAAGAAGGTTTTGGAGAGAAGAAAATGTGTTTACAAAAAAGATAAGAAACTTCTATCTGTTGAATATCTTGTGTTTGATTATTTGCCTGTTTATATATCAAGAAGCACATGCTTTACACGTTTTGATTACAACTGAATTTCTAACTGTTTAACAGAATTCTAGTTACAAACTATCAGTTGAAATGTTAGTTAGTTACAAGACTTCACTTCACACTTCATCTTCACTCTTCACTTCACAAGACTTCACTTCACACTTCATCTTCACTCTTCTTGTTCATCTCCAGTCCACGTGAGCAGCTTATGCATCAACAGATCTTGCAGCTTCAATTTGATTGAGAAGAGCAGCTTGAACTTATATCATCGTGTTTGCTATGGAAAAAGACATCGCATGGTTGCTATGGAAGGAAGAGTTAAGGAATGGTACAAAGCTTGGAACTCGTGGAGCTGTCGATCTGAGATGCTACTGAACCATGGAGCTGAGTAGAGGAGCTGTTGCTTGTACTTTAATGGAGGTTACAGTGTTGATGTTTTAACTGAGGACTGCTAAACGTTCACAATTTCTTTTGGACTTCAAGTATTTAAGGCTTTTTGAATTTTTAACAGGTTGGGAGAGTGTGCAGGTCAGGATTTTAATGAAGGCTTGAAAGAAGAGAGGCTATGCAATGGTGTTAAAAAAGGTTAGGAGAAAGGCTCTCTTTGGTGGTGGCTACTATTCAATCTTCCTAGGTTATCAGGCTTTTTCTTTGTTCTCGATGGAGCCCCCCTCCAACATAATGTTGTAATTTTGAGTTTTTATGCAGCGATCATCTCGAATCTAATATTTTTAAAGAGTCATGAACTCGAAAAAAAATTAGAGTTTTGACCCTTTAAAAATGGTTAATTCAAAACGCGTAGTTTTTTTAAAGACAGAAGAACTCAAGAAAAGAAATAAGATTTTAACCTTTTATATAACAATCATCTCAAAGACTTAGTCATTTAAAGAGTCATGGAAAAAAAATTAGAATTTTGACCTTTTATCAGGTGATTATCTCGAAGACTTGGTCATTTTAAAGGGTGACGAGCTTGAGAAAAAACTTGAGATTTTGATTCTTTATAGAGCGATGATCTCTAAGAATTAGCCAATTTAAAGAGTGAAAACCTTCAGAAGATGTTTGAATTTTGACACTTTGTAAAGCGGTCATCTTGGAGACCAAGTTATTTTAAGAAGTTATGAACTCGAGAAAAATTATGATTTTTGACCCTTTATAGAATAACCATCTCAAATATTTAGTCATTTTAAAGAGTGATGAACTTGAAGATTAAATGATTTGTGTTTGGTTGACCTACCCGCAGTGCGAAAGACTTCTTACAAATGATGGTGTCTTTTATTTTTCATGAGATGTTTTTGCATCCCTTCTTCTAAGATAGTCCATCTTCTATTTATCTTTGTCCATAAACTCTTAGCTCTTAGTTATATTTGGAATGGAATTCTGATTGTTCACATTAAATGTTGTCATTGAATGTGCACATAACTCATTAAAGATCCTCAAAACTTATGCAAATATATACAAAGAGAAATAAATTAAAAATATTCTGAAATAAAAATAAAGAGATGCTTATGCATACATTTTACAAGTTTTGAAATATAAGCACCCTTTTATTATCATCTCTCTATTGCTTGATAAATGAGGTTTGTAATTTTTAAAATGAGTGATTTTGGTCTTTTGACTCTACAGCCCCATTGGATTTTTCCCATTAGGTTAATTTGTTTGACTTTCTCTTTGTGACGCGGCTTAGACCTTTAGATAATAAATAAAGCCTTGTAATGTTAACTATTTCTTGTGAAGTGATAAACTATCTTAGACATGATGTTGCCCCTATTTGGATGGTACACCCCTATGGTATTTCACACCATTGCATATGCATTATTTCTTTTGGTGGAGAGTGATGCTCTCTGTTACTCTCACCTTCTAAAGAGTTTATCAAATTATCTTTTGCCAATGATTGTTTCAACTTTCCTTTAGGTGATACATTAATGTGATAATATTTTCATGTATCATATCTATCCTTCAAAGAGTAAACTAGATTTTTATCCATAAAGATGCCCTACTAATGCAACATTACTATTAATTGCTATTGAAGTTCATCAATTAATCTATTGTCTTTTAAAAAAAGTCATCTTCATCTGATTTACTTGTGTTTTTTTACTGTTTTTTTACTGTCATTAAGAAAACACTTGTCAAAAGATAGATGTCATTCATAACTTTGTTGAATTTTGTTGAATCATCATTTGATTATTGCTATCATAATGGGTTTATTTTCCTTCCTAGCAAATTTGGTTATTGTTTGTTATCCCTCATAGGGTCCATTGCATTACCCCTTGACTGCTCAACTTTTCAAGGATGACTCGTAAAAAGTGTCAATGTCATTTATGTTAAGGACTATGTGCACTTATCAATGATGTTTTTTTTAAATGTTTCTTGTTCTGGAATTAACTCATAAATCTCAAAGATCATGTCCATTTTCTTTTAAGCCATTGAGCTATGATGTCAACTAACTATACATATATTCAGCTATTGATTGATCGTAGCTTATAATCTACTTTTTATTCAATTTTCTCGGGACAGAAGAATATAACATAAGAAAAATCACAATTAATTCATCAATTGACAATGGTCTCTAACAATAATAAATATAATTATCACAAACCATACTCTTAAGAAACCACAAGTCACACCCTTATTCCGACTAGAGTTTAACTGAGCCAGTCATTAGTAAGAAAGCTACATATAAAAACTGGCTACATTTTACATGCGACAATATAAACTGGTATGATCATTACTATAGTTTACGTAGTATCATTGGGGCACGGTGCTGTGGCTGAAGAGTTATGATTGTGCAAGGAGCATGAATATACAACGGAGAGAGCTCAAAAGAGTAGTGCCGTAAAACCATTGCCAAAGCCATTTTTGCTTCAATCAAAGCAAAGTTTTGTCCAATGCATATTCGAGGGCCCCATCCAAATGGGAGGAATGAGACTTGACTCTTTGTTGCCTTTGAAACACCTTCGGCGAACCTCTCTGGTTTGAACTCAGAGGCATCATCACCCCATAGTTCAGGATCTTGGTGAAGGAGGATTGCTGGCACTGAGACCTTCACTCCGGCAGGTAACAACAAATTTCCAAGCTTAACTTCTTCATGAACATCTCGATTTAGTAAAGTTACTGGTGGGTATAACCTAAGAACTTCATACAAAATCATGGTAACCTGTAACATTCATCAAAAGAGAGAATGATGGTACATGATCAGAATCCATTAAAATGGTGAAATACGATCCACTTAGATAAAAAAAAACATCGCACATATAGAAATACTCACAACTTTAAGGTGATTAAGCCCATCGAAATCTGGTTTTTTGTTGCCAAAAACTTGGACAACCTCTTCTCTTGCGCGTGCTTGCCAATCCGGATACTGAGCCAATAAGATCATGGTCCAGGTAAGAAGAACTGAGGTGGTTTCCTGTCCAGCAAAGTAGAATATTTTACATTCTTCAACCACATCGTCACTGCTCAATCCGACGCTCTTTGTATTTCCATGCGCTTTTATTTCACTTAAGTTGGATTCCAAAAGCAAATCTAACAAGTCATTCTTTGTATCTTCACCAGCACTCATTGCTTTCTCTCTATTTTAATTTTAGTATTAATTCCTTCTCTTTCACTCCTGACTTGAACACAACTATAGAATAGTCTGACGAGGGAGCCGAGCTGACCCTTGCATACCGCACAAACAAGGTTTCACCGCAGATGTGTTAGCATGGCATGGCTCACCACTGACGAGGCTTGTGGGATAGCAGATCCAAGGATATTCAAAACAAAATTTGTCCATTTACACTATAAGAAGAAAACATTCTAATGTATTAATGAACATAAACACAGAAATGTGTTGTAGCTATCCAAAATGGAGTTATCAAACAAGGCTCGAGGGTTTTATTGGAGATGTAGTTCTACCATATTGAGAACACATTATTATTTTTTTATGAACAGAGTTGACAAAGTATAATTTCTCTGGACGCAACTTTCCTTTAACATGCAGGAAAGCATAGAGTTTAATATACCTAGATAAATACAAAAGTATTAATCAACATTTAAAATTTATTTATTTAATACTCAGGAGCATAAGAGCACTATAAAATTAAATTAAATAAGAAAAACAAAAGGAATCTCTTGATAAATTAAGTAGCAAGAGAAAATCTACAAGAGAGGCAGTAAAGAGTTAGGAGTTAAATACCATAATCCTTGACCAGTTGATGGAGGAAGGGCATGACACGTGGTAGAATAGCATCTGATAAACCAATCGGTTTGGTCCTTGCTTCTTTTAACATATCTGTGTTTTCTTTCCAGTCTCCAACCAAGAACCTGTACGGCTTCCCTGCAAAACCTTGCTGTCTCAAGCACCTCTCGACCCTCGTCGGCCGAAACCAAACCCAGTTCAAGACTCCCCATGCCCATCTTAGCACTGCAACACAAACGACGGAGGCTAGAACTGAAGTGATTGTTACAGACATCTTTACTCGAAGAAGAAAAACTCAGAAATGGATGAGAGATAAGGCGGGTGATGTTCGCAGAGACCAATCTGTAATTGTTGCCTTCTAACATTTCTTTTAGTCACATGTTCAGTGTTTCTAGAAAGTCAATGGTGAATGGCCATTTCTTTCAAGTCATTGGTTGACATACGTGCTTCCGTAACCATCCACTTATTTTATTTATTTATTTATATTCTTTAACAAATCGTCATATGAAAACTCCAAGTGTAAAGGAGAATTTCGAAAAATTATTAATCTTAATAGCCAACTTGTCAAGGAAAAATAAGAGAAAATGATAAATCACAGGGAATATGAAACTGTAGACACAAGATGTGAAGGAGATGCTCTGTAACAGTATGTTATTGATCTTGATTCAACTTAATCTTTAGAGATACAGCACCTGTTTAAATACATGAAGAGCTAATGTTACAAAGGCTAGAATAAATGGAATAAATGGAATACAATTGATATTTGTTTCCTTAAATCAGTGAGCTTCCATTCTAGGCTGCAATTGTTACCGTTGCTTCTTTAAAGCACCTTTGTAACGTTATAGCATGATATGTGGGATATCCAAGATATTGGTCTGGTTGTTCTCTTCTTCTTTGTTTCTATATTGGTTCCCATGATTTGTGCTGATATTTGATTCTTCATCTCTGCATGGGTTGCTGGGTTTATTACTGCATGGGTGCTGGGTGTTTATGTCTTCAATACCCTCCCTCAAACTATGCCGTGGCTGAAGGCAGAGTTTGGTCCTGAAGCATGCGAGAGTATGTTTGGTCATTGGCTTGGTGAATAGATCGACTACTTGAGTTGTAGAGGGGACATATTGAGTGACAAGGAGATTTGAAGCGACCCTTTCACGCACAAAGTGGTAGTCCAACTTGATGTGTTTACTATGGGCATGGAACACAGGATTTATGGTCATGTGAAGAGCACTTAAATTGTCACAGTAGAGGTGGGGTGTTGATGCTGATTGGATGCGAAGATCTTAGAGGATGAATGATAACCATGTGAGCTCCGCAGCTGTGTTGGCCATGGCGCGATACTCGGCTTCGGTACTGGAGCGAGAGATGGTATGTTGTTTCTTGGCACACCAGGAGACCAAGTTCTTTCCAAGAAATGTACAATAACCCGTAGTTGATCGCCTGGTGGTTGGACAACCTGCCCAATCTGCATCAGAAAAACCACAAAGATCAAGTGAGGTATGCGATGTAAAATGTAATCCTGTAGTAATAGTTCCTTTGACATATCTTAGAATCCTGTGGACTAGTTTCAAATGAGCAGCTGTGGGTGCATGCATGAACTGGGATGTATAATTTACACTATATGAGAGATCGGGTCTGGTGAGTGTGAGGTATTGTAAAGCCCCCACTAGTCCTCGAAAGAAAGAGGGATCATCAAGCAAGGGAGAATCAGTGGAGACCTTTAATTTGGTGTCAAGAGGTGTGTGCTTGGGTTTGCAGTCTACCATCTGTGCCCTTTCAAGTATAGTAAGGGCGTAGTGAGCTTGGGATAGATGAAGTCCATCAGAAGTGTGTGTGACTTCGATGCCAAGAAAGTGATGTAGTTGGCCTAAGTCTTTCATGGAGAATTCAGTGTTTAAGAGATGTATGAACGTGGAAACAAGAGTGGATGATGATCCTGTGAGAAGTATATCATCTACATAAAGAAGTAAAGCCATTGTCCCTTCTTGAGAGTGGAATGTAAACAGAGATGGATCGGCTAAGCTGCAAATAAAACCATATGTGAGAAGAAACTTGCTAAACCTATCAAACCAAGCACGAGGTGCTTGTTTAAGCCCATAAAGAGCTTTTGAAGTTTGCATACATGTTTGGGATGGGTATTATCAGCCATGCCTGGGGTTGTTCCATGTATATCTCTTCCGAGATGATGCTATGAAGAAAGGCATTTTTTACGTCTAGTTGACGTAGTTGCCATTTCTTAACAAGGGCAATGGTGATGATCATTCTAATAGTACCAGGTTTGATCACTGGGGAGAAGGTTTCAGTGTAGTCTGAGCCATCTACTTGATGGTATCCCTTTGCCACAACTCGTGCTTTGAGACGATCTAATGAACCATCAGTTTTCATTTTTGATTTGAAGACCCATTTGGATCCAATAACATGCATGTCCATGGTTCGTGGCACTAGTTGCCAGGTTTGATTTTGGTGAAGAGCTTCTAGCTCTTCAATCATGGCTGCCTTCCAGCCAGGATGAGCTAAAGCAACTCGTATGTTATGAGGTTCACGAGGAATACTGGCTGACTGCATATTGCAGCTTAAGGCATATTTTGGATTGGGTTTAATAATGCCTTTTTGAGATCTAGTGGTCATGGAATGTCTTGGTTGAATCTGTGTCCTGTGGTCTTGTGCTTGCTGATTTCGTGGGTGCTGTGTGTGCAGGTCAATTAACTCATGGTCAAGGCTGCTGTGAGAAGTGTTAAGGGGCTGGTCAGCCGTGCTAACGGCTTCATTGAGGGACTGCTCAGATGTCCTAACACTACATTGAGGTGACGTGTTGACTTGCTGATCTTCCAGTGGTGGATGAGAATCTGTGGAAGCAGGAGTTAGTAATGGCATAACAGAACAGGGGAGTGAGCATGGTGGAGATGGCAGTTGAGAATCAATATTGATCGTGTGTGTAAGAGTAGAATGAGGCAACCAAGAGTCAAAAATACTTATGACGTGAGATGTAGGTGGAGCAATTTTTGTGTGATGGGTGTTTTTATAAGGGAAGAAATTTTCATCAAATGCTACATGACGAGATATAAAGAATTTTTTGGTGCTAGGTTGAAAACATTTGTATCCTTTGTATTTATCACTATATCCTACAAATACGCAGGGGACTGTTTTTGGATCAAACTTGTTTTTCTTTGTATCCCAAGTGTAGGGGAAGCATTTAGAACCAAAAACACGAAGAGAATTATAGTCAGGATGAGTACCATGAAGTGTAAAATATGGAGTTTCATGATAACATTGTCATTCCAAGTTAATGTTAAATGGAATTGTTACAAAGGCTAATGTTACAAAGGCTAGAATAAATGGAATACAATTGATATTTGTTTCCTTAAATCAGTGAGCTTCCATTCTGGGCTGCAATTGTTACCGTTGCTTCTTTAAAGCACCTTTGTAACGTTATAGCATAATACGTGGGATATCTAAGATATTAGTCAGGTTGTTCTCTTCTTCTTTGTTTCTATATTGGTTCGCATGATTTGTGCTGATATTTGATTCTTCATCTCTGCATGGGTTGTTGGGTTTATTACTGCATGGGTGCTGGGTGTTTATGTCTTCAATAAAATATAAATATTAAGAGAGCATATATTTGAAGCTCTAAATCTTTATTATTAGCCTAACTCCTATAATATATAATAAACATGAAAAGTCTAAGTGTAAAAGAGGATTTGATAAATTTGGCCTTTTTAGAAAATTATAAATTGTAAGAGCAAGTACAATGGAAAAAGTCATTCTAGAGAGTTAAATCTCTAAAATAATTTTTTGAATAGTATAAATATAGTGTTTTTGTTAACGTGTACTTCAATGGCAAAAGTCATTCAAAAAACCTATTTTTTACATATTGTTTTAAATATAGTGCAATTATTTTGTATATAATTTAATTATGCAATTAATTATATAATTAATAAGAGTAAGTTATATAATTAATTAATTTCTTTTAAAAAAACCTTCAACAATAAAATTATTATTTTTAATTATCATTTTAAATATAAAAGTATTTCACAAAGTTAATTTGTATTGCTTTGTAGTAAAAAATCAAACCCAAAAAACAATTATTGTGAGTGCCCATTAGAATATACTAAATAGTAGTATGGCCTTTTCATATCGGCATGCTGCAAATAGCACATCACGAGAGTAACAACCATTTTGGCTGCGAGTGCTATGTTAGGAGAATTGACTGAGGGGAATTCAAGGGACAGGTAGAATATAGTGGGTGTTGCAACCGTGGGTCCCACCTAAAAAGTAGCCGTTGAGCCACAGCTGCAAAAGGAACTGAGAGCTGCTTTTGCGGCTGCGGCTCTTGAAAAAAACGCAGCAAGACGCAAAAAAAGCAAAAAAGGCAGCAATCAAGACTTTATCATCTCCGATCATTCTCACTCAGGTGGATGGGGTTGTCTTTGTGTGTGGGTGGCTGGGGCTGTCTTTGTGTGTGGGTGGAAGAGAGAAGCTTGTCTCTGCTACCGAGGAGGGCCTGAAACTTGACGAGACTGAAGATGAGAAGAAAATCAGGAAGAGTTGAAGCAGAACTTCGAGGGTCTCAGCAAGGTTATCAGGATGTGTTGGGAGACAAGGTAGAGAAGGGTTTGTGACAGTTTGTTACCTCTAACGAGTGTTTGTGGAAGGAGCTGAGGGGAGGGGAGGGTGGGAACTTAAGAAAAATTCATGGGTCTGTGTGTGTGTGTGGTGTGTGGTGTGGGGATGGGAAAGAATATATATATGGGTGGGTGGGCGGGGGGGCTGGATATTTATATATATATATATTTATATAATTATATATAGTAGAAAATATATATAATATAGTTGAAAATATATATATGGTTGAAAATGATGTAACTATATCAAAAATATTTATTTTTTTTATTAAAAAATACCTCAACAAGTAAAAAATTATATACAAAATATTTATTTATTTTTATGATATTAATGTACAATATTTAAAAAACATTATATATATATATATATATATATATATATATATATATATATATATATATATATGTGTGTGTGTGTTCTTTAAAGTAATTTCAACAGTTGACAGTAATATGAAAATCATGGTAACCAAACACACGAAACTGTTTTTCATTAAACTCAATATCAACCACAGATTTAACCAAACACTAAAATTTCAGTTATGAACCGCAGCTAAAAGTGCTTTTCATAAAACTGCTTTTTTTCAACCTCAACCACAACAGCACCGCCACGCCAAACAGACTCATAATTTCTGGAAAGATCATACATATATTAGATCGTGTTCTACACAGATCATACATATATTTCTATTTCTTATTAAAAATATATATATATATTTTAGGAAAAAAACTCAAATGCGACGGTGGGCATTCAAGGGACAGATAGAATATAATTTCTGGAAAGAAAAAAAAAAACACAAGCAACACACACGTAGCTCACCCAGTTTTCATGGTAGATGGAAAAGTTCGGTAGCGTTTATGTGTGGGCAGAAAAATCTATTTTTTTTCAACCTAAAATATATTTTACTAACATGCTAGAGATACCCGCAAATTAATCTTTCAACTTAAAATACAAAAAAAAAACTTGAAATCAAATTAATTTAGATTTCTCTTTCACAACCTAAAAAAGCTATAAAAAAAACTATAGAAATATTGAGGTATTAAATAATAATCATCAAGGACTCTCATTTTATGGATCATGTGGAAACAATAGAAAATTCATTTTGATAATCAAAAATCTCTTGAACAATAATTTTCTCTTTTATCGTTAAAATTCAACGACCTTTTGTCCTTCTTATCTCTCTAAACAAGGATTAAAAAGTAATACAAATATTCAAAATGGATTTTCTAAATTTAAAAGGATTTTTAAACTATATAATTTATGTTATTTTGAAAGTTTGAGACCTATGTATATTTTTTCTTAATTTTTGGCACACCTTCCATTTTTGGTGTTTTTTTTTATTCTAGTCCATCTTCTTTTAATTTATATCATGTAATATAAAAGCTACGCGATGTTATAATTATTAGATCATATGGGAGCTTGTTAGATCCATTCATGAATTAACAAGTCAACATAAATCCATCCTAAAACAATCTCATTTAGGACATAATTTTTCTTAAAAATTCTATTTACTTTGTACAGCTGAATTCGGCTCGGGCTGTTCAAGTTAATTGGAACATAAATTTACACTTTTTAGCATATAAAAAATAAAATATTGTGTTAGCCACAATGATTTTATCAAAGATTTATATCATGAACATTTATATCTTGAAAAAATGTCTAGTTGATAACTTTGTATATTAGTATTGACTATTAACTATATAAGAATATTTTGAATTTTAAAATTATATTTATATACTTAACATTGTAGTATTTTTATTGTGTTATACAATTTGAAGTTAATTTCTTTTCAATTAGAATAATATATTTTAAATATATATTATATTTACCTGGAGTTATGGATATGATCAAGAATTTCACGAGCCATTTTCCCTGTGCTCTGTCGCTAGGAGAATTGTTTTTTTGTCTCATTTCAATCTATGTAATTTTTTGTTATGCATTTTGTTCTTTATTCTTTTATTTTGTGGTTTAGTTTCAATCCCTTTAATTTTTTCAATCTTTCTAGGATATTTTTATTTTTTATTCGTATTTATATATCTATACTCTTAATTGTAACTTTTAATTTTTATTTTTATTTATCTTTGTACTAAATGCAGCTTGCGTTAAAAAACATAGTAAGTTTAGCTTTGGTAGTTTGAAATGAGAGTGACATTCTCTTTTATGCACGTGTAGTGAATGTTTTGTTGTTAGTGATCTGTTGTCTGTGTTTTTTTCCTTCTGTTTTATCTATGTGTGACTTGATAAATTTTTAGTTTAAAGTGATTTTTATTTTAAAGAAATTAATTTTTTTATGATTTATTCTTGATATTATTATATTAAAATTATTTCAGAACATTGAGATTAAATTAATTTGAGATTTAAAAAAAAAATCATAGTTTAGTGTTGTTTTTATATTTTAATATGTTAATATTAAGCAAATACCAAAATATTTAATTAGCCTCACATATTTTTAAGGAAAAATACCTTTAAAATAATCGTTATCATTATTTTAAATGCCTTATCTATAATAAAATGAATATATATATATATAAAAAATAAATAATCAAAAGTTTTGTAGGCTGATTACTTTGCTTAGATGTATAGCATCATAAAAAAAATCTAAAATCATTAACTTTTTTTACATGTCAAAAAATTTGATTTTGGCTGCAGTGAAGCGCAAGACAAGTGACGTGTGGAAATCTGTATTTTTTCATTGTAGATAATTTAGTCCATTTGTTCTACCCGTATTGTTTATGTGTGTATTCATATATTTTTTGTTGACGTGATATTAGATCTGAAATATCATACATAAAAAGTCTCATTGTTAAAAACAACATTGACTAATGAATATTTTATTTATTATTTTCATTGTTATTATCATGACTATTAAATTGTCACATTTATTATAGTAACCATTATAACCATAGTTGTCAATTTCGTTTTGTTTCGGCTGAAATGGCTGAAACTTTTCATACCAGTTAAAAAAAATGAGACTATTAAAAAATATTGTTTTTATCTCGATTTAAATTCCATCCCGTTCCTGATTTTTCTTCCAAATACCGGCCAAAACGTATCGGTTTCGTTCCGCCCTTTCTATTTTGGCCAAATAATGTTTTTTTTAAATAATGAATAATTTTACAATATCAATCATATCTCTTAATTCAACCGTTAGATTAAGATAATATTTATATACAGCTCTCTTGGAATATTTATATACAGCTCTCTTGAAATTTCAAAGCAATCAGAGAATATAATGACCTTGCGAGATTGATGATCGCATTCTCATAATATTATACATGTTCAAAATTTTGTTGAGAAAAATCATTTTATTGTGTCTTTTTTAGATTAAATTGAACAATTCTAAATAATTTTATTTTTGGATTTGAACCAAAAATTTTTTTTATATATTTAATTATATATATATACATAAACAATACAACCCCAAAACGGCGTGCCGAAATGCTTCGAAACCGAAACATTCCATTTCAAATGAGAAAACAAAGCACCAACCAAAATGGTATTGACAACTTTGATTATAACCATTATTTTAAATAATTAATATTCTAATTATTATTGACAATATTGTTGCTACCAACATCATTATCGTTATGAAAAGAAATTCAATTATTTTTTATTTTTTAAGATTTATTCTTTATATTAAATGTATTTCAAAACACTGACATTAAATTAATTTGAGATTTTTTCAAAAAAACTTAGTTTATTTTTTTACAAATTTGGTCTTGACTGCGACAAAGCATAGGGCAAGTGGCTGGTATATTTTTTATTGTAGAAAATTTGGCCTATTTTTCCGTCTATTTTGTCTACGTGATATTAAATATGAAATATCATACATAAAAATACCTCAAAAGTCAATTTTGAACAAAAATAACATTGATTATTATTATGATTTTTATTGGCAGTACTATTGTTATCACCGTCATTAGTGTTATAATCGTTGTCATTTTGATGATAATAATCATTACGATAACCAATACTGTTATTTTTCCCAATATCATTGAAATTCTAATTAGTATTATTATCATTATTATAATTGCTTGTCATTATTGATATTCTTTATATTATTAACAAAAGAGCATACAAGAAAAAAACACTAAAATTATTATTATTATTGCGTAAATAATTGAGAAAACAAAATTACCTAGAAGAATAAAAGAAAGACCTAAAGTTTTAACAAAAGAGCAATAAAAGAAATAAAATAAATGACAAAATAAAAATAAATATTCTTAGCCTAAAAAAGTCATTTGACTTGAAGAATAAATAAAAATAAAAAAAAGAAAGAAAAAAATAAATTTCAAATTTCAAATGATCACCAGTACAAATTAAAATTTAAAAACTAAATTAAAAAAAACACAACCTCAACAAACTAGGAAATAGTAAATATTATAAACAAAAAATAAGAGATATAAATAAAAACATGGACAAAAATAGGGATTATTTCATAAATATGTATAAAAAAATAAAGGAATTAAAATAAAATAAAAAATTTAAAGTATAAGGATCAAAATAAAAACAAAAAATATGATTAATATCAATGGAAGGGCAAAATTGAAAACAATCCAAACTTCTTGACCAAAAATATTAAGCGATTTAAATCCCAAAATTAAAAGAATAAGGACCGAAATGAAACTGAAATATATAATCAATTTCAATTGAAGAACAAAATTGAAACAAATCAAAACTTATATCACAGAAATAAGGATCATACCGAACAATCAAAAGAGAGGGAGTGAAATGAAAACATCATAAACAAAGGGGACATTTGTGTACTGTAGCCTACAATAGAGAGAAAAGGAAAAAAAATGATCAACCAACCACCTTTACATCTTCAGCCATCGTGGGATGCCACACATCATACTACGAGGAAGAGGACATGGTGGCGCATTCTGTGAGCCACCGGATGGACATTTTTAACCACCGTACAATGCTGCACTCGCTGCCTAAAAAGAGCGAGAGGCTGGAAGCCGTCGGCGCCTCTAGCAGACGCGCCCACAATACTCGGCAAAATATAATAATAAAAAGAGGTTAAATTAGCTAACCACCCCTACAATCAATTCTTGTATTTGGTCTTATATGAGAGCATATTCGTATTTATATATTTTCAAAAAAAAATATGAAATTATAGTCACACCCTCAGTGGCAACTCTTAATTTTGTATTATTTAGGGTATTATGTTTATTGTAGTGTGCATTGAAAATATGAAATTCCAATAACAGCCCTGGAGATAACTGTGATGCCCCCAGCTCCCTTGCCAGTTACCTAACTGGCGTGACCAGGTTCACCACACTGTTGGGACTAAGTCCCCTATTTCCTCCATCATAAACCACAAAATACATAGATAACTACATTATTGAAAACGTACGGGATAATTTACAACATCCTTAGAACAATTCCATAATTTACAAAATACTCAAAATGCATAGATATTTAATTTACAAATTTGGCTGTACCCCTTTTTTTTTCCACAAAAGATATTCTTATTTTTATCAGTGACACATGAGCCTCTTTTAGCGAGAACCGGTAGCATCCTCGATCAGCTTAACCTTACCCTTGCCTGAACAACACACAAATACAATAACAGAATGAGCCAAAGCTCAGTAAGTAGGGTGATGCACATGATATGCAATGCTGTTGTGTTTCCCACATTTTCATCTATTTTTAATCCGGGTACCCTAGGTATATGCAAGTCCGTGCGAACTATCACTCGGTGATCATGTTATCACCTACTGCTCTATTACTTTCTCTCAGTGATCTCAATATCACCTACTCGCTCATGAACGGCATTATCCCTCGTTGTAGCACACGGTTAGCGGAATTATCCCTCGCTTAACGGTGTTAGTAAATAGAGCTCGCACTATGGATTTCTTGCTATTACCCATTCCACTCAATTCGGTTCTCAAACCGTGTCAATTCAAGACTCAATGATTTCTCTCAAATTAATTTTCCCCAATGCACGTGATGCACGTGATGACATGTTTAATCACATTCAAACAAACTCGGGTACCAATTCTTATTTCTCAACCATACTCACGGTCCAACCCACACTCGGGATTCACCCATCGTTCACATACCAATCATTGTACTCATAGCGGGAACACAACCTCCGCTCATTAATATTGTTCATTAATTCCAGTAATATTAAGATCTAATTATTTCTATTATTAAAAGAATAAATTTATTTATTTATTTATTATTATTTATTATTTATTTATTTATTTATTTATTTTTTTGTCCAAGCTCATTTCCTTTAATCTTAGCCCATCTATTTTTAAAACCAAGCTTTTTACTTGTAGTCCAAGTCCATTTAATTTTATTCTAGACCCATTAGCTTGATCCAAGTTTATTAACTTTATCTTAGTTCAAACTCATTTATTTTAATCCAAGCCCAAATCCATTTGTTTTGATCTAAGTCCACCTTAGTTATAAGTTTAAGTCCATCTTGTTTTAACTTAAGTCCATTTAATAGAATCCACATTTTTTTTTCCTTCAAACCCATATGTTTTAGGTTAAGTCCATGGGTTTATTTCATGCCCACATTCATCTAAATCTAAACACACTTAATTTTACAAACATTTTTTTTTCTTTTCAGCAATAGTATGCCTACATAACCCATACCAAATTGGCCATAATTCCTTACATATATATCTAAAAATTACGACATTTTAAGGAGAAATAGTAGACATATAGATCAACAACTTTCCTTCTTTGTATTTTTACTAACAATCACTCTAAGATCTCGAAATAACTCACACACAATTTCGGATGGAAAATATTTTTCCAGCAGGTATCCATTTGAGCAACCCACGCCATATCAGTCATAACTCCATGTATAGTTTTCTAAAAATCACGAAATTTAACAGGGATGTATTAGACATATATATCCACAACTTTCATGCTTTGCATTTTTCCTAAAACTCACTCCAAGATCCCGAAATAATTCACACCAAATTCGGGTTTTTCCATCCCTAAAAGAAATTCAGAATTTTCACGCCAAGCACACTTTTCATCATGCATGCTTAACCATCCATCATCAACATCAAGAGTCAAAATCATTACAAAACCATCATAATCACATTTGAAATTAATTAAACAACTCATAAAAATGGAAAGCATAAACAAACAAAAATAAAATGAAACCTACTTACCTTTGATTAAGTTTCCCTAAAATCTTTTTAGCTTTTTCCTTTCTTTTCCCTTCTTCTTCTTCCCTTTTTCCTTTCTCTTTCACTCTTTTTTTTTTTGCTTCTTATAAAGTTACGGGAGGCATAACAAAATGCCTCCTTCTCCCACATATTTGCTTTACTTAAATATCTCTTACATTTCATGCTTATGCCATGTGTCAATGAGTTATGGTGAAATGCAAAGTTAAATTAGGCTTAAATTGTGATGGATTTCAAGGCAATTCATTTAGGTATATATATTGTTTTTTTATTATTATTATTGTTATTTTTGGCTATCATCATTTTACATACTATAATTTATACTTATTACATATACAAAGGATTTACTAATTAATTCATCTAAAATTATTTTTCCTAAATATTTACGTACATTAATTAATCCCAACAATCACGTACATAAACGCCAATTACGTACATACCATATATTCTAGTACATATTTTTACCTGGTTACAGATTGTCACGTACGTACCCTATATACTATATACTTACATACGAATATAATTATCCCGATCAGTACACTTATACGGTTACGAATTTTACGCTAGTTACATTTAGATAACTCTTGGTTTTTGTCTTATTTAAGGGTATTATGGTTAATTTACTATGTACAGAAAAGTAAAAAAATCAAAAACACCCTTGAGTCTAAGGCTAAAATTATTGTGTACTGAGGGGTAGAATAGTAATTACACTTTTACAATCCAGAGTAATCTGTATTTATTGCTACAGTATTTCCACGACTTAATTTAGCTTATAGTGTAATGTACATATATGTGTGTGTGTGTATTCTTCATGAACAAAATAGATACAAATCCGGAAAAAAAATTATTGTAAGAGTATTCTTATTTCTTTTCTAAATTATTTTAATACTTAATGTTGTGCTTTTTTTAAATTAAAGATGTTAAATATTAAGAACTTAACATTTAATCTCGTCGAGATTTTTTTTTAATTTTTTTTAGTATTTATTCCTTCTCTCTTTGGTCATGGCTCCATAGTAGCCAGAACGATGGGACTTGGAGTTACTGCACCCCGAGATGGAGGAATAGTAAAAGCAATTGAGGAGGGCCAGTGACTTTTGAAAAATCTCAAAGCTTCCGACTTGGGGAACCAAGTCTTCGAAGGCAAGTGAGTGACAGCAATCTAAGTATCATCAACCGAGTCACCCATGTCAGTGAGTTGATCTGTATCATCAACCGAGTCACCCATGTCATCCTCGAATACCAGTGGACTTAATCTGTATCATCAACCGAGTCACCCATGTCAGTGAGTTGATTGCATAAGGCCTTAAATGAACGGGAATAGTCAGTGACACTGCGGGTTCCACGTTTGATGAGTTGCAGGTCATCTTTGATGCGTTGCTCACGAGAATATGGCTAAATGAGCTTTCCAAAGCAAGGCATACATCACGAGCAGTAATGGTTTGGTGAGGCCAAGGACTTTAGCCATGGTTTTATCAGTCAACAAAGAGAAGAGAAGACCGAGAAGGCGTTGATCTTGAAGTCTCCATTCCACATATGTAGAATTCGGTTAAGAAGAACAGGAATCAGAGGTGATAGTGGCTGGGGGCGCTATAGAAGAGCCATCAATATGGCTAAAGAGATTCTGACATTGAAGAAGAGGAAGAAGTTGATGGAGAGTTTAATGGTAATCATATGGATCATGGTGTTGAAAGAGAAGGGAGAATCGTCCATGAATGGATCAAGCAGGTTAGTCCAAAGTCTACGCTGACACTATGATAATATTTGTAAGAGATCACCTCCCTTTTCTGGGTGTACTGTTGATATTTATATAAATGCATGCAAACACTAGGGTTTGAATACAAGGTGAGAAGATAGGGAAGCTAATTATAAGGAAAGATAATTACACTTAATCTCTTACACTATATCCTCTATAATCAATGAGGATTCCATAAATCAATAACTAATTTATTGGAATCCTCTACAATTATAATCACAACATGAATTTTTTTTCACTTTATTGCTTGAATGTGCATTGTGATTTTTTTTGAGCATATAAGTATGAAAAGGGTAGGACTCGAGCATATAAATATATAAAAAGATCACAAATTACAAAAGAAAAACAAACTTACACGACTAAAAATATTGTACATAGTTTTGACTATACCTATATATCCACTGAGAAAATGATAAAGTAATTTATTATGATTGAAACATTATAAACTTGGAGTGTTATCAATCATAATTTCATGTAAATCATTATGCTAGAGCCAATTCAAAAGAGATGAGCTTTTCTTTGCACTGTTATAACCCAATTCTAGGTCATTCCCCAAAATCTATCCAAATTAAAACAAAAACATCAAAAATAAAATAAAAGGGTTGGTGTTGGTAGAAAAATCAAGGTGAAAATTTTAGAAGTTTTCGAGAGCCCGATAGTACCTCTTTTATGCCCAAAAAATGAAGGAAATTGCATATTCAAGGCTAAAATAATTTATTATTGGATAAACCTATGTAAAATTAAGTCAAAAGTCATAATTATATTTTTTATAGGTATATTGAAAGTATAATTATGTTTAGAAATTAATTTAGGGTCCAATTAAAGGATTTAATTAAATGCAAGGACTTCTACTTTAAATTGGTCAAATTAATTTTTTGAAGAGCTTACTCGATGAAAGTATAATTATATTTAGAAATTAATTTAGGGTCTAATTAATGGATTTAATTAAGTGCAAGGACTTAATTATACTTTAAATTGGTCAAATTAATTTTATTAAGAGTTTAATTGATGAAAAATTAAGTTCTTGAGCTTAATTCGGGTTCAATTGAGAAGATTGACATTTTTTGAGACCGAATTGATTTTTTTCCAAGTCAATTGTTTGGAGTCAGGGACAAAATTGAAGAAAATTAAGAGTTTAATGGTCAATTGAGGATCGAAAACCAAGGACCAAAATAAAAAATATACGCAAAGCTAAGGTTGATGTTGATTTTTTACAAGGATACAAGTGCACAAAATTAAAAGTTTAAAGCCAATTAGAGTGTAATTAGAACAATTAAAAATTCAGGGACCAAATCGAATCTTCACTTCTCCAAAATCTTGTAGACGTCACTACACTGTTCAGTCACCTGAATAGTGCAGGCATGCTGTTGCAGGTGACCAGAAGGCAACCTTAGCTACACGCATTGGGCAACCGAAGGGTTACCTCCTTTGGCTATAAGTAGAGAATGGAGAAACCATGCAAGGGGAGGTGAAATTTTGAGAGTTAAAGGGGAGGAAACAATAGTCTCAGAGGGGAAAGTGTCGGGGAAAACATGCAGAAAAAAGTGGAAAAAGGAGGAGCGAACAATTAATACAACCAAGAGACGGGGGAGGACAATGCAAAAAATTGCACCATAACAACCAACAACTTCCTCCCTTGATGTCGATAGGACACGCAACAATAACAACTCTATCTCTCCATCTTAGCCGACAGTGGTCTCTCTCTCTACATTCAGTGACAACTTTCTCTCTCTCCTCTAGTAGTAGTGTTCTGTACAAGCACCACCATCATCCCCCTCAGCACCGACAACTTCTTCTTCATGCCAACAACTCCATCGGTAGGCCCAACTTTGGCGATAAGCAGCAACAGCAGCAACAACACAAAACAGTCACCTTTCAGCGCTCCTCCTAGCCACCATAGACCACTATTTCTGACATCACCACCACAAGAAGAACCACCTCGGTCTTCTCCACCCAGCGGTAGTGGCAGGCGAGCCTCTCATCATCGTCGGCCGACCACCGTGTTATAGTTGTCGTAACATGTGAACAGTGTAGGAGTGAAGTAATTCATTTTGCATTGTTCACGCAATACGTGAACATTGCAACAATCTTAATTTTTTTATGTTTTGATTTTTGGGTTGGACTGCTCTTGGCCCAACCCAAATCCAGCAACTAGGTGAGGCCTAGTCCTGACTTTTTTTTTATTTTTTTATTTTTTTAAAAATAATAATATAAAAATCACATTTAAAAAAATAAACAAAAAAAGTGTTGTTTCGTGCATAAGGTCAAATTCCAAGATTTTCCAAGCATATTTCTCATAAAAAAAATATATGTTGCATCTTTAATATATTTTGAACTAAAATTGAATACGATAACCAGCTTATGATTATCTGTTGCAACTTGACTAAAATATCAAAATAATTTAACAATTATTTTGTTTTAGATATCGCGGTGTAAAATTACATTGTAAAGTACACTCGGAGATAGTTAAAAACGAGTTTTTCATAAAGTAGTGTAAAATATTTTTTGGTTAGGTTTTCAACTCCCAATGAGGTAGAGACTCTCTCACGAAGAGAGATCTATCTCTAGCTTTAGGAAAGACCAACAAATAAAAAAAAATCAAACTTACAAAAACAATCAAACAACAATGCAACTTGCTTTAGATAGGATGCATTGGGGGTCATGTGTCTCCCCCTTACATAACAAGTCCACTTACCCAGACTAATAGGTTTTCTAGTAATCTTAATACTAGGTGGCGACTCCCTAAGAGTTATAGTCATAATTTTATGACTATAAAACACCCTTTTCATCATGCATTGTTCTCCTTCTCCAAGGGATGGCAGGGCGTGAAGTGCGAAAAAAAAACATCGTCGCGACATGCACATCCAAAGTACTGTGATACGCTACTTAATTTCACCATTAAATTAGTTGCCCCCCTAAGAAGAGATTCAAAATTGAAGGAAATATACTAATAAATAATAATTGGTATTTACCGCGCGATCTTTGGATCTCACTCTTATCGCATCAAGAAGAGTAGCAAAATTGAAATATTTATTACACCCTTTATTGCATTTTGCATTTTCATTTGTTTTTTGTTTCTAGTTTAATTTTCGGCCCAGTGCAAGGCCTTCTCTCACTTTCAGTTCCTTGTTGCTAATTTGCTGGGATGGAAAATGTTCATCAACTCTATGCTACAACTGGCTGGGGACTTTATATTTGCTCAATCATCATGGTTCCTGACAAATCTTGAAATTATTGAAGTCATTAAGTTTATCAGCAAGGTAGGTCTGAAACTCCATTTTATATATCCAAGTATTTATAGTCTAGTGTCTGATATAACCTTAAGGTTTATGCTTTATGCTATATATTATTTAATTTTACAAATTGTAATTGAAGTTGATTTACAAGTGTACTTGCTCAATTGAAGGTTAATAAGGATTTTGCCAGTGGTGAAATAAAGCAGTAATCTAGCTTGCTCGACTATGATCTTGAACTTGAGGAGTGTTTGGTCAAGAGGTACTACAAGATAGCCTCCCTAATTGCTGCTAGCACCTAAGGAGCTGCTATTTTTGGTGAGGTGGACAATAATTTTACCATGCTAATGTATGAAATTGTTAAGAATCTTGGTCTATCCCAAGTTTTGGATGACATTAGATTTCACGCAGTCAGTAGGGATGCTGGGGAATTTTGATGGAAGTGACCTTGCAAAGGGTGTAAAGATAGTGAAGAATTACTGAGAAGTTCAGTAATCGAAGGGAAGAAGATAAAGATCTTGCAGATTAGAAGCTGAAGAAGAGACGAGAGAAAGAGAGAAGAAAAAAGAGGGAAAGGAAATTTTGAATTGTATATTCTGTTATGATATTTGCTTGCTTAAACACGTGAGTAACAGTGGGTATTTATAGTATACTATATCATCTACAAATACCATACCATACATCATTCATACCCATAACTATGCATATCATACGTCTATTCTAGTATATTCTAACATCCCTCCTCAATCTCATGCCTTGGTAAACCAAGCGTGAGATTGCAACAATGAATCTTGAACAATAGAGCACTTGAGCCTTTGGTGAGAATGTCAGCAGATTGTTCCTTGGATGAGACAAATTGCACAGACAATTTATTGGCAGCCACTCTCTCCCGCACGAAATGCACATCAATTTCAATATGCTTGGTTCTTTGATGTTGAACTGGATTGAAAGACAAAGCTATTGCTGAAAGGTTATCACAAAAGATAATGGGAGGCTGCACAAAATCAATATGCAGGAATACCAACAGCTGCTTAACCCAGTCAAGTTCTGCAGCCGTAGAAGATAGGGCTTGATACTCTGCCTCCGTGGATGAACGAGACGCTGTAAGCTGTTTCTTAGAGGACCAAGCAATAGGGTTTGATCCAAGAAGAACAACCAAACCTGTTGTTGAATGTCTGTCATTTGGGTCCCCTGCCCGGTCAGCATCACTGAATGCATGAAGATCCAATGATCCATGCTTAAAATTGATCCCATAAGAAGCAGTCCCTTTCAAATAACGTAATATACGTTTAACAGCAACAAAATGAATCACCATAGGTTTTGCATGAATTGGCAAACCTGATGCACTGAGAATGCAATGTCAGGTCTTGTAAATGTCAAATACTGTAAAGCCCCAACAACACTTCGATATAATGTGAGATTTTCAAATGGTACCCCATCATCTTTGAGCATTCTCTGATATGGAAGACATGGGGTGTCACATGATTTGGACTCTAACATATCAGTTTTCACCAAGAGATCATGAATATATTGCGATTGAGATAAGAACAGACCATGTGAAATAGGAGTTATTTGTATTCCCAGAAAGTACTGAAGATCACCTAAGTCCTTAATATCAAACTCAGCAGCAAGAGCATTAATAACCTTCTAAACTTCACAAGACTGATTTCCCGCAATAATAATATCATCTACATAGACTAGTAGAATGATAATTCCATCCTCAAAGTGTTTAACAAATAAGGAACAATCAGAATAGGTACCTTGAAACCCCGGTGTTTGTAAAAAATTAGTGAACCTTTCATTCCATGCTCTCGGGGCCTGCTTCAGACCATACAAAGACTTGTGAAGTCTGCACACAAGATCAGGTTGAGTAGTGTCTGCAAAACCAGGGGGCTAAGCCATGTAAACCTCTTCATTAAGAATGCCATGAAAGAAGGCATTCTTTACATCCAAATGCCGTAATACCCAGCCAAAATGAGCAGCCAATGCTAATACAAGTCTAACTGTGGAAGGCTTCACCACTAGGCTAAAAGTCTCCCCATAATCAAGACCTTGTTCTTAGCAAAATCCTTGGGCAACTAATCTTGCCTTATACCGAGCTATAGAGCCATCACCATTCTTCTTGATTTTAAAAATCCACTTGCAACCAACCAAGTTTTTGTGAGAAGGCAAGGGAACTAGACTCCAAGTACACTGAGAATTAAGAGCATTGATCTCATCTTGCATAGCTTTGACCCATACTGGTATTTGCATAGCCTTTTTATATGTACTGGGTTCTGTCAATGAACAATCAGTAACAATAGAATTCATGGCAGTGTGAAAGCAAGTTTTCATCTTGATAATACCACTTTTGCTCCTAGTCTGCATGGAATGCAGATTCATTGGAGGAATATGCGATACAACAGATATAGTATCAGGCCGAAATGGTTCAACAGAAGGCAAAGAGTCAGCATTCATACCTTTAGCACAGGGTGCAGAAGCCTCAGGGAGAGAAGAGCATGATGAGGGGACAAGAGTAATGGACAATGGTGATGCTGATGATGGAATAACAAAAGGTGTGGAAGCACTATGGGGATTTGTGACAACATTGTGTTGTGTGACAATAGGTTTTATGGAAGGTAATGTGGGAGAAGAAGATGCAGTAGAGGATTGAAGAGTATGAACAATATTTTTGTAAGGGAAAACATGTTCATGAAATATAACATGCCTGGAAACATATACATGCTTACTGGCTACATGATAGCACATGTATCCTTTATATTGTGCTGCATAGCCGAGAAATACACACATGGTAGTTTTGGGTTGAAGTTTATTTTGACGATAAGGTCTTAGGAATGGAAAACAAGCACACCTAAATATTCGTAAATGAGATATAGGTGGTATGATACAAAACAATAGTTCAAATGGGGATTTGTGTTCAATGACAGCAGTAGGCATTCTGTTTATTAAATATGCAGCAGTGTGCACGACATAAGTCCAGAATGTGGATGGTAATTTGGCATGTTGAAGTAATGTGATGGAAGTTTCAATGAGATGTCTATGCTTACGTTCAGCTAATCCATTCTGTTCAGGTGTATAGTCATGATTTATGGTGTATAATCCCCTTTTCCTTAAGAAAATTCTGAAATGGCTTACTAACAAATTCACCCCCTATCACTTTGAAATACTTGAATAGAACTAGAAAATTGGGTTTGAACATAAGAGTGAAAGGCAGTAAACACTGAATAGAGATCACTTTTATTGATAAGGGGAAACAACCAACAATATCTAGTGAATTCATCAACAAGAATGACATAATATCTATATCCATCAACAGAAATGTTTGGTGAAGGCCCCCACAAATCACTATGGATAGTATGGAAGGCAATTACAGATGTCTGCATACGAGAAGGAAAGGGGAGTTTACAAAACTTACCCTCAATACAACTGACACATACATCATTAGTAATTTTTGAAGAACATTCTATATTAGCTCTCTGTAACATGAGATTGACAATTTTGTTTGAAGGATGGCCTAACCTATGATGCCAAGTAGCCAATACAATGAATTGACCAATAAAAGCATGAGGCTGGAATCTGCCAAGTGACTTAGAAGAAGCAAATGATAGAGGATAGAGGATTCTCCCTGTGGCTTTGTCCTGAATCCAAAAGCAAAATGCATCAAAGATTAGATAGCAGTTGTTGTCCAAACATATGCGATGAACAGACAAGAGGTTTTGTGATAGTTTAGGAACACACAACACAAAATTTAAATGAAGAGGTTTAGGAGATGTGGGAATTATGGCAGAACCAATGTGAGACACTGACAAACCTTCTCCATTGGCTGTTTGAACCATATCATTTGCAGGATAGGTAGAACTCAATGACAGATTGGACAATTCAGCTGTCATGTGGTCTATGGCTCCTGTATCAGTAATCCATACTGAATTGGGACCTGAGACTTGTTGAGCAGGCTGACATGGAGTATGCATTGCATTGAGTGCATGATGCTGAGATTGAGGAACTGAAGAACCACTGGCAGATGCACCACTGGCAGAACCAGCAAAGTTAGGGCCATTCACATTATAAAAACAATACCAAGTCGAATGATTTGGTTTGCCACATATAGTGCACTGAATTCTCTCATGAATTCTCTCATAACCTTTAGATCCACATGAAGGAGTAGTGTGCCCTTCATTGTGACATAGTTGACAGGTAACAGGCCTGGAAATAACTAGCATAGGATATGCACAAGGGGAATATGAACCTAACACACCTGAAACATGTGGTTTAGGGGCAATGAGGCTCTAGGTGTGTAATGTTTTTGATTATTGTAAGTAGGTCATCCTCTGCCCCTATTCCTATTAAAGGATTTATATCCACCACTATCATAAGAATTGTATCCAATAGACTGTCCCTGAGATTGAAACACTTGTGTGGAAGGTGACTTAGGTTTGGTGATAGTGTGCATAGCAGTAAGAAATGTGGAACTGTCAGATGTAACATTTTCGACAATACGTTCCTCAGCAAGTAATTGAGACCTAAATTCCTTCAATAAAATTACACTCTCTCTGCCTCTAACAACACACCTAAAGGTATTATATTCTGCAGGTAAGCCATTCAAAGCCAGTATTACTATATCCTCATCCACAAAAAATACACCCGCAGCAGCCAAATAATCCCTTGCCTCTTTAATTTTAAGGAGATATTGACTTATATTATCCATCCCTTTCCTAATATTCTGCAAATTGGACTTCATTTGAAATATATTTGTCTTAGACACTGTAGAAAATTGTTCTTTTAACCTCAACCAGAGTTCTTTTGAGCTACGACTACCAATAGCACAAGACATTGCTACGAAAGACAAAGTTGCGGTAATTAATTGCATAACTGCCCTATCATGCATTTTCCTTACTACCATTTCATCACATTCTATACCAGAAGAAGAAGAAGAGTTTGAAGCAATTGTACCAATTTCATCCGAAGAGGCAGGGTATGGTTGAGTACCATCAACGAATCCAAAGATGCCATTGCTCTCTAGTAGAAGTTGCATTTGAAAATTCCAATTCAGGAGTTAGAATCATCTAACTTAACATTTACAGACGTAGAAATGGTGGAGATGAGATTTGTGATTGGAGATTGGAGGATCTGCAATTGTGTAGCTATGACCATTTTTGGAAATTGGGGATGAATGCTCAGAAATTTGAAAGGAAGGAGAAGACAGAGGTGAAATCAGTGCGAATATCAACCTCAAGAGAAAGAAAAAAAATTGACTGCAAGATTGATTCAGTAAATGTTGAATCAGTGAATTTTGAATTTTCTTAGAATATGAACAGTGAATTTGAAGCAACAGATCATTATTACAGAAACGTGGATTGAATTGTTTTTAGCTCTGATACCATGTAAAGATAGTGAAGAATTACTGAGAAGTTCAGTAATCAAAGGGAAGAAGATAAAGATCTTGCAGATTAGAAGCTGAAGAAGAGACGAGAGAAAGAGAGAAGAAAAGAGAGGGAAATGAAATTTTGAATTGTATATTCTGTTATGATATTTGCTTACTTAAACACGTGAGTAACAGTGGGTATTTATAGTATACTATATCATCTACAAATACCATACCATACATCATTCATACCCATAACTATGCATATCATACGTCTATTCTAGTATATTCTAACAAAGGGGAACTTGACTGCTCTAATAATATTTGTTGTACAACAATCACCAAAACTAAGAGAAATAATCGAGTCTAAATTCTGTGAGAGTGGTTCTCTTGATGAAACTACTAAGTTGGCTAACAACTGTGGTGGTAATGAAAAGGCACAGGAATTGGCAAGAGAGAAAGTCGATCTTGCAATTCAAAATCTCAAATGTCTTCCTCGGGGATCCTATCAATCAACTCTCGAGGAAATGGTGTTGTACAAGCTCGAACAAGCTCATTAGTACAATACATCTTATTGTACAAGTTATTCGTTGATCAAAAAACATTAATTTACAAGAACTGCAATGCAATATAGCGAAGGGCCAAAATTATTTTCTGCCTTTTAGATATGCCTTGTAAAAGAGAAGCTTCTGGAGACTCATTCTATATTCTTTTAAGCCATTGAGTTATTGAGCAACGAATTGATCATAGCCCATAATCTACTTTTTATAAGAATATATCCTAAGAAATTTCACAATGAATTCATCAATTGGCAAAGGCCTCTAATAATAATAATTAATAAAAGTGGCACACAAACCATACACTCTTCTTCCGACTAGATTTTAACTAAGCCAGTCATTAGTATGAAAGCTACATATAAAAACTGGCTATTTATTACATAGGACCATATAAACTGATACGATTATTACTATAGTTTTAGTTACATGTATTTTCTTAACATTTCACAAATATCTCACATTGGACATGATAACATATTTGTACCTTGGGATAAATCTTCTCCGCCACATATAACATGTTAGAGTTTACGTAGTATCATTGGGGCACCGTGCTGTGGCTGAAGAGTTATGATTGTGCAAGGAGCATGAATATACAACGGAGAGAGCTCAAAAGAGTAGTGCCGTAAAACCATTGCCAAAGCCATTTTTGCTTCAATCAAAGCAAAGTTTTGTCCAATGCATATTCGAGGGCCCCATCCAAATGGGAGGAATGAGACTTGACTCTTTGTTGCCTTTGAAACACCTTCGGCGAACCTCTCTGGTTTGAACTCAGAGGCATCATCACCCCATAGTTCAGGATCTTGGTGAAGGAGGATTGCTGGCACTGAGACCTTCACTCCGGCAGGTAACAACAAATTTCCAAGCTTAACTTCTTCATGAACATCTCGATTTAGTAAAGTTACTGGTGGGTATAACCTAAGAACTTCATACAAAATCATGGTAACCTGTAACATTCATCAAAAGAGAGAATGATGGTACATGATCAGAATCCATTAAAATGGTGAAATACGATCCACTTAGATAAAAAAAACATCGCACATATAGAAATACTCACAACTTTAAGGTGATTAAGCCCATCGAAATCTGGTTTTTTGTTGCCAAAAACTTGGACAACCTCTTCTCTTGCGCGTGCTTGCCAATCCGGATACTGAGCCAATAAGATCATGGTCCAGGTAAGAAGAACTGAGGTGGTTTCCTGTCCAGCAAAGTAGAATATTTTACATTCTTCAACCACATCTTCACTGCTCAATCCGACGCTCTTTGTATTTCCATGCGCTTTTATTTCACTTAAGTTGGATTCCAAAAGCAAATCTAACAAGTCATTCTTTGTATCTTCACCAGCACTCATTGCTTTCTCTCTTTTGTTGATGAGAGCTTTAAGAGAAGCCTTTATATCTTTGTCAATAGCTTTCAGCCTTCTATTAGATTGGATCGGCAGAAACCTACATGCAATCGATGTACATGTTGCCAAATGATATGGATTTGTTCTTCTGCTTGCTTTTAAAATATATCTTATTGAACAAGGACTAACTTGAAGGAATGGCCAGCAAAAACAAAATAAAAAGTTACCTGTACCCTGGAATGATAATTGCTCTTAGCATAACATGAAATGTAAGATCGGTTTGTTCCTTGATGAGATCAAATATTCTTTTTCCTTCTTTGTAATTACTTCCAAATGACGTTCGAGAAATAGCATCGCATGTTAAGCTTTGAAGATAAGGCCAGACATCCAATTCACATGGCCTATCGTCTACAGAGACCACCTTCTCCCACTTGTTAATCATCTCACTACAACTTTCATAGAGCGCAGGTATCATAAGCTGTAACGAGCAAGCACAACATATCATCGAAAGCCTTATTATCTCTATACACTACAGTTATGTGAGAGCATATAGAACATAATAATTTCAAGGCAATTGAATAACATGAATGCTTATAGTGATCACCTTTAACTTCTCTTGATGGAATGCTGGGTTGATTATTTTTCTATGTTTAGCCCATTTTTCACCCTCGTGACTTACAAGTCCACATGTTAGAAGTTTCAATTGCGGATGTGATGGCTTCTGGTATTCATTTATCTTCATGAATATGTCTCTTATCTGATCAGGGTTCATGATATTCACTCTTGGTTTTGACCCAATCCACATGAATGAATTCTTACCTACATCAGAAGCATATGTATTAATCAATATATATGAGGCTCAAATTGAGATCTGAACAAAAGAAATACAAACCCGGAAAAAGGTAAAATTCTTGCAAGAGTGTCTCTAATAGATTTTTATATTTAATGTTGTGTTTTGTTATTTTAATTTTAGTATTAATTCCTTCTCTTTCACTCCTGACTTGAACACAACTATAGAATAGTCTGACGAGGGAGCCGAGCTGACCCTTGCATACCGCACAAACAAGGTTTCACCGCAGATGTGTTAGCATGGCATGGCTCACCACTGACGAGGCTTGTGGGATAGCAGATCGATCCAAGGATATTCAAAACAAAATTTGTCCATTTACACTATAAGAAGAAAACATTCTAATGTATTAATGAACATAAACACAGAAATGTTGTAGCTATCCAAAATGGAGTTATCAAACAAGGCTCGAGGGTTTTATTCGAGATGTAGTTCTACCATATTGAGAACACATTATTATTTTTTTATGAACAGAGTTGACAAAGTCTAATTTCTCTGGACGCAACTTTCCTTTAACATGCAGGAAAGCATAGAGTTTAATATACCTAGATAAATACAAAAGTATTAATCAACATTTAAAATTTATTTATTTAATACTCAGGAGCATAAGAGCACTATAAAATGAAATTAAATAAGAAAAACAAAAGGAATCTCTTGATAAATTAAGTAGCAAGAGAAAATCTACAAGAGAGGCAGTAAAGAGTTAGGAGTTAAATACCATAATCCTTGACCAGTTGATGGAGGAAGGGCATGACACGTGGTAGAATAGCATCTGATAAACCAATCGGTTTGGTCCTTGCTTCTTTTAACATATCTGTGTTTTCTTTCCAGTCTCCAACCAAGAACCTGTACGGCTTCCCGGCAAAACCTTGCTGTCTCAAGCACCTCTCGACCCTCGTCGGACGAAACCAAACCCAGTTCAAGACTCCCCATGCCCATCTTAGAGCTGCGACACAAACGACGGAGGCCAGAACTGAAGTGATTGTTACAGACATCTTTACTCGAAGAAGAAAAACTCAGAAATGGATGAGAGATAAGGCGGGTGATGTTCGCAGAGACCAATCTATAGTTGTTGCCTTCTAACATTTCTTTTAGTCACATGTTCAGTGTTTCTAGAAAGTCAATGGTGAATGGCCATTTCTTTCAAGTCTTTGGTTGACATACGTGCTTCCGTATGCATCCACTTATTTTATTTAATTATTTATTTTCTTTAACAAAGCGTCATATGAAAAATATAAATATTTTAAGCTCTACATCTTTATTATTAGGCTAACTCCTATAATATATAATAAACATGAAAACTCTAAGTGTAAAAGAGGATTCGATAAATTTGGCCTTTTTAGAAAATTATAAATTATAAGAGCTAGTCTAATGAAAAAAAACCATTTTATAGAGTTAAATCTCTAAAATGATTTTTTGAATAGTGTAAATATAGTTTTTTTTGTTAACGTGTAGTTCAATGGCAAAAGTCATTTAGAAAAACCCATTTTTTCCATATTTTTTTAAATATAGTGCAATTATTTTGTATATAACTTAATTATGCAATTAATTATACAATTAATAAGAGTAAGTTATATAATTAATTAATTGCTTTTAAAAAAACCTTTAACAATAAAATTATTTTTTTAAATTTTTTTAATTATCATTTTAAATATGAAAGTATTTCACAAAACTAATTTGTATTGCTTTGTAGTAAAAAATCAAACCCAATAAACAATTATTGAGAGTGCCCATTAGAATTGCAGGAGAGCTATTGAGCTAGCTAGAAAGCAAAAGGAATGCTAAATAGTATTATGGTTTTCTCATTTCGGCATGCTGCAAATAGCACATCACGAGAGTAACAACCATTTTGCTATGTTAGAAGAATTGAGGAAGGGACGGAATGACTGAGGGGAATGGTTGGTTTCAAAGGGGTGTCAGAGACTTTTCTTTTCAACCGTGTGTTATGATGTGTGTTTGTCTTTCTCTAGGTGTAAAGATGGGCATCGCAAGTAACTTACATATATGGTCTCACATGTTGACATTTTGCAATCAACATTGTGATTTAATAATCACGAGATGATTTGCCTGCATGTTGTGTTAGGCCTCTTTTTTATATAGTAAACTAATTGATTTTTTTGTGTATTATAATTAGTTTTTTTAATATTTAATTGATAAAATTGTAATAGATCAAATCTGTTAGAAATAAGTTTTTTTTTTCCGCCTAAAAGGAATAGTGTAATCGAAACGCAGGTGAAGTGGTTCGTATATTTTTAACTGTATATAACTTGGGTAAATTTGTCTACCTATTTTGTTTGTAAGTTGTCCTTTTTTTCCCTAGTAATATTAAATCTAAAATATTATACATGATTTGTTTTCTTACGAAAACAACCTAAAATCCAAGAATCAAATTTTTCTATTAAATAAACTTCAACAAAAGAGGACAAAATTAGAATTAAAAGCCAAAAACATTTTTTAATTTTATAAGATTTATTCCTTATATTATTATATTAAAAGTATTTAAGAACATTGATATTAATTTTTTTTCTTTAAAAAATCTTAGATCATTTTGTTTTGTCTATATATATATTTTCAGACGCTAATATTAAATAAATATTAAAATATATAATTAGTCTCACATATTTATAAGAAGAAAAAATACTAAATAAATGACAAAAGAAAAATAAATATAACTAGATTTCAAAAAAAATTATTTGACTTGAAAGATAAATAAATAAAAATAAAAAAAAACAACAAAGAGAAAAAATAATAAATATCAATTTTAAAATGATCATCAACACAAATTAAAATGTAAACATTAAAAAAACAAACCTTAATAACAATGGAAATAATAAAAATTGGTTAGATCATAATTATTGCTAGAAAAAAATATTCCATAAATTTTTTATTTTATAAGATTTATTACTCATATTATTATATTAAAAGTATTTCAGAGCAATGATAGTAATTGTTTTTCCCAAAAAACCTAGGTTATATATATATATATATATATATATATATATATATATATAGCAAAAAATCAAAGTTTGAGGATCTAAATGAAACTACAATATATAATCAATTTTAATTGAAGAATGAAAATGAAACAAATCAAAACCTATATAATAGCAATTAGGACCATAACAAACAATCGAAAGTTCAAAGGAATAAAATGAAATATCACAAAAAAACATCATGCTGACGTGTGCTTGCGCAAGCAGGAGAGATAAAAGGGGAAAAACTCAATCGACTATTGACACGTATCCGACCACCCTCTACTTATACGCACCGAACCAGGAGGGAAGAGAACATGATAGAAAATCATTCTAGACACCGGTTGGGTATTTTGAGACACCGGAATACGCCGCACGCGCCGTCCGATACATGCGTGAGTGCGGAAACAGACGGCGCGTCCGACGACACGCCAACAGTAAATAGGGGCAGAAAAAAGAATAAAAAAAATGGTAAATTATTGGGACACCCTTCCCAACCAGACCTTGGTTTTGTCTTTTTAGAGGGACAAATGGATATTTTACTTTGCAAAGAAATATTTAAAAATAAATAAACTGGTTAGCCGAACCAGACCGGACCGGACAGAAATTGTGCAATTCCCATCGAACTTCTCAGTCCAGTGGCCTTATTTTGTCTTTCTCGAGAGTTAATTTTTTTTCTTTTCAATTTTTGCTTCCAATTTCACACAAAAAGTTTCGTCACCGAAAATTCTAATCTTTTCAATTTAACCCAGATTAGGCTTCCAAACTTAATTTCTCATCAATTAAGCTCGTAATAAAATTAATTTGACCCATTTAAAGTATAATTAAGCCCTTGCGCTTAATTAAATCCTTCAATTGGGACTCTCAATTAAACCCAAAACATAATTACACTTTAAATTGGCCGACAATTAAATCAAATTGGACCATAAAAATATAATTATGTCTTTCGACTTAATTTCTACGTAGATTTATCCAATAATAAATTATTTTAGCCTTGAATCTGCATTTTCCTTTATTTTTGGGCAAAAAAGAGGTATGATCGGGCTCTATAAAACGTCCGAAATTCCCTGTCTCGGCCTGATTGTTCTTCCCTTCCCCTGAAAATTCCCTCTTCCTTTTCCTCCTCCCAGTCATCAGACTCTGAATCATAGCATAATATTGGTGCATGTCAATTACACTCCATGATGACTGAACTCATAGCAAAAATCACAGAAGCCCTGTGCAAGGTCTAGACACCATCACTAGCCACTAAACCTCGTTGCTACTCCGATTGGGATTAAATTGGACTACAACAACTTTCTCTTTGATCCCAAGTTGTCGAGATGTATGTCTCATGCAAAGACAAATTGGGATTTATCAATGGTGATTCCCCACAACCGACACCGACAAACCCCATTTTTTGCAGATGGCACACCGACAATGCCATTGTCAAAGGGTGACTAATTTACTCAATGGATCCCTCACTAATAGGGAATTTTATTTCATTCCCCACAACAAAAATGGTGTGGGATGCGATTGCCACCACCTTCTTCGACGGTAGCAACACCTCTTAGGTGTATGATCTCAAATGACAAGTGACAAAGATGAAACAATCTGGCGGTTCCCCTGAGAAATACTACAATGATCTTCAGGGACTATGGTGTGAAATTGACTTCAGGCGACCTAACCCAATGGAATACCCAACTAATATTCAACACTATAATGCTCTTATTCAAGAAGAAAGGGTGTATGTCTTGTTGGATGGCTTGGATGACTGGCTGGACAAAATCAGGGTAGATGTATTGCAGCTTCGTCTATTCCCTACCATAGAGCAAGCATACACCCACATCCGTCGTGAATTAATCTGGCATGCTGTGATAATCACTGAAGAGAGCACCACCTCTGGAGCTGTGCTCGCCACCAAGGGACTCTGATTGGGACCACCAACAACCACATCATCTTCCATTGCTCACAGACAAAGAACCCGTGTGCCATCAGAAGGATTAAAGTGCACACAATGTGGAAATCAGAAACATGCACGGGAGACTTGTTTTAAATTAAATGGGTATCCTGATTGGTGGAATGATTTTCAGACAAAAAAACATTGGGATACCACTGGTAGAGATGATGACCACAACACTACTACTATGATTAATTTAGCACCTCAATTGTCCTTTACATAATCGGTTGGAAAAATTCAGACAACCCCGACTAAGGTAAGACCGGATGCGTATGTGTTAGTTCTGCTGATGATGCTGAAAAAGATGCATGGTTGCAGGATTCTGAAACCATTGACCATATGACATTTGACCCTGAGGATTTTACATAGATTTTCCATACCACAACAGACTAATATTGCTATTGCTAATGGTGATATTTATCCTGGCATTGGTGCCATCATGTACCTTTATCTCCTTTATTACAACTACCCAATACGTTACTTGTTCCTTCATTATCTCATAAACTTCTCTCTGTTACCCAGATAACATCTGATCTTAATTGTGTTGTAATGTTGTACCCTACGTTTTGTCTTCTTCAAGACATTCTCACTAGGGAGATCATTAGGTATGGTACTAAGAAGGGGGGGCTCTACTATATGGATGACTTGAGTTTGGGACAAGGCTCACCACATGGGACATTCTGGTAGTCTCAAAGAGAAAGAAATCTGGCTGTGGCACCGTCGATTAGGACATCTGTCTTTCACCTATATGAAACATTTGTTTCTCGATTAGTTTCTCACAAATGAAACACTTTAATGATAAATGTGAAGCATGCATTTCAGCAAAAAGTCATAGTCTCCTATCCGTTGTGACTAAATAAAAAGGACTCTCCTTTCACCTTGATACATTATGATGTGTGGGGTCCTTCCCCAATACTATTGTGTCTGGGTTCATATGGTTTAGAGATCGAAATGAAGTGATTCTAGTGACATTCAAAATCTAACATCCATAAATTTATGTAAAGCTAATGAAAAAGAAATAAAATAAGGAAGATCATGGAAATCACATCCTTCAAAGTCAAATCTTGCAATCTGCCGATATCGACCTTTGTCCATTCAAACTTCAATATCTCAATTTATAGAAGTCTAATTGATGCAAAACCTAATTTTGTTGGATTTAAGACTCAAAGACCTATAAAAGCTCCAAATTGCAACTCAAAACGATGTGTTATGAATGAGTTATGAAATTTACCGAGGACAACAAAATTCTGCCAACTTAAGGAAGGACTATTTTGTAAAATAGAAACTAGGGTTTCTAAGCATATATAGAGGAGAGGAGCAAGGAAGTTTCGGCCAACAACAAAGAAAACACAAATCTTCCTCCTCCAAACCCTAAATCATGTTTTATTCCATCTTTATATTTAGTTGTTCAATAAACATGCAAGGCTAGACTCTTTTGCTTGGTTGCAAGGACACGGAAACCTTCAGATTTCAAGAGCTGTGAGATCTATTTTTACCTCAATTTTTCAGTTTATATGATGAATATGTTTGTTCTCCTATGCTTATTTTCCTATGATTGTTTATTTAATTGCTAAGAGCGGACTCGAAGTTATTATTGTAGACAATCTATTGCTAAGTTTTATATCAAAATTGGAGTTGTGGTATATGAAGTTGTGAAGCAACTAAGTTAATAATTGTAGCAGCATCTAGGTTATTAATCTTAGGGAGAATATTCAATCAAATTAAACATATATTGCGGACAATTGTGTTTCTTAATTGATCAACTTATCTAGTTTTTAATGTTGTCATTGAATCAAATTACTAGTGCGGACACTGTGGTTGTTTGATGATTAGGGTAAGTTATACAACGGATCCATTAACGAACCAATTTTAAGAAGAGATAAATATTTAGAATATAAATTGATGTGTCGTTTCCATGATCAGTTCTGATTTCTGTAGGTGGATGTTGACTTGCGACCAAGATTTGTTTTATTGATAAATTTTGGTTTTCTATAATTTTCGCTTAGTTTGCTTTAGCGTAGCCTAGACAACTTCCAACCCCCAATTGCATAGCATATAGCATAAAAATCTGAACTAAATTGTCTTCATGCCCCTTGCTTGCTCTATAGTATCTTGTTTGATTTGTTTTAAGCTAAGGTAATTAATTTGTGCGACCACGACATCGCAACAATCTCCATCTTTCATCCGAGTAGGTCACCCGTTACACTAAGACCATCTTCACTATTCCCACCTTAGTAGGTCACTCATTATAATGAGACCATCTTCAATATTCCCACATGGGTAGGTCACCCATTACAATGAGATCATCATCTCCATCTTTCATTCGGGTAGGTCACCCATTACAATGAGACCATCTTCATCACTATTCCCACCTGGGTATAATGAACCATCATCTCCATCTTTCATCCAAGTAGGTCACCCGTTATAATGAGACCATCTTCACTATTCCCACCTAGGTAGGTCACCCATTATAATGAGACCTGAGACCATCTTCACTAATTTCACCCGGGTAGGTCACCCATTAGAATGAGACCATCTCCATCTTTAACTATTCTAACCTGGGTAGGTTACCCATTACAATGAGACCATCTTCACCATTCTCTTTTTCTTTACAATGCTTACTATTTAAAGTCTTTTACAAGAATTTAGTCATAAGCATTGTAAAGGAAGGGGGCAACTGTCATAACCCAAAATTGGGTTATTTCCCAAATCTACCCAAAAATAACAAAAAATAAAAATAAAAGGGGCTTGTGTCGACAAAAAAATCAAGGTGAAAATTTTGGACATTTTTGGAAAGCTTTATTAAATGTGACTGGATTTATATCAACTTTAGTATAAATGGTTGAATGATGTTAAATGTATGGTTTATTAACTATGGTTGTGATGAGGATGATGTTTAAGGTTTTGTAGACCCAGGATGAATGGGTTCAAGATTGAATTAAGGGTTATGTTACTGCCCTACCTATTGCTGTTTCGGGACATGTTATTGTTTGAGACCTGTTACTATTTCGGGACATGTTATTGTTTGAGACCTGTTATTGTCTCGGGACATGTTACTGTTTTGAGACATGTTACTGTTTTGAGACCTGTTACTATTTTTAGACCTATTACTATGTAGGGTCATGTTACTGATTACTTGTTATTGAGATAAAAAAACAATTATGTTTTTTGGCGAATGTGTATTAATAAGATTACGTGGCCGTCCCCAAGAGTAGGGGGTGTTACATTTTGGTATCAGAGTGTGATCGAACCATTGGGACTTGGAATCTTGATGTGAATTTTCAAAGGTATTAGAGGATGGTTCGAACTAGACAGCAAGTGAGGATTGACCCAACACCCTACATGAGGAAGGGGGTTGAGTTTACATTATGACAATATGAAAGGGATTATGTGGCAGATACTACATCTTCTATACCTGCGGTATTTGTTCATTCTAAGAGGGGAGGACCAATAGAAGGTCAGGAAAATTCTACTTCTCGACGGGCAGATATGCCTCCAGTGGAGGCATCTGAAGGCGAGAGGCAAACCAATATATCTTCCCCAGCAGTGCCGATGGTTGCGCCGAACCTATTTTCAGATCGTGCTTTTATGGAACATATAGTACACATTGTGGCAGAGATGGCTGCAGGTGCTTATGGGTATGGGTAAAAGGTATACGGGAAATGGGTTGTTGAGCATTCTCAAGAGAGGAGGTTTCAAGATTTAACACCTTTTGCCTCCACCTATATTCCCACGAAGCGCCACAAAGTAGACAGGTTTCGTGATGCACTAAGATAAGAAACGAGAATGATATTAATAGCTATGCAATTTACACTCTGTGCGGGATTTGGTATGGCTGCTCAGGGTATGAAAAGGGTGATGAGGGATACCGCAAAGCCAATTGTTGAGCAGGGATATACGACAAGGTTTAAGAAAAGAAATTTAGGGTTCTCATCTGGGAGACCTCCTTTTCAAAAAAAAAGGGAAGAATGCACAGATGTTAGGGCAATTTTAGAAGAGAGGTGAGAGTTTTACTCATGGAAGTAGTTTAGGAGGATTGGAATAGACTGGTAAAACAAGATCCTGGGGAGGAAAGGTCAGACAGGGAGCCATGATTAAATTAGAGGCCCTACAAAGCAGAGAGGGACCCGTGTATCTTTTGTGTCAGAGGTGTGAGCAAAGACACCCAGAGAATTGTTATACAATGCCAGGATGATGCTATATCTGCATAAGAGAGGGGCATCGATGGAAGGAGTGCCCACATATGGGTAGAGGTTGTTATTATTGTGGGGATACGAGTCATCATAAGAAGGGATTGTCCTCGTAGGGCTACTGAGGGGAAACAAAAGTTAGAGGACCGATGTTCAGAGTCAGCAACAGTCGGTTACGGTTGATCAACCTCCTAGACATACCTCGTCGGGGATAAGTGCTACTCGAGGGAGGGTCCAGGTTTCAGGAGAGAAGAGTTCAAGGTCGGGTATATCATATGACTCAAGAGGATGTGGGAACTATGCTTGATGATGTGGCAAGTACAATACAGTTAGATACAATGCAAATTTATACTTTGATCGATCCTGAAGCTATTCATTCATTTGTATCATGTAAAAATTATGGAAAGATTGCATGTGGTGCCTCAAAAGTTAAGGATAGGGGTGACAATCAATACCCCTTTAGGAGAAAACATAAATATTGATGATATCTGTAGAGGAGTGGAACTATATATTGGAGGGTTAGAATTGAGTGTAGATCTTTTGCCATTAAAATTATATGACTTTGACTTGATTTTGGGAATGGATTGGTTAAGCAAACATAGGGCACAAGTGGGGTGTTTTACCAAAATAGTTACTATCCAGGAAGTAGGAAATAGGAATGTTGTATTTAAAGGAGAGAGAAAAGTTCTTCCAAATTGTATGATTCCAGTCTTAAGGGCTAGAAGGTTAATGAGGAAGGGTTGTCCTGCTTGGTTAGCTCATGTAATAGAGACAAAAATGGGCATGTGTGGACTTGACTAGTATTCCCGTTATTAGGGAATTCCAGGTTGTTTTTTCCTAAGGGTTACCGGGATTACCTCCAGTTCAAGAAACAGAAGTTTCCATAGAAACTATCCCCGGAATTTCCCTAATAGCTTAGTATCCCTATCGGATGGCACCTATAGAATTGGATGAACTGAAGGTCCAACTTTCAGGAGTAAATAGATAAGGGATTCATTCAACCAAGTAACTCACCTTGGGGAGCTCTAGTATTGTTTGTAAAGAAGAAGGATGGTACCCTTCGACTATGCATTGATTATCGACAATTGAAATAAGGTGACAGTGAAGAACAAGTATCCACTTCCACGGATAGATGATTTGTTTGATCAGTTGAAGGGTGCTACGATAATCTCTAAGATAGATTTGAGGTCGGGGTATCATCAATTGAGAATTAAAGAACAAGATATTCAGAAGACAACATTCAGAACCTGTTATGGACATTACGAGTTCTCAGTGATGCCTTTTGGGTTGACCAATGCACCGATAATGTTCCTGGATTTGATGAATCAAGTATTTCCAGCCTTACTTGGATCAATACATGGTGGTATTTATCGATGACATCTTGGTATATTCCAGTTCATATTCAGAGCATGAACAACATTTGTGGGTCGTGTTACAGACTTTGAGGGAGAATAAATTGTATGTGAAGTTGGATAGGTGTGAGTTTTGGTTTGAAGGAAGTAGTATTTTTTGGCCATGTAATTTCTACAGAAGGAATATTCGAGGATCTAAGGAAGGTAGAGGCTATGTTGAAATGGGAGAGGCCTACTAATTTGATAGAAATTTGAAGTTTCTTAGGTCTCGCAGGATATTATCGGAGTTTTATTGAGGGGTTCTCCACCATAGCATCACCTTTGACCAGATTAACCCGCAAAGAAGTCAAATTTGTTTGATCAAAGGAGTGTGAAGGGAGTTTTCAAGAACTAAAGAAAAAGCTCACTTTTACTCTTGTGTTGGCCCTTTCATCAGGAACAGAAGGGTTTGTTGTATATATCGATGCTTCAAAAAGAGGTCTAGGAGCAACATGGTTTGTGTAATTGCTTATGCTTCCAAACAGTTAAAGCCACATTAAGAGAATTACCTAGTTCATGACCTGGAACTTGCAGCGGTAGTGTTTTCCCTAAGAATATGGAGACATTATTTGTATGGGTAACAAGTGCAAATCTTCATAGATCATAAGAGTTTGAAATATCTCATGTCACAGAAAGGAGTTAAATATGTGCCAAGGGAGATGGGTGGAGTTAATAAAAGATGATGATTATGTGATTGATTACCATCCTGGTAAGGCTAACATTGTAGCAGACGCTTTAAGCAAAAAGGGTAAAGCAATTATGAATAACATAGAGATTAAGAGATAAGGAAGTATAGTGGAAATGAGAAAAATGGGTTTGTGGCTGAGTGGGTCCTGAAGGGTCATTGTTAGCCCAGTTAAAAATCCGATCTGTACTTTGAGATAAAGTTTTGGAGGCTCAACAAGTAGATGAGAAGGGTAAGGAAGATCAAGGAGAATGTGAACCAGGGTATAGAAAACTCCTTTTCAGGTGTGATCTCATGGACTAATAGCTATGGGAAGATGAATTTAGTTGCCCAATGATGAGATCTTGAAAGGATGAGGTATTGAGAGAAGCTCATGAATCCCATTTTTCTACCCATCCTGGAAGTACGAAGATGTATATGGACTTAAAGGAATATTATCAGTGACCAAATATGAAGAGAGAAATAGCAGAATTTGTGTCGAATTGTGGGATTTGTCAACAAGTGAAGATAGAACACCAGAAACCTGCAGGGAAGTTGCAGCCATTATCAGTTCCAGAATGGAAATGGGAGGATATCTCTATGGACTTTGTGATGGGATTACCCAAGGGAAAGAAAGGTAATGATATCATATGGGTGATTGTGGATCGACTAACAAAGTATGTTCTGTTTTTACCTGTGAGAACGACAGACTTAGTGGATAAACTAGCAAAATTGTACATAAATGAAATGGTTAGATTCCATGGGGTACCAATATCGATTGTATCTAACCGAGATCCGAGGTTCACATCGAGACTATGGCCTAGGTTTACAATGGGCATTAGGAACAAAAGTTAAATCTAAGCATAACATTTCATCCACAAACGGATGGGCAGTCGGAGATAACCATTCAAACTCTTGAGGACCTTCTAAGGTCTTATTTACTGGAATTTGGTGGAAATTGGGAAGATCACTTGCCATTGGTAGAATTTACTTATAATAATAGTTATCAAACTACTATTGGTATGACTCCATATGAAGCCTTATACGGGTGAAAGTGTCGTACCCCAATTTGTTGGGATGAAATAGGGGAAAGGAAGCTCTTAGGAACCGAAATGGTTCAACAGAGAACTAACAAGGTACAAGTGATTAGAAAGAGGATGAAAGAAGCCCAAGATAGGCAAAAGAGTTATGCTAATAGTTGTCGTATTTTATTAAATGTGACTGGATTTATATCAACTCTAGTATAAATGGTTGAATGATGTTAAATGTATGATTTATTAACTATGGTTTGTGATGAGGATGATGTTTAAGGTTTTGTAGACCCAAGATGAATGGGTCAAGATTGAATTAAGGGTTATGTTACTGCCCACCTATTGCTGTTTCAGGACATGTTATTGTTTGAGACTTGTTACTGTCTCGGGACATGTTATTATTTTGAGACATGTTACTATTTTTAGACCTGTTACTGTTTAGAGTCATGTTACTGATTGCTTGTTATTGAGATAAAAAAAAATTATGTTTTTTGGGGAGTGTGTATTAATAAGATTACGTGGCCATCCCCAAGAGTAGGGGGGTTGTTACAGGTAAACTTTCTACCTGGTCTCAAAAGTGTATGAACTGCCTAGTGACCGCCTCACGTGAAGGTGGTGTAGGGGTTTACAAGAAATGGTTCAGACACAATATGACCTCCATTACGAGGTAAACACACATTTCATAGTTGGATGTTTCACGAATCTAAACTCCGACTGAAAACCATGAGCCAGACCACTACTTCCCACCTAACTTAGAATTTGGATTGTTTGCGATTTCAAAATGCATAATTAATTCATACCCCATTTCATGCGTTAACTGAAATTAACAATGCATTCTAAAGCAATAAAAATATGTGCTAAAAAATGAACTAAAGAATAAACAAGCAAACAAACAAAGCTCAGTCCAGCACGGTCCCAGGCGAAGCCACCAACTACCGTGACAACATTTTTTTCACGCTTCACCCCTTGCCATCCCTAGAGGGCGAGAACAACGCGCGGTGAAATGAGGGTGTGTTTTATAGTAGTAAAATCATGACTATAAATCTTTAGGAGTTGCTACCTAGTATTAAGGTCATTAGGAAACATATTGGTCTATGAGAGTATAGGTAAGGGGACTTGTTGGGCAAGGGGAAGACGCATCACCCCTAGTACACCCTACCTAAGGCAAGTTGCATTGTTGTTTAATTGTTTTTCCTAAGTCATTTTATTCCTTGGTCTTTTCTAAATCTTGAAGTAGATCTCTCTCCGTGAGAAAATCTCTACCTGATTAGAAGTTGAAAACCTAACCATTCTAAGGTTTAACAATTTTTGCATTGCATTTTTTTAAATTAAAAAAAATCTATTTTTATCTCCGGGTGTACTTAATTTTACACTACAGTAAAAGAGAACCTTTGTTAGTATCTGCGTGGGTGTACTTTATAATGTAATTTTACATCGCAGTAGCTGAAACAAAATAATTGTTAATTTTTTTATATTTTGGTCAAATTCCAATGGATAATCATAAACTAGTTACGATATCCAATTTTTGTTCAAAACATGTGAGAGAAGCAAAATAATTTTTTTTTACAAAAACATGCTTGGAAAAACCTTAGAATCTGACCGTATACTTGAAAAAAACATATTTTTTTGTTGTTTTTTATGCAATTTTTTTATTTTTAGAAAAAAAAAAAAAAAAAACAAATCGGACTAGGCCTGGCCCAACTAAATGAGCAAGCTTGGCTGCTGGATTTGGGGTGGCCCCAGCTTCGCCACCTTGGCTCGGGCTAAGACCAGGTCCGGCCCAAAGAAGAATAGGCAAAAAAAATTAATATAAACTATTGCATTGTTCACGTCTTGCGAGAACAGTAAGAAGGTGGTCGGTCGATGATGACAAAAGGCTTACCTGCTACTGCCGCCGGGTAGAGGAGACCTAGGTGGTTCTTCTTATGGTGGTGGCATAAAAAATGATGGTCTGTGGTGGCTGGTAGAGCTCTAGAAGTTGCATCTGGTTTGAGTTGTTGCTATTGGTTTGAGTTGGTGCTACTCTTGTTTGTCGTCGGAGCTGGGAGAGTTGGACCTGCTGATGGAGCTGTTGGCGTGGAGGAGAGACTGTTGGTGCTGAGGGGATGATACAAGGTGGCTGGTCGGCTTGCTGGAGGGGATAGAAAGTTGTCAACGCTGCCAAAGCAAGAGAGAGATGTTGTGAAAGAGGGAGAGAGAGGTGCCGACAGTGTTGTGCTGCTGGCGAGGAAGGGAAACAGTTACTGGTGGTTGTTTGTTTGTATATTTTTTGTGGCACTGTAAATCGATTGTCTCCCTGTCATCCCTGTCTATTCTTGTATGTATTTTTTCTCTATATCAATTCATGCTAGATCGTCAGCCTCCGTGTGTTTTTATCTGTGGTGTCTTCTTTTTCCTTCATGTCTTTGCCTTGTTTTTATCTGCAAAACTCTCTGTATTTCCTTTGTTTCCTTTCTGCAAACATTACATTATGTGTGTAAATTTCCCCCTCATACATGCTATGATCGGGGCTATTTATAGGAGAAGGAGGCAACTTACGTACAGCGGTGGCTTAGCCTCCTGTGGCTGTCAGCAACAGCATGCCTGCACTGGGAGCGTGGTGACAGCGGCATGCCTGCAGTGGCGGGATCTGCAGTGGGACTGCAGTAGGGAAAAGGTGGAAGTGTAGTTTGGTCCCTAAATTTATAATTGTTCTGATTGCACTCTCAATTGCTTTAAACTTTTAAATTTGTGCAATTGTATCCTTGCAAAAACTTCATTGCCCAGCCTTAAATTTGCGTGCCTTTTTTATTTTGGTCCTTGGTTTTCAATTTGTGCGATTTGACCCTCAATTGACCATTAAATTCTCAATGTCTTCAATTTAGCCCCTAACTTCGCATAATTGGCTTGGAAAAATTCAATTCGGTCTCCAAAGATTCCATTCTTCTCAATTGAACCCAAATTAACTCAAGAACTTGATTTTACAAAGATTAAGCCCTTAATAAAGTTAATTTTGACCAATTTAAAGTATAATAAAGTCCTTGCATTTATAAATCCTTCAATTGGACCCTAAATTAATTTATAAACATAATTATACTTTCAAATGGCCTATGATTGAATATTAAATTGGCCAATAAAAAATATAATTATGATTTTTAGCTTAATTTCTTACACAAATTCATCCAATAATAAATTACTTTGTACCCTTGAATCTGCATTTTCTCTCATTTTTTGGCATAAAAGAGGTACGATTTGGCTCCCGAAAATGTTCAAAATTTTAACCTTCATTTTTCTACCAATGTCAGCCCTTCTTATTTTTATTTCTTTATTTTATTTTGGGAAATTTTAGGGAATAACCCAGAATTGGGTTATGACAGTGACAACGACGTTGCCGATGATGAGAATGACAACGACAATGATGAAGTGATGAGGATGATGCAAATTTCTTACAAAGGCAGTTTGATGAGCAAAAACTTATTATATACATGGATGGAGCTATAAACCTTTACTTTATTAATTATATGCATAAGGAACCATGTATGGTTTCATACAATATAGGAATGTGTTGGTTGAATAAGGTTTTAAGAGGTCATTGGAAACACAAAAACACTTTGATGAGCCTATGTAATGATTTGGAAACACATTATGGTTTAAAACCTTCACGAAGGATGAACGTAATTGAGAAGGTCGTAATGTTTCTATTTACAATTGCATTTACGGCGTCAAAACGACAAGTGCAAGAAAGATTTCAGCATTCAAGAGAATTTGTAAGTAGATGTATGAAAGAAGTCTTTAAAATATTATGTTTGTTTGTTGTAGATGTCATCAAACCAACTAATCCACAATTTACCAACACACCATTAGAAATTGCGATGAATACAAGATTTATGCCACATTTCAAGGTAATTTCGTTTTTTTCTTAAATATGGTTTGAAGTACAAAATTTCATTATACATTTTAGCGAGTAAAAAATATTATGCTCCATCTACCTTTATAAGAGGAAAGATTAAGGGATAAACTAATAGTAAAAATTTAGAGTTGTTACAGTTGGTATTAGAGCACGTGGTTGCAGTTTCAAGGATTGAAATACTAATGTGATTTTGGAAAAATATTGCGGGATGGCTCGTACACGGCAGTTGGAGCATAATATTTAGAATATACTAACTTTCTGGGAATGAAACCAAAAGGGATCCATTAATTGACACTACCTCCCATCAAACTGTGGTGTCGACCCATTCAAAGAGGGGAGATTCAAGGGAGCATCGAGATGACCCTATCACTTCTCAGATAGAAGTGTCGTCGGATGAAACACCGGGTGGCTAAGGATCAAAAGACAGGCCACTGCTAGTGACATCGACGGTCACCTCGAATCCCTATTCGGACCCCACATTTATGAGCAATTGGTCAAGGCAGTAGTAGTAAGGATGGCTGCAGGTGCATTCAATTCCTATCTTCGGGCAGAAAGAGTAATCACCTTGGTTCAATGGGTGAAAGGCATGCGAGAAATGGGTTGCACGACCTATTCAGGGGAAGAAGAGGCCGAGGTAGCAGGGGCATTGGTTGAGGAAGGTAGAAAGGGTTATAGATCAGATGCAAGTGCTAGAGGAAACCCGGGTAGACTGTGTGACCCTGCTATTAATGGAGAGTACCCACTCCTATTGAGAGACCATTGGAGAAAGAAGGGCAGGAGAAGAATTGATGTGGAGAAACTTTCGAGAAGAATTCGAGGAACAATATAAATTCAAACAGCACCGAAAAGAGAAATAGCAGGAGTTCATGGATTTGAAACATGGGAATATGACCGTCCTGGAGTATGAAAGGAGGTCCTAGGATTTATCTATCTTTGCCACCACCCATCTTCCCACTAAGCATCATCGAGTGGAACGGTTTTGGGATGGACTCGGGCAGGACCTGAAATTACTCTTTTAATTATTATCTTATGCGTGTGATGTAACATGAAGTTTGGGAATACATATGGCACTGGGCATAATCTGAAATGAATTATGCAATTGATTGTACTAATTTATTGTACTAATTATAGTCAGGGATTATAGAGGCCTTGATGTATGGATTTTGTTTCGTGATAGCATTGCAAGTAGTTTGATGAGAGAATAAAAACAAGTGTCTAATTTACTTGAATTATTAATAACATTATGTTATTATGATTATTAAATATGTGTGTGTATGCCCTTTAAAGTAATTTTACAATTTGGCCGCAATATGAAAACATAAGAACCATACACAAAACTATTTTTCATTAAACCTCAAACTCAACCACAGTTTTAACCAAACACTTCAATTTCAGTTCTGAACCTCAACCATAGAACACCTGCTGTAAATGTCAGTTAAGGATCTTGTCCCCCTGATTGGTGGCTCATCTATGTTCTCTTCATTTTCAAGTTCATCATAATACTCTACTTCATCATGTTGAATCTGATCTGCCCAATTAACTGTCGAATTTTCCCAATTCCATGAGGCATGTTCTACAAACTTGACATTTCTTGCAATTGTAACTTTGTTAGCAATTACATCATAAATTCTATAAGCTTTAGACTTTGAACTATAGCCTATCATCACACCTATATCAGCCTTTTTGTCTAGTTTCTTTCGGTTAGCATCATGTATCAAAACATAGCATATGCTTCCAAACACTCTTAAATACTCAACATTAGGTTTAACATCATACTAGATTTCATAGGGAGTTTTATCATCCAAAACTCTTGAGGTCACTCGATTTTGAATGTATGATGCTGTGTTTACAGCCTCTGCCCAAAACTTCAAAAGCATTTTCTTTTTCATGCATTAAGCACCTTGCCATTTCCATCAAGGTTCTGTTTTTTCTTTCACTTACCCTATTTTGTTGTGGTGTGTAGGGCACTATCAACTGGTGTTTGATCCCTTCTTTCACCAAGTAATTCTCCAACTGTCGAGAAGTAAATTCTCCACCATTATCAGACCTTATCATCTTCACTTTATTTCTAGTTTCCAGTTCTACTTCTACTTTGAACATCAGAAACTTAGAAAACACATCAGCCTTGTTCTTTAGAAAATAAACCCAATAATACCTGTTGTAATCATCCACAAATAGTAAAAAATACTTTGATCCATTCAAGGATTCACATTGCATTGGCCCACACACGTCTGTGTGTATGAGCTGCAATTTAGAAGTGGCTCTGAATTCAGAAATTAGTGAAAGCAACTTTTGTTTGCTTTCCTAATTGACAAGCCTCATAAAAAATACCTTGATCATGGATTTGAGGTAGCCCACGTGCCATCTGCAATTCAACCATCTTGGTTAATGCTGCATAATTATAGTGTCCCAACCTTTTGTGCCAAAGAACTGAATCATCATTCTTGCACATGTTGGCAATCCATCATATTTCCTTCAAATCAACATTGAAACATCTGTTTGTCATTTTTGCACACAACAAGAGTATCCCTTTTTTTATCTTTGATGACACACACTCCATCATCAAAGAGTAATGAGTAGCCTGACTCCATTAACTACCCCACACTAACCAAGTTCTTATTTATTTGGGTGCACATACAAGACATTGTTTAGAGTTTTTGTACTTGTCGTTGTCTCTACTGCAATTGCTCCTTTTCCTTCAACTTTTAAAAAGTCTCCATTACCTATCTTCACCCTTGATTTGTAGCTTTTATCCAAGCTACTAAAGATGCTGAGGTCTGTTGTCATGTGATTAGAACAACCACTGTCAATAAGCCAAGTTGAATCTTTCTCCTCTGTTGTTCTGAGCACCTTTTGCATTGAAGCTACAAATAGATGCTCATCCTTGACTACCAAGCTTCCTTCTTCTTGAGCCTGTTTTACTTCTTCTTTTTTGTTTTTGCAATACTTTTAGATGTGTCCAAATTGATTGCAATTTTGACACTGCATTTTCTTGAACCAACACCAATCTTCAAAATGGTTTGTCTTCTTGCAATACTTGCATGCAGGGAACTCCTTCCTTTCCTTTATTGTTAGGTTGTTAGGCTGCCAATTGCTAGAATATTGATTGTTAGGTCTCTAGTCTCTTCCTTTTTCCTTTCTTCCACTTAGCTTATTTCTAGACAAATTCTAAGTATGATTCTTCCCTTTGTAGACAGCAACAAGTGCATTCTCACTTGTTCCTTCCTGCCTGTAGGCTTGCCTTTGCTCCACAGCTTGTAGAGCATTCACAAGCTCTTGGAAACTCATCTCAGAAAAATCTTTTGAGTCTTCCAATGAGCATATTTTATGCTCAAACGTTTCGGGTAAACTCACCAATACCTTCTCCACAATTCTTGAATCAGGAAATTCTTCCCCCAGCAATCTCACTTGATTCACAAGTTTTGAGATTTGAGAAGAGAAATCTATGATGGTATCAGATTCTTTCATCTTCAGCCCTTCAAATTGTCTTCTCAAGTTCAAAACTTGCATCTTCCTTGATCTTTCATCTCCTTGGAATTCAACCTTTAGCTTATCCCAAGCTTCTTTGGTAGTTTTACATGCCATAATTATTGAAAAAATCTCTTCACTTACTGTATTATTAATGCAAGTAAGTGCTTTAAACCCTTTAGCTCTTTCTTCATTAAAGAACTTTCATTTGAGCTACGGTAGGATTGTTATTGAGAGGGGTTAGTTGCTTGTCTTTTTCAACAAACTCCCATAAGTCGAATGCCTTCAAGTAGGTCTCCATTCTCACAGCCCAAGTGCCATAATTCACTCCCTGCGAATGAGGGTGCCTTTGCAGAAAAGTTGGTAGCAGAATCCATCTCTACTTTTTCTTTCAAAATACACAAAGAACCTGACTTTGATTTCCCCTTTTGTAAATCTCACCTTAGTCACTCGTGTTTCACACAATCCCTCCTAAGACCCTAATTGCTTTGATACCAATTGTTGAAAATCAATGAAAAACCAACAACTCAACGCAAGTCAACTCTATTATTTTATTGAATACAAACAGTTACTGTTTTGATTCAATTCTGGAATTTGGCAGATTTTAAGAACAATGAAGAACAAAGAAGAACAATGAATTTCAGCAATAGGGGCAGAATCAAGGTTCGGTTACTGTCATCCCTCTTCTTTATTTATAGTAAAAACTTGAAGCATTACAAGAGTTCTAGTTGAAAACAACTTGTTGTACTTGACTAGCTAAGAACTTAAATTGCACTTAAACTAAAGAATAAGATCAACATTGATCTTATTTAGAAAAAGAAAGAAACAAGTTAATTCAATACTAATCTAACACTAATACTTGATTTAAACTAGGACTCAACACCACAATCTTCAATCTTCAGAAGTCGTGTCCTTCACTCTACTGTCTTCAGCAGTCTTGGAGTCTAGGAATTTCAACAGCCAGAATTATTTTCCGCCTGTCAGACATGCCCTGTAGAAGAGAAGCTGTTGGAGACTCATTCTATATTGTTTTAAGCCATTGAGCTATGATGTCAGCTAACTATACATATATTCGGCTATTGATTGATCATAGCCCATAATCAATTTTTTATTCAATTTTCCCGGGACAGAAGAATATATCATAAGAAAATTTACAATTAATTCATCAAACCATACATTGAAGAAACCACAAGTGACACCCTTCTTCCGACTAGAGTTTAAATGAGCTCCTTTTTACAAACAACCATATAAACTGATACGATTTTTTCTATAGTTTGGGTTATATGTATTTTCTTAATATTTGACAAATATGTCACGTTGATATATTTGTACCCTGGGATAAATCTTCTCCGCCACATATAACATGTTAGAGTTTACGTAGTATCATTGGAGCACCGTGTTGTGGCTGAAGAGTTATGACCGTGTTAGCATGGATATACGATGGAGAGAGCTCAAAAGAGTAGTGCCGTAAAACCATTGCCAAAGCCATTTTTGCTTCAATCAAGGCAAAGTTTTGTCCTATGCATATTCGAGGGCCCCATCCAAATGGGAGGAATGAGAATTGACTCTTTGTTGCCTTTGAAACACCTTCAGCAAACCTCTCTGGTTTGAACTCAGAGGCATCATCACCCCATAGTTTAGGATCTTGGTGAAGGAGGATTGTTGGCACTGAGACCTTCACTCCGGCAGGTAACAACAAATTTCCAAGCTTAACTTCTTCATGAACATCTCGATTTAGTAAAATTACTGGTGGGTATAACCTAAGAACTTCATACAAAATCATGGTAACCTGTAACATTCATCAAAAGAGAATGATGCTCCATGATATCAATCCATTAAAATGGTGAAATGCGATCCACTTAGATAAAAAACCAGCATCGCATATATAGAGATCATTTGCATGCCATTTCAACTTACTAATTAGATTTTAAGTTCTTATGTTGATCCATTAACTACTAAGTCTCATTCTTAATGTATATAGATGTTCACCTTCTAGCTTGCGTACTCATCTGTTTGCTGCTTTTCCTTGTCATTTTGGTCGATTTATAATTCTATGGAAAAAACTTGAACGTTTTTTCTGCTATCTTATTTTTTCTACAAAGGATACCTCAGCTTGCATTTTAAATGCAAGAACACTGTATGTTCTTAAAAATAATAGGACAATGATATAGAAGAGTTCAATTGCAGACACATAGAAATACTCACAACTTTAAGGTGATTTAGCCCATCAAAATCTGGTTTTTTGTTACCAAAGACTTGCACAACCTCTTCTCTTGCGCGTTCTTGCCAATCCGGATACTGAGCCAATAAAATCATGGTCCAGGTAAGAAGAACTGAGGTTGTTTCTTGTCCAGCAAAGTAGAATATTTTACACTCATCAACCACATCGTCACTCCTCATTCCGACGCTCTTGGTATTTCCATGCGCTTGTATTTCACTTAAATTGGATTCCAAAAGCAAATCTAACAAGTCATTCTTTGTATCTTCACCAGCACTCATTGCTTTCTCTCTTTTGTTGATGAGAGCTTTAAGAGAAGACTTTATTTCATTGTCAATAGCGTTCAGCCTTCTATTAGATTGGATCGGCAGAAACCTACATGCAATCGATATACATGTTGCCAAATGATATTGATTTGTTTTTCTGCTTACTTTTAAAATATATCTTATTGAACAAGAACTAACTTGAAGGAATGCCCAGCAAAAACAAAATAAAAAGTTACCTGTACCCTGGAATGATAATTGCTCTTACTATAACATGAAATGTAAGATCGGTTTGTTCCTTGATGAGATCAAATATTCTTTTTCCTTCTTTGTAATTACTTCCAAATGACGTTCGAGAAATAGCATCGCATGATAAGCTTTGAAGATAAGGCCAGACATCCAATTCACATGGCCTCTCGTCTACAGAGACCACCTTCTCCCACTTGTTAATCATCTCACTACAACTTTCATAGAGCGCAGGTATCATAAGCTGTAACGAGCAAACACAACATATCATCGAAAGTTTTATTATCTACACTACAGTTATGTGAGTGCATATAAAACATATGTGAGTGCATATAAAACATAATAATATGCTCTACTCATTCAAGGCAATTGAATAACATGAATGCTTAGAGTGATAACCTTTAACTTCTCTTGATGGAAAGCTGGGTTGATTATTTTTCTATGTTTAGCCCATTTTTCACCCTCGTGACTTGCAAGTCCACATGTTAGAAGTTTCAATTGCGGATGTGATGGCTTCTGGTATTCATTTATCTTCATGAATATGTCTCTTATCTGATCAGGGTTCATGATATTCACTCTTGGTTTTGACCCAATCCACATGAATGAATTCTTACCTGCATCAGAAGCATATTTATTAATCGATATATATGAGGCTCAAATGGAGATCTGAACAAAAGAAATACAAACCCGGAAAAAAGGTAAAATTCTTGCAAGAGTGTTTCTAATAGATTTTTATATTTAATGTTGTGTTTTGTTATTTTAATTTTAGTATTAATTCCTTCTCTTTCACTCCTGACTTGAACACAACTATAGAATAGTCTGACGAGGGAGCCGAGCTGACCCTTTCATACCGCACAAACAAGGTTTCACAGCAGATGTGTTAGCATGGCATGGCTCACCATTGACGAGGCTTGTGGGACAGCAGATCCAAGGATGTTCAAAACAAAATTTGTCCATTTACACTATAAGAAGAAAACATTCTAATGTATTAATGAACATAAACACATAAATGTGTTGTAGCTATCCAAAATGGAGTTATCAAACAAGGCTCGAGGGTTTTATTGGAGATGTAGTTCTACCATATTGAGAACAAATTATTATTTTTTATGAACAGTGTTGACAAAGTATAATTTCTCTGGATGCAACTGAACCGGTAGAAAAAATCGAACCGGTCAAACTTCGGTCAAACTTCAGTAGAAAAAATCGTAGAAAAAATCGTTCAAAATCGTAGAAAAAATAGTAGAATAATAATAATAATAAAATAATAATAATAATTAGCATAAAAAAATAGTTAGCATAAAAAAATATTTTTTTTAAAAAAAATCCTATTAATTTAAGATAATAAATAACATTAATTAATTTATATTTCACATCAACAAAATATTTATTTTTTAGTTTGTTAATTTTTACCTAATGAAATTCTATGGACATAATTGTTTTGTAATGTATTTTTCAATTATTTTGAATCATGCATGAACCTTAACTAATGAAGTTTTATGGCCATAATTATGTTATATTATATTCATTAGGTACTTTATACTGGGGAGGAGGGGGTTATAATAATAATAATAATAATAATAATAATAATAATAATAATAATAATAATAATAATAATTAGCATAAAAAAAATAATTTTTAAAAAAAATCCTATTAATTTAAGATAATAAATAACATTAATTAATTTCAAATACAACAACCATAAAAAAATATACAATTACTTGAAAAACATAAAATAAATAGTTTAAATTTCAAATCTTAAATACTGTGGGTCTTTTAATTATATTTAAATTCATTTTTTTAAATTTAAATATAATTAAAATAATAATTTTTTGTACTAGGACATTTTCATGATCTTTCTACTGATTTTACTGATCGATCTTACGATCCGATTTTTTGAGACCCTTTCGATCCGAGTGTCAAAATCTCGATTTTGACTACCTTGGTGGCTATGCTACCGACACGAGCAGCCTTGCGAGAAAGTAGGGGTTGTTATACATATTTTATATAATTAAATACTAAATTCATAAATCAGCATAAATTTAGATTATAAATACCTCTAATCATTATTGCTCAAGTAACGAAAATAAATTTTTAATTGCAGCAGTAGCAACACAGTTTTTTCCAAAACAGCAATAACAATACAACTTTAAAATAATAAAACTTTTACGAGAGAAACCTTCTGATTTATGCCTACGAGTAGCCATAAATGGAGTACAAAGGCTATGATTTATAAATAGATCAGGAACCCTTCTCATTAATTTATTTGTCAATTTTCTCCTTCTATCAAAGAGATAATCAATCAATTGATCTATCTCCATGATCATGGGTTTGAATGAACAATAACATGGGTGTGTCATGAGGGGCATAAATGGTAATTTCCAACATTCTCCCATCGACTCTTATGACAAATAAACTCATTATTATATTCTGTTTTTTTAACATGATCATGGAATCCTCCCACTCACATAAGGAATACTACACATGAATCATGGTGGTAGAACCATTATATAATAAGTTGTCCCTTCCATGTATTACATATAAAATATCTCTTAAATAAGTACTATATGGACATTCAAAACCTTATGAATAAACTTCATATAAGTTATTCGGGTCCAAACTTTATTTTTATGTATAAAGTAATAAATGTGCACAAACTTTATTACAATAACTTGATGTATATATACAAAATTAAGACTAAGTACAAAAAAAATCAATCCCATATGCTCCACATGCCTTTTAAATAGCTTTACCGGTAAACCTTTACTCATGGGATCCGCAATCATCAATTCAGTATTCCGCAATCATCAATTCAGTATTTATATGATCAATAAACACTTCATGCCTTTTGATATTATCTCTCAAATGAAGATACTTAATGTCGATAAATTTACTTCTGCTTTCACTTTTATTATTCTTTGAGAAGAATATGGCAGCACGATTATCATAGAAGATCTTGATTGGTCTTTCTATAGAATTGACAATTTTGAGACCACCAACAAAAAATTTCAACCAAAGTGCCTGTGTAGTGACTTCATAGCACGTAATAAATTCTGCCTCCATTGTAGATGTAGCAACTATAGTCTGCTTGCTACTTCTCCAGGATATAGCCCCTCCAGCAAGAAGAAAGATATATCCTAAACTAGATTTTCTTTTATCTATGCATCCTGTAAAGTCAGAATCCGAATATCCAACCACCTCCAAATGGTTAGTGTGTTTGTGCGTCAAACTGTAATGTTTGGTTCCTTGCAAATATTGCATTACTTTCTTTAGAGCTTTCCAATGTTCCAATCCTAGGTTGCTTTGATATCGACTCAACATTCCAACTACCATTGCTATGTCAGGTCTAGTGCACACCTGTGCATACAATAGGCTGCCTACTACAGATGGATATGGGATATCTTTCATTTGTTTCTTTTCCAATGCATTTCGAGGACATTGATCATTATCAAATCTATCCCCTTTAATGATAGGTGCTACAAAACAGTTACAGTTCTTCAGTTTGAAGCTCTTTAAAACCTTTTCATTGTAGGCCTTTTGAGACAGCTTCAATATTCTTTGTTTTCTGTCTTTGTGAATCTATATGCCTATGACATAAGAGGCTTCACCCAAATCCTTCAAGTTCAAAGTTTTGAGACAGGAAACTTTTGGTCTCATGTAGCAAACCTAAATCATTACTTGTGAGGTAATGACATTGTGAAATTTGATATACCATTGATAGGAGGCTTGTTTTAGTCCTGTAAATAGATTTCTTTAGTTTGCAAGCTTTTCTAACTGTTATCATCAAAACCTTCAAGTTATTTCATGTAAACCTCCTCTTTAAGATCCCCATTTAGAAAGGTTGTTTTCACATCCATTTGATGTAGCTCTAGATCAAAATGAGCTACTAATGTCATGATTATCCTCAAATGAATCCTTCTTAGATACTGGAGAGAAGGTTTCATGATAATCAATGTCTTCCTTTTGAGTAAAACCCTTGGCCACAATTCTAGCTTTATATTGTTCAACATTACCGGAAGCATCTGTTTTGGTTTTGTAAACCCATTTGCAGCCTATGGCTACAGCTCCCTTTGGTAAGTCAACAAGATCCCATACTTGATTTTAGCCATGGATTCCATCTCTTCTTTCATGGCATTAAACTACAATATGGAGTGTTCTCTACTCATGACTCGTGAAAATGTTTTTGGATCATCTTTAGGCCCAACATTAAAATCAGACTCTTGGAGATATACAACATAATCACTAGAAATTGCAGGTCTAATTATTCTAGAGGATCTTCTTAATTCTACTTCCTCTATATCTGGCAGAGTCTGAGTAGGTTCAATCTGAACTTGTTCCTCATGAGTTGACTGTTTCTGTAATTGATTGTGGTTCAAGGTAATCATTTTGAATTTCCTTGAGCTTAATCAAACGTCCTTGAGGTAAAGGAGTTTCAGTCAACTCTTGTGTTTCCTCAAATTCAATCATTTGAGGACAAACACTTCCACTAGGTTCACAATCCTCTAAAATTTTGCATTTATAGACACAACAATTCTAGTACTATGAGAAGGACAGTAAAACCTAAATCCTTTGGAATTTACTGCATAGCCAGTAAAATAACTGTTGGTTGTCCTTGAGTCTAATTTCTTCATGTTTGGATTATAAATCCTCACTTCAGTAAGACAACCCCATATGTGTAAGTGATTTAAACTTGGTTCTCATCCATTCCACAGTTCAAAAGGTGTCTTAGAAACAGCTTTGGATGGGACCCGGTTTAATAAATACATAGTAGTTTTTAAGGCTTCACTCCATAAAGATAAAGGCAATTGAGAATTACTAATCATGCTCCTTACCATGTCCATTAAAGTGTGATTCCTTCTTTCTGCCACACCATTTTATTGTGGTGTGTCAGACATTGTGTATTGAGCAACAATGCCTTCCACTTCAAGGAATTTTGCAAATGGACCTATCATTTGTCCCATTTTCTGTGTACCTACCATAGTACTCTCCACCTCTATCAGATCTTACGATCTTGATTTTTCCTATCCTTTTATTTCTCTACTTCTACCTTATAGGTCTTGAAAGCATCTAATGCATCAGCCTTGTCATTTAAAAGATAGAGAAACATGAACCGTGTATGGTCATCAATAAAAGATATAAAATATTTTTGACCATTTAAGTAGGGAGTAGGAAAAGGTCCACAGATATTAGTATGTATGATCTCAAGAATCTCATAACTCCTTTTGGCACCTTTAGTGGTCTTGATGGTTTGTTTTTCCTTTATACAATCCACACAAGTACCAAAATTAGTAAAGTCAAGAGTTTTTAAAACTCCATCATTTACTAACCTTTTGATTCTATCTATAGAGATATGTCCCAATCTCATGTGTCATAATCAAATAGAGTCCTCATTCATAAGAATCCTCTTTATGCCAATGTTTGTATGTAATGATAAATAATTGTTTTCAAAGTTGGGATCCAAATCAATTTTGAATAAACCATTAATTTTTATTCCACCACCAACAAGGTTTTCATCTTTAAAAATACTAAAGGTTGAATTGATAAACAAAAAACCATAACCAATAATATCCAATTTTGAAACAGAAATTAGGTTTCTTGAAAAATATGAAAAAGAAAAAATAAATTATCCAGATCCAAAACATATCCGAATTTCAAAATCAACCTAAATGTCCCAACCGCTTCAACTTGAGAAAACAATTTATTTCCATAATATACTCGTTGTTCATGGCTTGGTGGTTTTCCTTGTGTTAAGAAAACCCTGCATTGTATTAACAATATGTATTGTAGAACCAGAAAATCAATCTGCCATGTATTACTAGGACTCTCAACATAAAAAAATATTCATGACAAACTAGAGATATAATTTTTTTCTTTCTTAGAAATATCAACCTCTAGGGACTTCAATTGAGCAGACATGTTCCTCATTTCCATGATGTGCTCTCGCACACTTATGGAATTGTCAAAGGTTTTGCTTGATAGCTTTTTCATTAGAGTGTTGTCTAAGGCTTTATCAGAACTGACAAATTGTTCCTCAACAGCTTTAATAAAATTTGTAGCCTTGGTGCATTATAGGGATTGAACCACGAATGCCTTTAATGACGTGAGATTTCATAAACATGAGACTTAAGTGATTAGATAGCTTTCACCATTCATGTTTAGCAATCTCTAGTGTTGTCCTAGAGTCCGTTTACATGGAGCGACAAGTCAAGTTTCATGCACCCCAATGTAAAAAGCAAATTTTCTTTCCATTCAGAAAAATTATTACCATTTAGCATCAAATCTATTTCAATCAAAGCTGAAGGAATAACTGCAATTATCAAGGAAACTAAAAATTACTTTATTGTTATGAAATAACTTTATTTAAATTAACCAATATCAATTTAATAATAAATTTCAACCTCCTTGTGGGCAAAGGTTGCATCATGCATGAAATTTACTATTTATTAATAAGTCTACTAAATGTAAAGATTAATAAATAAAAATTTTCATACCTGTGGCCCTAAGATAAATTATATTTCTTAAATATTAAATTTACTATCTTATTCTAATTAAGTCATAAAAATAAAAACATCCCTGAGGGAATTAGCAATTAAATTTATGAATTAATTACAACCCGATGTTAATTTTCCTTATGAAGTTCACGTAAATTTTCTTGAAGTAACTATCATTTATAAAATCAAACGTTGTGGCATTTCTAAAATTATTTCTGATAACTACTACTTTATTAACATCTAATAATTATATTGATGCCTAGATAAGGTACTTAGGAATCAAACAAACCAATATGAATTAAACAATATTTTTCCAAGACAGAACTTTCCTAGATATTGAAAAATAGATTGTACCATAAAATTCACTATCATTTATGGTTTGATTGATTATTCTTGTGTCCAGGTATCAATTAATTTAAATTTAAATAATATAAATTATAAGATATATTCCTAAGTTAATGTACTGTATTAATCCAATAACTTACAACATAAAATAATAGGAATAAAACTACATTACATAAGCATAAAAAAGTAAGCATAACTTTAAAGTATAAAATAAAACAAATAAAAACTACATCATGTAAATATAAAGGAAGCTTAGCATAATGGTTTGGGTTGCTTTATGAACTTAGAGAACCCAAGTTTGAACCCCTTGCACCCACAATTCCCCTCTTATCTATTTATTTATTTATTTTTATTCCAATTGTACGGTCAGGTCAACCATTGGGTCAGTTCTATATTGGGTTGGACCTAATCGGTCCACCCACTTAATGACCCTTTTTTTTAACTTGACCCGATTCCTTATGGGTTTGAAAACCCTACCCGGATATTTAACTCGATGACCCGTTTAACCCAAAACTTGCACTGGCTCCCTCATGCACCAGAAATAGGGTCGCCGACTGGCAGCTTACGAATCCATATGAGGCAGCCGCAGAAGCCGTCACCAAGTCCAATCACGACGACCCAATGGGTCGCTGTTTTTCTGAGTATCCAGCGATTTTCACAGGTCGTTAGTACTCTGGTCACAAAATGGGGAGAGGCCACTGGCCTTTTCTGTGCGGCAGATGACCCATAAAGGGTCATCGCCGATCTCACTGGCGACCCTTACGAGTCGCCTGTAGACAGTACGGGAGAGGTCAGTGATCTCTCCTTCCGTTAGCTAGAAGAGGCCACCAGCCCCTCCCTGTGAGGCAGACGACCCTTGAAGGGTCGTCTTTCCTCTCAGCAATAACCCTTACAGGGTTGCCGATCACGGGATGAGGAGAGGCTGACCTCTCCTCCCCGTCAATTTTAATTTCCAATTTAATTTTAGTTACACATGTTGTCATTAACAACAGGTCATAAAGAATAATTTGGTTACACAAGTTGTCATTTACAACATATCATAAGCAGATAGTTACGTAAAATAACAACGTTAGTTCATAAATTGAAAATCAAAATAAATGATTCAATACAATGAGAATCATCAACAATTATTCTGAGCAAAATAGCATAAAGGTAGGCTCTGATGACACATGTTATACATATTTTATATAATCAAATGCTAAATTAATATAACAACGGAAATTTAAATTATAAATACCTCTAGCCATTGTTGCTCAAGTACCGAAAATGAATTTTCAATTGCAGCAGCAGCAACACAGCTTTTCCCAAAGCAGCAACAGCAATACAACTTTAAAATAATAAAAGTTTTACGAGAGGAACCTTCTGATCTATGTCTACTAGTAGTCGTAGATGGAGTACACAAGCTATTATTTATATGTAGATCAGGGACCCCTCTCATTAATTTATTTGTCAATTTTCTCCTTCCATCAAAGAGATAATTAGGCAATTGATCCCCATGATCAAACTCCATGATATATCTCCATGATATATCTCCATGATCATGGGTTTGAATGAACCAGAACATGGGTGTGTCATGAGGGGCATAAATGGTAATTTCCAACAGGGGTGAGTAAGTTCGGTATGTTTTTTACATTAAAAAAACAAAAAAAAACTACTTTTTTAATAATTAAAAGAAATTCGAAATAAAACTGGTTCCGGTTTAAACCGTTATGATTCGGTTGAGTTCAATTTTTTATGTTTAAACATTAAAACCTATACAACATATCTCTCCCGCGAGGAGTTCTTCACATGCAACATTAGAAACCAATTATTATTAAAAAATGAATATATTATTATTATTATTATTATTATTATTATTATTATTATTATTATTATTATTACTCTAATTAATGAAAGTGGCAGAAATAAATCAAAGTAAAAAAAATCGAGGGAAAATAAAAATTATTAGGAAAAACGTAGCAATTATTTGATAAGCATTAAAAAATTAAACAGGGATTTAAATCATAAATCAAAAGTTGAAGGGCTGAAATGAAAATCACATTTATTATCAATTTCAATCCAAGGACAAAATTGCAAAAATTCAATCCTGTGTACCGAATTTATTGACCTATTTAGACCCAATCCGGAAATAAAAAGTTGCAGAACCGAAGTGAAAGGTGCACATTTAATTCATTTCACACCGATGGACCAAATCGAACCAAATTAAAACTAATGTAACAGAAGTGAAAGGTGTAGGAAAATAAATTGCAAGTTGAGGGACCGAAGTCAAAAAGGCAAAAACACGGGGGCCTCTCCTGCACTTTTACGTGCAGGGGAGAGAGAGAAACGTTGCCGCCGTCTTCAACCGGCCGACGGGCCGTCCACGCACATCGGATGTGGAAACGCGCCGACGCGGGAGGAAGAAGACTCTGAGGCGCACCCAGTACGACGGTGGTTGCCCATCTCCCGGTCACCGTATGACTACACACGCCAGCCTCAGCGAGTGCGCGACGAAAAAAACCTTCCGACGCGTGGAGTCGACAACCGACGGACACCGAGACAAATAATTAAAAAATAGGGTCAATTACCGACCTGCCCCTGTACCTTAAACACCGTTTTTGTCTTATTAAGGGCTATAACCGTATTTAGCCACTTTCAAAAATTAATAAAATAAGCGGATGACCGGCTGGGCAGATCGGACAGGCCCGTTTCGATCTGTGCAATTACAACGCAGCCCCCCGGTCTGGCGGCGTTTTTTGTCATTTTCGGGGGGCTATTTCGTTAATTCACTGCTCCCTAGACGAAAAAAAAATGGGTGGACAGCAAATGTCCAGTCCACAGTGCCAATGAGTCACAATGTACAGTGCAACGGAGACCGAGCACTTTTAGCTATTGTATAATATAATTTTTTCTTAAAAATTCTTTTAAGTTTATACAGCTGAATCCTACTCGGGTTGTTCAAGTTAATTGGAACATAAATTTACACTTTAAGCATATAAAAAATAAAGTATTGTGTTGGCCACATTATTTTTTTCAAAGATTTATATCATGAAAGATTTGTATATTGAAAGATTTTCTAGTTGATAGCTTTTGTATGTACACCACAAGATAGATCATGAAGAATGTCAAGTATTATGTTAGCAATGGAGATTTTTTTTTCTATTGAACCTTTTTTTTGTTATTAATTTTAATATTTTATTTGTGTTTAGTTATTTTAAATTATTAGTTTTGACTATTAACTATATAAGAATATTTTGAATTTTAAAATTATATTTAGATACTTAACATTGTAGTATTTATATTGTATCGTACAATTTGAAGTTAATATATTTTAAATTAGGATAATATATATTGAATATATATTATACATAACCTAGAATTTAATATGGATATGATCTAGAATTGAAGTTCACAGGGCCATTTGCCCAATGCTCCATAGCTGGGAGAAATACTTTTTGTCTCGTTTCAATATATGTATTTTTTTTATATTTTGGCCTTTATTTTTTTATTTTTTAGTTTAGTTTTGATTTGTTTGGGATAATTTTTATTTTTTATTTGTATTTATACTCTTAATTCTTATTATTATTTATCTCTGTATCAAATGCAGTATGTGTTAAAAAACAAAGTAAGTTTAGCTTTGATGGTGTGAAATGAGAGTGAAACTCTCTCTTATGCATGTATAGTGAATGTTTTGTTGTTGGTGATATGTTCTTTTTGTTTTTTTTTTCTATATGTTTTGTTTACATGTGACTTATTATATTTTTTTGTTTAAAATGATTTTTATTTTAAAAGAAATTAAAAATATCTTTTTTATTTTTTAAGATTTATTCTTGATATTATTATATTAAAAGTATTTCATAACATTGAGATTAAATTAATTTGAGATTTAAAAAAAAATCTTAGTTCAGTGTTTTTTTTGTATTTTAATATGTTAATATTAAACAAATACCAAAATATATAATTAGCCTAACATATTTTTAAAAAAAAGTACTTTAAAAATAATAATCATCATTATTTTCAACACCTTATCCATAATAAAATCAATATAAAAAAAATAATCAAAATAATCAAAAAATTAGGCAAACAAGAAAGAAAATAATAAATTAAATTAGATTATGTTCAATAGTCTGGTAATATCTCATAATGATAATAATACTAATTTTTTCCTTTGTTGTTTAATTTTGTTTTACAATTATTTTCATTTGTTCTTTATATATATAAAAAATCAATGCTGATAATATTGTGTTTGGTTTTACTTTTACTAATAATAATGAGAATAATAAATAATAACTCAAGTAATTTATCATTTGGATTTGTATTTATTAAGAATTAAGTTTTGTAATTGTCTACATATAATATTTCAAATCTTATATCCCGAATTAATTATTTGAAAACATTTATAGCTCAATATTATTTTTAATTTTTTATCTTATTTTTAAAAAACTATATGACTTAACATTAGTATTAAACAAAAAATATTTTTTTATCATAATCCAAGCGATTAAAATAATTATATTCATAATGGTAATAGTATAAATTTTATTTATATCCTTAAACTTTTTTTATTTGTTCTTCAAATCAAAAAATATTTTTTTATGCTGATAAATTTTTTTTTGCATTCAATCATAAGAATAGCAATGAAAATAACAATTAAAATAATTTATCATCCAATGTTGTATTTATAAGAATTATGTTTTACAGGTTCCCTATATATAATGGTTCAAATTTAATAGTTTATCATTTGATGTAGTATTTGTTAAAAATCTTGTAATTCAATGTTGTCTTTAAAATTTTTGTATATTATTTATTTTAAATTATATTATTTAACATTGGTACTAAATACAAAAAATTGTCCTATAATTAATTTTTTTGACATTACCTAATAAATGTTTTGCCTAGGTTGATTATTTAGCTCAAATGTATAGCATAAAAAAACAAATCTAGCACCATTAACATTTTTTTTTAAATATAAAACAAATATAACACCATTTTGCATACATTTAACTTCATCTTTAATATTTTTATTAATATCATTTAAATTATAATTAGTATTATTATAATTATTATAATTAGTTTTTGTCATTATTGATATTCTACATTATTTTATGAGTTATTGTTATTATTATCATTAAAGCACTATAATCATTAACATCATAAGCACTATAATCATTATAATAAATTACAATTACGATTATCATTATGAATAGTAATGTTATTATTATTACCATGATTATAAAACCTAAAAATATTATTATTATTACTACTAAAATAATAAAAATTATTAAATTACTATGGAGAATAAAAAAACTCAATTTTTTTTAACAAAAGAGTAAGCAAGAAAAAAAAACTAAAATTGTTATTAATATCACATAAATAGTAAAAATAAAAAAATTACCTTGAAGAATAAAAAAAACCTAAAAACTTTAACAAAATAGAAAACAAAAAATAGAATAAATGACAAAAAAAATATTATTAGCTCAAAAAATCATTGGACTTGAAGAATAAATAAAACTAAAAAAAACTATAAAAAAAGAGCGTGGAGAACAAGAAGAAATATCAATTTTTAAATGATCACCGACACAAATTAAGGACTAAATTGAATAAAAATAGAACCTTAAAAAAAGAGAAAATAATAAAAACTAAAAACTAAAACTAAGAGTATATACATATAAACATGAACAAAATATATGGACTATTTTAAAAGAATAAAAAAACTTAAAGGAATTAAAATCAAATAACAATTAAAAGAATAATTGTCAAAATGAAAAAAATAATCTATGATCAATTTTAATCAAAAGAAGAAGAAAAATAAAAAAAAACCCAAACTTCTATACCGACAAAATTAAAGGATTTAGGGCCTATTTAGTATTGCAGTTGTTGTTGTGGTTGAGGTTAAAAAAAAACATTTTCATAAAAAACACTTTTAGTTGAGGTACATAACAATTATTGAAGTGTATGGTTAAAATTGTAGTTGAGTTTGAGGTTCAATGAAAAAGCAGCTTCGTGTGTTTGGTTACTATGCTTTTCATATTGCTCAAAAAACTGAGTTATGTTATAAATTCATATTTATATGTATTGAATGTCCATGACTTTTGAGTTTAGTCTCTTGGATTTCCATAACCCTTGAATTCATTTCTTTCTCCTATAAATAGATCACTTGTCTTGTATTCTTTACACTTTGGAATAATAGAAGAACTCATAATAAACAAGGTATTTCTCTCTTGTCTCTTTTGATTATATTTTGATGCCTATGTTCTTCTATGTGAATTATTTATTCTTTTTATAACACATTATCAGTACGATGCTCTAACCAACTTATATCAATTTTAATGTTATTGCTTTTCATTATTGTAATTTATTTTGGTAAATTTTCTTTCACTATTATTTATAAAAAGAGATTTATGGTTCCTGAAGAAAGAATATCACAAGTTCCTAAAGAACGAGTATCACAAGTTCCTGAAGAGTTAATAAATTAAAAAAACAAGTTCTTGAAGAATTAAATAAATTATAAAACAATTCTTGAAGAACTAGTATCACAAGAATTAAATAAATTAAAACAGTTCCTGAAAAACTAGTGTCACAAGTTCCTAAAGAATTAAATAAATTAAATACAGTTCCTGACGAACTAGTATTTCTAAATCTAAACAAATAACAATCTTAAAGGACTTATTTTTCAAAAGAATTAAATAGTTCCCGAAGAACTAATATTATAAGTTTTTGGTGAATTAAATAAATTAAATACAGTTCATGAAGAACTAGTAATAAGTTATTTCTTGTTTTTATAAATAAAGATAATATCAAATCTGACAAAACTTGAATTTATCGCTTTTGATATTTTTAGAAATAATTATTTGTCATGAAATATTGACATCGAGATTCATCTAGAATCTATGAATCTTTAAAAGACCATCAAAGAAGGAAATAATATGTGGCAAAATCTAAATAAAAGATATGACCACCAAAGTTTATCATACTTCCTCAAGGTTGTTATGATTGGTTGCACCTGATGTTGCAAAATTTTAAATTGATTAATGAAATATAATTATGCTCTTTTTAAAATTACCTCACAACTGAAATTGTGTGGTAAAGATATCATAAAAAATCAAATATTAGAGAAAGCATTCTCTACTCCATGCTTCAAACATTGTCCTGAAGCAACAATATAGAGTGCATAAAGGTATTTGGAATTAATTTTATGTTTCTTATGGTTGAATGAAATAATGAGCTTTTGATGAAAATATCATCAATCTCATCCTACGGGTTCTGAAGTGAATGGAACCTTTGTTCAAAAAACAAAGAAAGAACCAAGGATGTATGTATGAAAAAAAGTGGATAAAAGAGAAGAGATAATCCTTCTAAAAGTAACCTATCATACCACCAGAAGTGGAGATATAATGAATAATGGTATGGCTTTTTATAATTGGGAATTTATGTCTGGTTAACAATGCAACAACGTACACATTATTAAGGAAAATAAATACTTTGATTATTTAGCATTTACCAAAGCTAATGTCGCTACAATATCAGATCCAACAAACATAATTAAAGGCTTCGAAAAAGCTAATATTGTGTTGCCAAATAACACAAGACTGAGCATAAAAAATGCATTATATTCACCCGAGTCCAGAAGAAATTTACTCAGTTTTAAGGATATACGTGCTAATAGTTATCATATTGAAACAACATATGAAGATAGAAAAATATATCTTTACATTACTGCATGTATTTCAGGCTAGAAGCTTGTACTTGAGAAACTACCTGTTTTTTCTTCCGAAATTTATTATACGATCATGAAATGTATTAAATCAAAATGTTGTGATACACCAGAAGTGTTCCTACCCAAAACAATTTATACTTTGGTATGATCGTCTTGGACAACCAGGATCAATAATGATAAGACGAATTATTGAGAATACATATGGGCATCCTTTAAAGAACCTTAAGATTGTTTTACCAAGTGAAAATCCATGTGTTGCATGTTTTCAAGGTAAATTAATTACCAAACCATCTCCATCAAAGGTTCTTATAGAATCACCATCTTTTCTTGAAAGAATTTAAGGAGATATATGTAGGCCTATTAATCCACCATGTGGACCTTTTAGATATTTTATGGTATTGATTTATGTATCAAGTAAATGATCACATGTTTGTTTGCTTTCTAGTTGAAATATTGCATTTACTAGATTAATAGCACAGATTATCAGACTACGAGCGTAATTTCCTGATTATCCTATCAAGAAAATTCGATTAGATAATGCTGGTGAGTTTACTTAAGCATTTGATAGTTTTTTCACTTTTATTGGAATTGATGTTGAACATCATGTTACTCATGTACATACTCAAAATGATCTAGCATAATTATTTATAAAGCAACTTCAATTAATTGCAAAACCATTACTTATAAAATCAAAATTGCCTACATTTATTTGTGGACATGCTATATTACATGTTGCATCATTAGTTAGAATTAGACCAAGTGCTTCCCATAATTATTCTCCCTTACAACTTGTTTATGGTATGCCACCAAATATATTTCTTCTACAAACTTTTGGTTGTGCGGTATATATTCCTGTAGCAACCCCTATAAAGGACTAAAATGGGTCCACAAAGAAGAATGGGAATTTATATTGGTTTTGATTTTTCATCTATTATTAGATACTTTGAACCTTTGATTGATGATGTTTTTAAGGCACGTTTTGAAGACTGATATTTTGATGAGAACATTTTCCCATCATTAGGGAAAACAAATTCAGTGTCTGAAGCACGAGAAGAAATTACTTGGAATAACCCAAAGTTATCTCATTTTGATCCAATGACAAATCAATGTGAGCTTGAGGTTCAAAGGATAATTCATTTACAAAATATTGGAAATCAAATACCGGATGTTTTCACCAGTAGTGAAAAGGTAGTTAAATCTCATATTCATGTTGCAAATGCTCCATTTAGAATAGAAATTCCTGAAGAAAAAAAGGTTAGCATAGCAGCAAATGAATCTATACCACGCCTGAAGCGCGGAAGACCTATTAGAGCCAAAGACAAAAATCCTAGAAAAAAAACTCCAACTAATAGATGATGGTGCTCTTGGAGAGTCCTCATTTATAAAACAAACATCAAATCTTGTGTCCAAATCATCTCCTAATATTGATCCTCCTAAATAGGGACCTCTTAAAGAGAACCAAGTACCTGGAAATAATGAGATTTTCATGAACTATGCTCATACAAGAGAGATTTTGGAGCGAGATAAAATTATCATAGATGATGTATTTGCATTTAAGGTTGCTTTTGACATCACCAAAAGTGAAGATGAATTTAAACCATAAACTTTTGAAGAATGTCGACACATAAATGATTGGCCAATGTGGAAAGAAGCAATCTAAACAGAGTTGGACTCACTTGCAAAACGTGAAGTATTTGAACTTGTAGTCCATACACCTAAAGGTGTTATACCCGTTGGATATAAGTGGGTTTTTGTTAGAAAACGCAATGAGAACAATGAAATTGTGCGATATAAGGTACGACTTGTTGCACAAGATTTCTCGCAGAGACCCGACATTGATTATAAGGAAACTTATTCTCCAGTGATAGATGCAAACACTTTCAGATTTTTAATTGGTTTAGTGGTCTTAGAAACATTAGATATGTATTTAATGGATGTAGTTGCAACATATCTATATGGATCATTAGATAAAGAGATCTATATGAAAATCCCTGAAGGATTTAAATGTCTGAAGCTTTTTGTAATGAGCCCAGAAGTATTTATTCTATTAAATTACAAAAAAAAATTTATATGGGTTAAAGCAATCTGTTTGGATGTGGTATAAGCATCTTAATGAATACCTCTTAAAAAAGGGTTTGAGAATGACGAGATTTGTCCGTGCATTTTTATTAAGAAACAATATCCGGATTTGCTATTAATATCCGGATTTGCTATTATTGCAGTATATGTTGATGATTTAAATATTACTGGTACTCCTGAAGAGCTCACAGAAAATGCAACCTATTTGAAAAATAAATTTGAGATGAAAGATCTCGGAAAGACAAAATTTTGTCTTGGTTTATAGATTGAACATTTTTCAAATGGAATATTTGTTCACCAATCGATGTATACAGAAAAAATCCTAAAATGTTTTTATATGGACAATGTTCATCCTTTGAGTACACTTATAGTTGTTCGATCACTTGATGTGAAAAAGGATCATTTTTGACCTCCAGAAGAGGATGAAGAAATTCTTGGTCCTGAAGTGCAATATCTTAGTGCTATTGGAGCACTTATGTATCTTGCAAATTGTACAAGACCAAATATATCTTTTGTAGTAAAATTACTGGCAAGATATAGTTCCACTCCCACAAAAAGACATTGGAATGGAGTCAAACATGTATTTTGCTATCTCCGTTAAACAACCAAAATGGGGTTATTTTATTGTGGATCAAATTCACAATTGATTGGATATGCAGATGCAGGTTATCTCTATAATCCCCACAAAGGGAGATCACAAACAGGTTATCTATTCACTTATGGCGGTACTGCAATTTCTTGGAGATCTGTCAAACAAACATTAGTGCTTACTTCATCAAACCATTCAGAAATTATCGCGATACATGAAGCAAGTCAAGAATATATTTGGCTAAGACAAATTATCCAGCACATTAAGAGAAAATGTGAATTGTCAGCCATTGAAAATAGTCCCACAATATTGTTTGAAGATAATGTTACCTACATCACTCAACTCGGAGGAGGCTATATTAAAAGAGACAAAACAAAACATATCTCACCAAAGTTCTTTTATACTCACGAGCTCCAACAAAAGAGAGAAATTGATATTAAACAAATCAGATCAAGTGATAATTTAGTAAACTTATTTACAAAGTCTTTACTAGCCTCAACTTTCAAGAAACTTGTCCATAAAATTGGAATGCGTCATCTTAAAGATTTGTCATAAGACATGTACTTTTGAGGGGAAGTCAATGCAAATTGTACTCTTTTTCCTTCGCTTATGTTTTTCCTATTGGGTTTTTCTTTGCAAGGTTTTAATGAGGCAATTTGACATTGTTTTAATGAATCCTGAAGTATTCATATATGGATGTTGAAGTATCTATATAAAGTCCTCCATTGAATTACATGGTCATTCAAGGAGAAGTGTTATAAATTCATATTATGTATTGAATGTCCATGACTTTTGGATTTAGTCTCTTGGATTTCCATAACCCTTGAGTTCATTTCCTTCTCCTATAAATAGACCTTGTCTTGTATTCTTTATACTTTGGAATAATAGAAAAACTCATAATAAACAAGGTATTTCTCTCGTCTCTTTTGATTATATTTTGATGTTTATGTTCTTCTATGTGAATTATTTATTCTTTTTTCTAACAAGTTATAGTTTTTTTTTCATTTAATTAGAAGAGTGTTTTGAACTATATATTAATAAAAAAAATTAACATGTTTTTTTATATTTATTTGATAAATTTTAAAAGTTTAATCTATGATTTAAATCTAAAAAATAAATAATAATAATTTTTTAATTACAAAAATAAATGATAAATCGCTATTAGTAAGTAAACATTAATTCTATTCAAAATACATGTGCTCATATGGTAAAATATCTGCTTTATGTTATTTTGTTTTTATGTTGTGGTAAGATTGTAAAATATTTACTTCCTGTTATTTTTTTTTTATGTTTTGGAATAATTAAAAAAAACATTTTAAAATTAAAAAAAAAGCACGGGAATAAAAGACAAACATAAAAGTTATAAACCTTAAAATTAAAGGGTCATTTCTTTAGTGATATAGAGAAAGACGAGTCGATGAACAAACACGGGAATAAAAGACAAACATAAGTGAATAAGTTGCTGAGTTTTGGGGGTGAAAAGGATATTTTTCCAAAACTCAGGTTCAACCTCAGTTCTGGGTGGGTCCCATAGTTATAAGAATTATGGTGGACCCTTAACCAAACACCTTGACTCTGTGGTTAGCCTCAACGACAGAAGTTACCGCAGAGCCAAACACCCACTTAAAACTAAACCCAAAATTGAAAAAATAAGAACCAAAATAAAAGACAAATATACATTGAATTTCAATTGAAGAATGAAATTGAAACAAATCAAAACTTCTATAACAAAAATCAGGACCAAACAAAACAATCAAAAGAGGAGGGACTAAATGGAAAACACCATAAACTAGGAGGTTTTCTGTGTAATTTAGGCTGCATGAGAGAGAAAAGGAAAAAAACCAATCATCGTCACATTTCCGGCCATCATGAGATGACACGCACACCACCATGTGGAAGAGGACATGGTGGCGCATACGGTGAAACACCGAATGAATATTTTTAACCACCGCAAGACGCTTTACGCGCCACCTTAAAGGAGCATGAGGAAGAAAACCGTCGACGTGTTCGCCCGACGCACCAACAATATTCTGCTAAAAAAATAATAATAAATGTTAAATTACCTATATACCCCTACAACCAACTCTTGAATTTTGTCTTTTTAGGGCATATCTGTATTTATACTGTTTTGAAAAATTTGGAAAACCATAAACACCCCCTTCAACATCTTGGTTTTTATCTTATTTGAGGGTAATATAGTTATTTTATTGTGCACATAAATATAAAAAAATTAAAATACTATCGGGTAGGCAATTGTTTGTTGTTTTATAATAGGAGTAAAACAATAGTTTTACTGTGCAAAAATATGAGGAAATGACAAACACCCCCAAACAATCAGAAAATATCAGTGAGTCCCATGAAAAAGTAAAAAATACTCCCAAGTCTAAGGTTTAAATTTTAAAGCAGGCAAAATGATAATTATACTTTATTTTTCACAATAATCTATTTTACTGTTACGGTGAAAAACGTACACGGTGTAACGCTTCCTTTAATTGTTCAAGAAAGAAAAACAAAACGGCAACATGAAGAATTGACAACAATTGTTAAATTCCAAAACCAGGAAAGAAAAATAAAAAAGTGAATATGTGGAGAAGATTATTATTGCTGCTGCTGGGAAAAGAAAGAACAGCTTTTTCACCCATCTCAGAGCTAATAGTCAAAGCCAACTAAACTATAAAAATTCTCTTCTTCTTCAACACAGTCAACAAACAAACACCTGAACAAACCTTCCTCTTTAAGAATAACCACTCCATCTTTCACTTTCACACACACACACACACACACATATATATATATATATATATATATATATATATATATATATATATTGACTCCCTATTCTCTTTCTAAAATCCAAAACTTTGAGCTCCAAAGCAAACACTAATAACAATGAGTGACGAGGAGAAAAAAAGAGGAGTTGTTGTAGATCACCACCACCACGAAGACCACCCTCCACCACCGCCCCAACCCCAATATGGTACCTTTCAAGGCGTTGCCAATTATCCACCGCCTCCTCAACACCCTTCCATCGGCTTCCCTCAGCCGGTACCCCCTCCTGGTGCCACAGCCGAACCATATGCTCACGGCTACCAAACCGTCCCAGGTACAACCATCAGTCAATCACTCGTATTTATTTAAGATTGATTTTCTATTGATCATCAAGTCTTATCTTCAATTCATGCCTCTTTTTTAGGCTAATGTACCACTAGTCACTATAAGGTCTGTTCCTTTTGGAGAGAAGATTTCTTGATCTCTGTAGTAACCAAAAACATTTAGACTTTTAGAGCTCATTTTATATCAATACAAGAGTAATTGTGAAGTGGGTTTACAAGGATCCAGTTTCTTTTTTGCTTACATTTAAGTAAAAGCAAGAGCAAAACTTTATTTGATTCTAAAGCAGGATGACATTTTTGTTCTCTATTCTTGAATTAAAGCTTGTTGCTTTATGGCTGTTTGTGACACATGCTCAGGCTATGCTGATGCTGAAGTTGAAGGAAGGCCTGTGACACATCGTCGCCTACCATGTTGTGGTTGTGGTGTGGGCTGGTTCTTGTAAGTTTGCTGTCAATAAGTCGCTATCACATTTGATTTTTTTTTCTTTCTTTATTTTTACACCAGCGTTGTTTGCATCTGCCTGTGGAAATTATTCAGATTTATTTTCTCGCTTTGGCTTTGTATTTTTGGATTTTGATCTGCAATTCAGTTGAATGTAGCTGCTACATAATGTAAAGGTTTTGACTGTGCTGTGCTTGGAATTGGAATAGGAATAAAATAACTGCTTGACAGAAGATGTGATTGGCTGATGAATTGAATTTGGGTTAGCTTGCCGAATCCAAATTTGAGCTCACAATTGCTCAATCACATAATGTTTACATTCTACTGATTCTGTTCCCAGCCAGTTTTTGAGATTGTGAATAATTTTGCATTTAATGTTCTTAGATTCTTAAATTAGTGATTTGAAGTGGTATTTGTTCATTGGTACAACATTTTATGGTACCAAGGTAACTTTAAACTGACAAGTGAGGCAATTTGAATGTATGTGTTTGCAGCTACCTTTTGGGTAGGTTCATATGTTGTTACAAGTGTTCCAATTTGTTTGGTTCTTATAGCTTCTGTTATTGTTTGTTTTGGGAGTGTTTCGTATAAGTTTGCATCATGATTTTGGATCAAAGAAAATAGATAACAAGCTTAAACTATTTATCTCATAAACCCGAATGACTTCAATAAAACTTTAAAGTTTCAAATAAAAGTAATTAACTCTATTTTCCACTTGAAGCCGACTTCTTTGCTAGCCTTCTCATGTTCATTAGCTAATGGTATCTATATATCAGTTTGTGGTTTAAACCTTCCAGTTGTAAGTTATAATTCTGATAGTTTATTTATGATTTAATGACTGAGGAGTTCTATGTTTTTTCTCTGAAGGTTTATAATCGGTTTCTTTCTGGGAGCTATCCCCTGGTATGTTGGGCTATTTATTTTAGCTTGTTCAAGGATAGATCCCCGAGAGAAACCTGGATATTTTGCTTGCACCATTGCTGTAAGTAATCTTTCCGTATTATTTATTTTGAATATGTGGAATACTATGCTGTGTGTATCTATAGAAAACTGTTGAATCAGTAATTAACAAGACATCCTGTTATGCCTGAGTGCCACATTGGAATAAGATGTCAATTGCACAATTTATAACGTAGTGTTTGATTATTATTTCAGAAACAGAAGAGACAAACACAGTGGGGACAAAAATTGTTTAGTTGGAGAGATGAAACAAAGACATAAAAATAAATTTTACTTGAGATAATTTTGGAGTGAATTTCTGCATTACCAAAACTTGAGGTGTAGAGATTACAAGTCTACTATGTTCTCACTATCTCTATCTTTTCTATTCTGAAACAATAACCAAACTCTACCCAAAACAAACATGCAATCTGCAAATTGTTTACATAAGTTGATCTAGTGGATTTTGTAATATTTTTCTATGTCATACAAGAATGGTCGTCAACTCTTGGCTGAAAAGATAAGCAAATGAGGAAGGCCAAGGCAAAATGATAATTTAAATTTGAAAACAAAAATTTTTGCTGCTTCATTTGAGAACAAAATGGTACCTTTACTGCCTTTTGTTATGCAGCATTAATTGTTTAATAAACCTCTGTGATAACCCATTTACAGATGCTTCTTTCTTATATTTCACACGTCATTTTATTCTCATTTCCCTCACCCTTTGATGTGCTTCCCCCCCTTTAGCAAGAAATCAGGATTCTTCTTTTTTATTTTTTTATGTTTTTCCTATAGGGTATTCAAGGTACAAAGTCCTTGTATGATGAACCTTTTATGGGGAAAAAAATATCCATGTAAATACATTGAACCGTTTATGAGTCAGAAATAACTTGCTAGGAAAAAAGATAAATGTAATTTGTTGTTGAATTCTTCACCCTCCTTAAGAACATGACTAATCCTTCATGTATTATCTCAAAATTATTTTTTTGTCAAACAAGTTACGTGAAATGGGGATTAGGGGCACAAAAAATATGGACCTTCAGATTGGTGACCCTTCTCAATCTTATGTTTCTTCTCTTTTTGTGAACCCAGTATGTGTAGCTACTGTTGAATACCAGTACTTCAGTTATCTTTCTTTAGCAGCAGTGCATTTTGCTCTGGTGGTTTGCTGCAACCTAAAAGAATACTGAACATCGCTTGGGGGAACCTTAATTTGATGCTTCTTCATTCCCTTTGAAATTGCTTGTGAAAGACAAAACTATACTTCGACTTTTAGAAGATTACCTTTACAGCAGTGTGTTAGTGAATGGTGTATTTCTTCTTTTTCATTTCAACATTTTAGAGCGTTATTATGCATGTTGTCTGGCATTTGTCACTTTCTCCCAATGGTAACTTTTTTTACACTGAAAGAGCCTGGAAGAGTTTCAAGTGGACTTTGTTCTTTGCAGGGGCCTGTATATCAATTCAGCATTTGTCAGGGAATCTCCAATTTATGGTGCTTAATTTTTTAATAAAACATGTTATTACTGGGGGAATTCAATGCTAGTATGCTATCACATGTGAATGCCAGTGGCTAAATGAACCATCATGTTGGACCCCCCCCTTGGCATGGTTATTCATCACATTGTTTCAATAAATAAACCATGATTTCTTACTCATGATAGATTCTAGTTGCGAAGTTATATTTGTTTATTCTTCTGGATACTTCATGCACAGATCCAATTACTTCATTCAAAGCTTCTATGTTTTTTGATAAGAGGATCTCATTTATAACTGTAAGAGATTGAAGTCTTTTTTCACGATCTCAGCTAAACTATAAGAATTCTATGTGCAGGCTATTCTTGCTACAATTGCAATTATTCTCGGTGTTACAAAAGGAGTTGATGCTTGGTAATCGACTGGACGAGATTTCTATAGGTCTTAAACTGGATGCATGCATATGTTTCGATTCCTGAAAAGTACGTATTAGATGCGAAAAACTGAAGCTGTGCACAGAATCATGGTTGCTTGGTAATTATGCTGTTTACTATGAATGCTTTAAGCTTTGGAAACTGCCAACTAGTTAGAAGATGGTTTCCTTAATTGAATGCACTTTTTGCTATGTTTATGAATCCTGGCATTATAAGAGAATAAATAGTTACCGGGTTACGGTAGTTTGCTGACAGTTCATCAGCTCAGGTCTTGGTATAGAAATGCAGCTACAGCTTGGAGATTTTTGATGTTATTATGCGAGGTATTTATATTGGAAACAAACTTGCCTTGCCATCTTTCAAACAGAGTAGATTATAACTGATGAAGATAATGCCTTGAGTGCTTTTTCTTTCCCTTGCACACCCTGGAACAATCTTTATGATTCTTTGCGTCTGTTTTTTTGCTGTTCTAGCAAGATCACAGATAGAACTCTCCAATGCAGAGCTTGATAGTGTTTTTTCTGCCCTCATAGATGTCCTGTTTTCTTCTGATGATGATGATTTTCGACATGTTGCTACCTTATAACCATCCAACTTGCTATCAAGTACCAATTGCCAGTAAGTACTATCTGAATCTGTCAAATGCAACTGAATTGCATCTGTACCTCATAGATTACCTGATTTGAATCGGTTTCTGAACAAAATCTTCCTGTTATGTTTTAATTTCTGGTAATGGTTTCGCCTTGTTTGGCATTGCTTGTCAAAAAGCATTTAAAAAAAAATATTTTTATTTTGTATTTTAAATTAAATATTTTTAGTGTTTTTAGATCATTTTTCATTTGCTGGTGTCAAAAATGAAATAAATAAAATAAATACATTATTTTAATACATTTCTGAACAAAAAATATTTTAAAAAACAGTCTCAATTACATTCTCAAACATTCACTTTTTAACTTTTTTTGTAAAATGCATCCCATTAGTCACATTAGGCAAAAAAAACAGGCAGTAATGTTTTCTTTCATCGATTTTTGGACCTAAAATCGATTTAATTTTTACTTGGAAAAAACAGTAGCTGAACAAACAAACACCACGGCTTAGCTTATCTTTGTGAGGAGAAATCTGTACTTTTTCCCGACAAATAGTTCAACAAAGAGAGACTGCAGAATCTAGACCTACCACTCAAAGTGCTCTCCGCTTCAGTATTCAACACAATAAGAGGTTTCCGTTGTACTTGCTAGCCTTCGTGACAACCTTGCTATTTTCTTCAAGATTATCAATTCGATTTCTGTTCCGTCCAGAATAATCGTTTATTTCATTTCAATTTCAAAAAATGGAATAAATCAGAATAAGTATTATCTTGATCAGAATCTCAGTCTGATCTGAAAATTTTGTCAAACTGACTGGAATGTTCTGGATTCATTTCAGTTAAATAATGTTTTTTTTTTAAATAATGAATAGTTTTACATTATCAATCATATCTTGATTATTAGATTGAGATGAAATTTTACGAGTCTCTTGATATATTTATATATATTATATTAAAATTTCATAGCAATCCGAGAATGTAACAATCTTGTGAGATTAATGATGATATTTTCATAATATTATTTAGATCCATAATTTTGTTCAGAAAAAAATTATTTTATTGTCTTTTTTTAGATTATTTTTTTTTCAATTTCATTATTCAACAAGTTTATTACGAATTGAACTTTATAATTTATTTTAATGTTTTTTATTTAAGGTTATCATGGTCTTATAATGTAGGTCACACATTTAAAATGTTAATTTAGTGTTGTTACTTATTTTTAGACCCCACGTGTTGGAAATGACATATACCCCTTTGGAACTCAAATGCAAGAGTTTAGAACATGGTTACTAGACGATGGACAAAAGTTGTGAATAAAAATGTTTTTTTTCAAACCTTGTCTTTTTTTGTTGATGCTTTATGTTTTTCCTTATTCTCCTTCTTTGCTGTCAAAATCGTCAGGATTCTTAGAACAATTAGGAATTTTTCATAAAGCTAAAGTCATTTTTTCTTTATCTATATTTAAGGTTGGATAAAATTTATTAGAATTTGCACTAAAAAAATGATTTTGCTGCTGCCGTGAAAATCCTTTTCTTCAAAATAGTTTTGACCAAGCAGATTGCAGGTAGATTTTATCTATCAAAACGATTTTTTTTCTCATTCCAGATCCTTCATAAAAGTTGTAATCCCATATGTGTATAAGAATTTTGGGTTTTGAATTGTCTGATTTGGATATTAGAATCTCAAGATATTCATGTTTGAATATCTAGTATAAAAGAAAAAAATCCTACATGAGAATGATTCTGACCCGAGATTTATAAAGTTTTATTCTATAAACCCAATTTAATGTTTCAAGAATTTATCAGGATAAACAGATCAATTTTAAAATTTGGGAAAAGTTAACTAGTCTCATTGAAAAAGAGGGGGTTGGTTCAGGAAACTTCACAATAATTTATGTTGCTCGACCGTCGTCCAGGGTTATATTTTGTTTCTTTTCACAGAACCAACAATGTTTTCTTTTATTAATATTACTTTTTTTTTACCATAGGTTTAAGTTTAGATAAATCACTCAAAAATTTCACTGAAAAAAATGATTTTGCCGCTGCCGCGAAAATTCTTTTCTTTAAAAACAATTTTGAACAAGCAGATTGAGGGTAGATTTTGTCCATTACAATGATTTTTTATCACTCCAGGTACTTCATGAAAGTTGTAATCCTGCACGTGTAGATGAATTGAGGTTTTTGAATTAACTAATTTGGATATCAGAATCTCAAGATATTCCCGTTAGAATATCTGTTATAAAAGTAATAATATTTAATAAATAAAAAAAATAGAATTAAAACCACTTGAAATATAAAAGATAAATTGTAAAAGTTAGTTGCATAAAAACAAATATTACGTAAATGAGCTTGATTATATTTTCTAGTAATTAGATGAACTATTTATCTTGGAATAGTGTTTGAATATATCTAAACATATAATTTTTCTAAGCCTATCTGAATTGTTTATATAAGATAAAAGGTTACACATTGAATCTTAATATAATTTAAATTTCTTTTTCCTTATAATTACATGAATCCTAACTAACCTAGAATGCTTGATCATTTTGGTATGTTGAGGAACCTCATTCTAATTAGAAATGAATTTTCTCGATTTCTATGATTAAACATTTTTTATTTAGTCGACTATAAATTCAGGTAAATCAATTTTAGTCTTTATTTTGCTATTTATATGAACAATCACTATGTAAATTTCCATGTAAGTTTTGCATTTTTAATCATCATGTATGAGTAAAATAGGATTTTAAAAAAACACTTTTAATATACATTTTACCAGTCATGAGTTTTTTCTTCCAATGAAAGATTTCTTCTTCTTCTTCTTCTTTTCATTTCTAATCTTGATTGCATTGTCTTGTCCAATCATTCAAACTTTTATGTTTTGCTTCTCTAATAAAATTCCAATAGGGTTTTCCTTAAACAAGAAACTTACCCAATTTTCCAATCCACCTTATATATATATATATAATTTACCACTGCAATCTCATAATTAATTTTCAATATTCCATATAAAAAAATTTTAGCTCAACAATTCATCTGAAAACTCAAGATTTCTATATACCTTCCAATTTCATTTTCGTACCTAAATACAATCATTGACTAGGTATTGTAGAGCTTGGTTTCCTTATGTTTTCTAATGTTTTGGCCCATTTTTGTATAAAAAAAAAAAAGTGGGACATGTTTTTTATAAGTCAAAACCATCAAATAAAACACACAAAAATATTTAACTTTTATTCATTCAAATCTCTCTTGCTAAAAAATATCATAATATTTATATAGAAATAAAAAAACACAAAAATCTAGTAATACTGAAATAAATAAAATAAAAATTAAATGATCAAGATTTCAAAACTAAAAAAAAATAATTATTTTTTTAAAATACTTCTACATTAGTTAACCTCATATTAATGTCAATCTACTAGCCTCTTTCAAAATCAAATCCTCAATGCTTTTTAATAAATCAAATCCTGTGGTATAAAATATCTTCAATAAAGGCTTTTTTTTTGTCTAAAATCATTAAAAGAATTAACTTATATTAAATTATTGTACAAAATAGGTTAACTAGCAATTGTGTGTAATTTGGAGACTAATTCGTGGCTACCTTAAAACTAATTTATTAAACTATTATACATATGCTAATGCCACAGCCCGCGCGTGGATACTAATCTCCTTCTCTTCACTTCAGCCACCAATCTTCGTGTCATTTTAGCTGAATTTAATTTGCTGATCTTCTTCTGCCAGTGAGAAAACCAAGCTCCGACTCCTTTCCAACACTCCTTCAATGGCTTCCCAATCGGATCATAAAGCCACCGTAATCGACGGCAAGTTCATCGCTCAAACAATCCGATCTGAAATCGCCGAGGAAGTCCGTCAACTCTCAGAGAAATACGGGAAGGTATTCATGCCTTTGCAAAATTTAATTAAAATAGAAATCTGAATGAATTGAAAAGTTTTTTCTGCTTTCTTTACATTGTAGCTGTAAAATGTTGCGAAACTAGTTCCTGTTTGGGTCTGGTTTACTGTTTATGATATTTGAAGTTCAATAATCTTACGTTTGTGGTTAGGTTCCTGGGTTAGCTGTAGTAATTGTGGGCAATAGGAAGGATTCGCAAAGCTATGTGGGTATGAAAAGAAAAGCGTGTGCTGAAGTTGGGATTCGGTCTTTTGACATGAACCTCCCTGAGCAAATATCTGAAGCTGACCTCGTTTCCAAGGTTCATGAGCTAAACGAAAATCCTGATGTGCATGGTTGGTTTAATCTTCAAGTATTTATTGTCTTGAAAAACTTTTGAAATTTCGCAGAGGTTTTTTTGAAGCTGGTAATTGCATCTTTTTGTTACGACGCTAGTTTTTGAGCAATCTATTGTTATATGCCAGGAATATTGGTTCAGCTGCCACTGCCAAAGCATATAAACGAAGAGAAAGTTTTAAGTGAAATTAGTCTTGCAAAGGATGTAGATGGCTTTCATCCTCTGAACATCGGCAAACTTGCAATGAAAGACAGAGAACCTCTTTTCCAACCCTGCACTCCCAAGGTAATAATATATTTGGTCTTGAACTGCTTTCAATATGTTATATCCAATATTAATATTTAAGCATTATGCTATATGTAAAACTCAATCCTTATACAAGAATGTGCTTGCCAATCTGGCTGATTCTTATAATCCTGTGTTTTCTAATCTGAACTTTCGTCTTCTCCCAACAGGGCTGTCTTGAACTTCTACATCGAAGTGGTATAAGTATAAAGGGAAAAAGGGCAGTGGTTGTAGGTCGCAGTAACATTGTTGGATTACCAGTTTCCTTGCTTCTTCTGAAAGCAGATGCCACTGTTACCGTGGTGCATTCACGTTCTAATGATCAAGAAAGCATAATTCGTGAAGCTGACATCATTATTGCAGCAGCAGGGCAACCAATGATGGTAATTATTCCTTGTAACAGCTTTATCAACTTTGATTTTTTTTTCCGGTGATGTTTTTTATTCCCTTTATAAACAATCTTTGTTATTAATGCATCTGCTGTGCATTCAATCAATTTCTGTAGACTTAAAAGCTTGTGCCAAGATTACACAAAACGGTATTCACATGCGATGCAAATATGATTTATGCTAGCTCACGGTTCCTAATAGTCTAATATGTTGGAATTGGTTTTATGGTTTTGATTATATGTAAGTTTATTTTCTTAACTTTCAGATAAAAGGAAGTTGGATTAAACCTGGTGCTGCAGTTATTGATGTTGGGACAAATGCTGTCGATGATCCAAGTAGAAAGTCAGGTTACAGATTAGTGGGAGATGTGGATTTCGAGGAAGCCTGTAAGATAGCTGGATGTATTACTCCAGTTCCTGGGGGCGTTGGTCCAATGACTGTTGCCATGCTGCTCAAGAACACTTTGGATGGTGCGAAGCGGGTTATTGTGCAGTAGTGCTTCAATTCTGTTCAATTATAGTTGATGATTTCGCTCTATCCAAACTCAAGGCTCATAGGAAAACCATGTTTCTGTAAGTTCAGTGGACATCCCTGCTAATAATCATAGCTTTTGTTCTGTATTGTATGATGTGAGCTTCAGAATTTTCAATCTGCAATTTTCTGCAAGAGTGTCAAACAGAACAACTTTTACTGTGATTGGGATGAAGAATAAAATTAGAAGCTAGCTTTAAATGCTGGTTTGATCTTTGTTATCAGTAATTCTCTTATGTATTTACAGTATGATATCTTTATCCACAGCATGTAATACTCGGCTTCTGATGCCATCATGAAGGTTATTATCCTTTTGATTTTCCTTTCCACTCTTTGCTACAGTGGTTCATAACTCATACCTGGCACTATCGAACTTTTCTTAGTGCAATGTTGACTTCTATTGGTAACAACTATTGTTATTCATAGTATTACTCGCTCCAGCCAAAACCCTAGAATTTTATTTAGATGAATCAATCATAGGATTCGTAAACTGCAGCCCATCACATTGGGGTGGTGCTGAACATTTTTAAGATAGTTTCTTCGGTTGCGACTTGAAGAAAATAAGTTAGTTTTGTTAAAATTATTGTTGATAATAAAATGATTAAAAATGACCTGTAATAATTTAATTTTACATGAAAAATGAATTTAATTCTCAGCATGGATGTCATAACACCTTTCTAGATGGAAAGCAATCAAAATCCACTGATAAATAATCTAATGAGTTTAGAGTAGCTGAAAGGAAAATAATTCTCAAGAAATCAAGAAGAGAAAGACAAAAAGGTGTAAATTAAAATAAACAAATAATATTAAATGTCCATGGCCATACTAGTGATGGTATTGGTTCTGAATAGATGTATAAAGAAAAACATTGTGTATAAAGCATGAGGAATGCTCTATTAAATTATATTGAAAAATAAAATAAAAAATGAATATTGGTGGATTTTCTAGGATTAAGGTAACAATAACACTTAAAAGAGATGAATTAGGTGTTCCATTAATATAGATTAATAATGCAATTTAATTCAATTAAATACAATAACCAACAATATAATTATAGTGCTTAAAATATATACACAAGGGAGAGAAATTTCAAATTCAATTTTTAATGTGGTTCGATAAGTCTGCATCCACATCTCAAGCACTAAATTGGTTTTGAGTATTTTATTCTTTTATTAGTCCAAGCTGAAGAATACAATTGCTACTTGATAAATCCACACCAGACTTTTTACACCACTTGAATATATTCTATCTTTAGGATTTTTCTCCTACTTGAAGATATGCACTCTTCAAGACTTTTTCTTGATGACAATACATTATCGATGCCAAGAGTATTTTTTCTAAAATCTTAATGGTTTATCATGGAGTTACTCTCAATAGAGTGAATTTTATAATTGAAAATCTTAGTATCTTTATATCTCACTAGAGAGCACTTGAAGGATCTGGAAAATATTTTAAGTGTTGTAAGAATTAAAAACTATACCTTTGTGCTATGAAAGTTTTAATGCACAAATATGAGTACGGTTCAGGATTGATAATTTTGAAGATGTTTTACTCTTAAAATAGCTTGATAACATATAGGTTCGGATTCCCTTGTCAATTTTATAATTTGGCAAGCTAAATATATGTTCCAACAAAAACTAGCTAGTTATAACTGTTACAGTCTCACTGATGGTTGAAAAGGCTGATTGATTGAAATGGTTGATCAGTTCAAATTAGTTAGGATAAACAATCAACCAATTCCTACAAAATTTCCAGATGTTCATCATGAATGAAAAGGATGTTGACCGATTCATTTGATATACCTAAATGGTTGACTGGTTCATGTAGAAGCCAAATTTATCAGTTTTAATTCTAGTTGGATTCTTAGAACTATTTTATCAATCCTTTTCGAATATATATGCAAAGTGGAATGTGTGCATTCATTTTAATTTGTTTTATCAAGTAGAATATACATATATTTATATATAGCACTACTAATGAATACTTAAACTAAGTCTTTATTTTGCCTCATTCTTAGACTAGTGTGCAAAGTTATTGCTTCATCATACACAAAACCTTTAATAAGATGTATAATATTTAATTCAAATACTCAAGCTCCTTCATTTTAAATACCCAATATATCCACAAATATTTGATCATCAAATTAATTGTGTTTATCATGCAAGCTACTGACAATCCTAGGTTCAACATTAATCCATATAACGGGGGGGAAATATTTTAATCAACTTAGGATAAACAAGTTTCATAAAATAAAATAAGGTACTTCAACCCATTTTCTCAAATGTAAAATCATTACAAAATGCACACAATAGTAGTTGACCTTTTTGAAAAATAACTCAAGAACCATTGCATGTTATCACTTTAATGTGAAATAGAATCTAAAGTATTTTAAAAAGTATGACTTAATTTCTTTTTCTTTTCTTGGGTTTAATTACTCTAAAGTATTTTAAAAGTACGACTTAATTTCTTTTTTTCTTTTCTTGGGTTTAATTACTCTAAAGTATTTAAAAAGTAAACTAAAAGATGTTTGATTTGGTAGGATTTGATAAAAATTTAAGAGTATAGTAGCTTAGGGTTCTGGTTTCTTAAATTTGGAATTTTTGTTTTTTATGCTGAAAATGACAATTCTATTTATACTTTTCAATAAATCGGTCAAGCAGTTGTTTTAGGCTAAGTTAAATCGGTTAACCAGTTGTAACCCAAACCAAGAATTTTCCTAAAATTTATTTTTGATCCTTTCTTTGTGCTTAAAATGGACCATTTTCATGTAAAAAATATATCCAAAAAAAACCTAAAATTTAGGCAATAACCTCACATCCAATACTTTGGCTCAACCGGTTGACCAATTGATATAGTTGTATGAACCAATCAAATTGTTCACACAGAAAACCATAATTGTTTTATTTTGATTTTCACAAGTGTTTTATAAGTTAAAATACATCATCTTGTCTAGCTTGTACACTAAAAAAACAAATTACAACTCAAAATTCAAAAGGTCAAAATTCTGACAATAACCATCCTCTGATTTCTAGCTCAACTGGTTGTCTAATTGAATTGACCATAACAAACCGATTGACTAGTTCATTTCAGACTTATATTATTGATGATTTTTTTAGTAGAACAAATATTTCATACTAAAAGAGTATACATTTTATCACTTAAACATATCCAACTTATTCCCAATAATGTATATATGCATAAACAAAAACCTTAAACATTTTTAGCAAAAACCTAAATGTTTCCTTGTTTTGCAAAAGTGTAAAGGTTTTTTGAAAATATATTTTAATTGATGTTTTGTGCCCACAAAATCAAGTACAATATCTTATTTAGTTTTGTGATCCCTTAAGAATGATGTGTCATTTGTATGTGTTTTGTTTGAGAGTGTTGTATAGGATTTTTTAAAAAAACTTATTGCATTAGTGTTATTTCACTTAATGGGTACATGACCAAATACAAGTCCATAATCTTCTAAGGTTTTTTTCATCAATAAGATTTAAGCATAACAACTACTCACCGATTAGTTGTTGATAGGGTTATTGAGTTCTATTTCTTGCTAGCCCAAAATACTAGTGATGAATCTAAAAAGGTGACAAAGCTCCACTATTATTCTTTCTATCAATTTTATGTATGATAAAGTTAACATCCAAATAGGTAATTACTTTTAGATACCACAACCCTAAATTAATTATATCATACAAGTAATAAAAAAAATATGTTTTACAATATTTACATGGAATCCCTTAGATATGTTTGAAAACATGCCTAAATACAAACACAAAACATAACATCAGATCCACTTGGAGTTAAGTATAAAAGTGAGTCAATCATACCTCAATGTTTGATTATGTATATGTCTTTACCATTTTCATCCATATCAATCTTTGTCGATATGCCCATATATGCATTAGCTTCCTTGATATATTCCATTCTAAGTCTCTTTAGAAGGATCTTAATGTACTTGTTTTGGTTGATGAATATGCTCTCTTATTTGTTTGATTTAGAATCCAAGGAAAATACTCATGTTAGGTTAATATATCATGTAGCCCATCAGTTTATTACACGTGGCATTATTAATTTTAATGTAAATACATATTTATTATTAATAAAGGCTTAACTAATTTTAATACTCATATAATATTATATTAATAAATCTAATATTTAATTTCATGAATCTAGAGTAAAGATAAAGTCCATGGTAAAATATACTTTACAAAGAAAAAACAAAGAAAATTATAAAGTTGTTATAATTATAAGATTCTTATTGTATCAAAGCATTGTTTCTAAAATATTCTTAGTTGATGCTCTCAAAAAACTAGATATTTACTAAAGTCGTAGAGACTAATATATATATATATATATATATATATATATGGAGAGAAAAAAAGTTGTTCTCATAAGTTGAGGTATAAGGATACATAAAACTAATATGTAGGTGTTTATCATAAGACATGTACACCGAACTGACCCACATGAGAACTTCATATGGAGGGATCACCTATATCTATAGAAAAGACTCACATGATGGTTGTGTATATGATCTTTAGAATTGATATCACTAAGTTTTTTTATGTAAAAATGCTATAGTTTTGATTGTGTTATATGTTATCTTAGTTGAGATAACAAAGGGGCAATTATTTTATTGATCAAGTGAAGACTTATCACCCCATATGAATTGACAGAAAAATAATTCATTTGTCCTCAAATTGTATTGATCTAGAAATCATTGGCCAAGGTGAGGAAAAAGATTTGAAAAGAATTTTAAATATTATTCAAGTGATATTATATCATGGGGACAAAATTTTCATCACAATTTTGATCCCAGTACAACAGTCTAGTCCTCGTTACTAAACTCAGTCTTCCTCCCAAATCACTTGTGTTTGCCTAAGATCTAAGTGTTTCGCACACCTAGGAGCTTTCCCCACAAACTCTAACCAATTTTGGCAACCAAGAACACAAGTAATAGATCAAACACAACACTATCAAATTATGGGAACAACCCAATCTTTATTAATCTGTCAATCAAAGGAATACACAACAACAATGTGTGTGTGCTATGCACAATCTCTTCTCTACTTGCTAAACACATTTAGGCACATATTTATACAATAATACAATGGAAGCTACATAAGAAAACTGCCTCTAGGTAGATCCATTAAAATAGGACATAACATCCAACTCCCTTGTATCTGCCCCGTAACTGCCTCATAACTTCCCTGGTTTACCACCCAATATAACAACTGCCCAAATTGATTTTCCATGTTGCCAGTCTTCACGTGCAACCCAAATAGCCTTAGACAGTCCATCATCTAAGACCAGCGACGCTGCAAAGCATGACTCACTGTTCGCACGCACTTGTTATATTTGTTGCTGAAAATTGTCTTGCCCACACATGTTACCCCTGTATCTGTGTGTTTCCACTATCTAGCAGTGACTCATTAGCGCGCCCTAATGCCTAAAGTTGTGACAAACATCCCTCACTAGAAGGAGTTGACGCCCTCATGGGAGTTAGATCTAAGATAGTCTTGCACCAAGTCTTCAAATTGTCACAAGTCAGTGTCTTTCTCCCATGAAACCTCTTGATGACTATCTGCCAATTTTACAAGAAATTTCCATTTGATGATTTTTCTTATGCTAACCAAGTCTCCTATGGTCCATAATCTTCACAAATTCTCTACTCAAATTGATTCTTAATCATAGGTGGAGCCCCTAGTGATCTACTCCTTTCTAAATCCTCTAGATCTTCATGAAAAGGCTTTTGAATACTCACATGGAATGTGGGATGAAAGCTTCAACCTTTCTAGCAGCTTCAGTCTATATGCAACAACTCCCATCACCTCAAACGGTCCATCATATCTTGGCACCAACCCATGGTGCCAATTGTTTCCCACAATATTTTTTCCACATTTGTGGAGTCAATTCCAATATCAAACTCCAAAGGTCTTCACTTCGATTAAACATATTGCATCATACATTTACTTTCCATACACTTTTAATATGATTTAATATAATAGATATATTTCACACTTTAATGTTAAATCAAAACATTATTGATGAAAAAATATTAATTATATTAAGAAACTAGTCATAAGAGGTTAAGTCAAATCACCAATGATTTTTCTAATATCTGAAGGATTATGACATATTGTCAAACGATGTACTTAATTTTCAAAAATAAATTATTGAATCATTGGATTGATAATAAATTAAATTCTTTGAATTTATTTAATTAGAATTGAAATTTATATTTCAACCAACATTTTAGGAACCTGATGAGTCGTGCACATTAAAAACCATTAAACAAAGATTAAATTGGGGTGATTTAATTAAGAATGACTTGATTAAAATATATTTAAGAAATTAAGGCTAGAATTAATATAGGGATTATATTTTGTAGACCTATAAAAATCAAATACTTGATTAACTTAATTTCTAAATTTCTTGATTTAATATATGGATATTTTCAAGCAGGGAATTGATATTTTACCAATTTAAAAGTTTGTTTTTCAAATTTTCTAAGTTATGCCTTTGTATTTTTATGTAAAACTCTACGTAAGTCATAGAATGAGTAGAACTCTAGGCATAGAAATTTCTCTCTCTTAAATAAGGATTTAGAAGATTTCTCACTAGATAGTTCATGTGGATTAACGTTAGAGGTTGAACAATTAGATGACTTTTGGTTTGTAACAACGCAACCTTAAAACAATTAGGTAAAAAATATCTAAACCACTTTATTTATGTCTAATATGATCCTAAAAACTCTTAAATAAGTTTTTTATTATTTTTGTTATGTATATGTGTTTTGAAAAACCCAACAAGTCAATTCTCCCATCATGCTCATTTTGAAAGTTCTTATTGCATGCATTTTTACAAAATATTTACAAAGAAATTCATTAGTGGCACCAAATATAATATCATTAATATATGTTTTAAACAATCAAGATTTTTTTTTCTTTTTCTCTTTGTAAAAGAGGTGTCAATTTTGTTAATGTTTAAACCGTTTTACTAAGAAAGGTTTTGAGTCTATCATAACAAGCTCTAGGTGTTTGTGTTAAATAATACAAGGCTTTTTGAGTTAAAGAATTTTTTGGGAAAATAAAAACTTTTAAAACATGAGGTTGCTCAACATACACTTCTTTCATAATAAAACTATTAAAAATACACTTTTAATATCCATTTGGAAAAATTTTAAGTTGGCATAACAAACATAGGCTAAAAGCATTCTTATTAATTCTAGTCCAGCTACCAATACAAAGGTTTCTTTATAATTTGTATTGCCTTTTTAATTAAAATCTTTGACAACTAGTATAACATTGTTTCTAACAATAGTCCAATGTTCATAAACTTTGTTCCTAAAAACTTATTTATTCTTATTATTGATTGATTGTTAGGTCTGAGGACTAGTTCTAACACATCGTTTCTTTCAAATTGATTTAGCTCATTTTGCATAGCTGAAATCCAATAACCATCCCTTTTCAACTTCAAGGAATGATTTAGGCTCTATATGTGAAATAAAAGTAAAATGACCATTTATATTTCTAAGAGATGCTTTAATCGTAGTACCTTCAAAAGTATTGTCAATAATTAATTCAAGAGGCTGAGAGCTTACATACTTTAGCTCTTTTGGTGGTATAGAAAAAGCTTCTTATCATCTTTGTTTATTGCTTGTGTTTGGTTGGTCTTTGTTCAGTCTATAATTGGTGTCCTTCATGGTCTTATTATTGAGACTAAATATTGAACACTTTTATTAATGTCATCTAGAATCTCAATAATTTTGTCATTTTAAATTTCCTCAAATGTAATATGCATGGATTGTTTAAGATAAAATATTTGTATAAATTCCATATGCTTTGTTTGTGAAGGAACAACTAAGAAACATTCCAACATTGGATTTTGAGTCAAGTTTGTCTAAGTTATCTTTGGTGTTAAGAAAAAAATATTTTGAACTAAAAACTTTAAAATACGAGATGTTAGGTTTCTTCCTTATCCAATACTCATAAAGATTCTTTTTCAACTCTAGTCTCAAGGTAACACGATTTAAAACATAGCAAGAGATATTTACATCTTCTGCTTACAAACATTTCTATGTATCAAATTCATTTAACATTGTTCTTGTTAGTTCTTAAAGAGACCGATTTTTCCTTTCTATAACCCTATTTTGTTGGGGAGTTCTAGGTATTAAAATTTATGGTGATATCATTTTTCTAAATAAAATGACTCAAACTAATAACTTATAAATTCTCCACCATGATCATTTTTATGTTTACAGTGGGAAAACCTTTTTTTTCATTTTTAACCCTCTTTGAAAACTTTACAAATTCATAAATAGTTTTATTGAAAACAAAACCCATGTACACCTTTAAAAAATCATCAACAATCACAAACACCTATTTATTACCACTTAAGCTTCTATTTCTAGTTGTTCAAATAGATTAATATGTAACAATTCTAATGGTCTTTCAGTTAAGATGTGACTCTTGCTTTTAAATGAGTTTTTCACTTGTTTGCCCATTAGACAAGTACCACATAGCTTTTCATTCTTAAATGAAATATATAGAAGTCCTTTGATTAGTTCATTTTTAACTAGTTGATTTAGAATATTCATGTTTAACCTAGTCTTCTATACCAAATAAAACAATCACTTATATTAGCAATAAGACAATTACTATTCTCATGCATGCATCAATTTTACTCTTATAACCTTTTCTAATTCCTATAAAGATTACTTTGTCATTTTCAAGAATCAAACAACATGCATGGTCAAACATAATCTTATAACCTGTATCAGATAATTGACTAATACTAAGCAACTTACATTTTAAGCTATTAACAAGAAATTATTTTTTCATTTAAAGGTGAGGAATTACCTCCAATGTTTCCAACAACATTAATAGGTGACTTTTTCTCTTTTGATTCTGGTAATGCGAATCATCTTCATTCATATGTCTTGAGCAAAAGCTTTCTAAAAACCACTACTTATATTCCCTTGCTTCCTACATATAAAAACCAAGATGAAGTTTTTTATACATATACCTTCTTAGGTCTTTGTGATTAGAGGTGATTCCTTTTAGAACTAAGTCATATTACAAGGTTTAATAGTAATAGTTTATGAGTGTCCAAATTCATAGATGATATGTTTCCTTATAGAATTTGATCATTGTTTCTTGATTGATCAATTGATACAAAATAGCTTTATCCCATTTAGTAATGTAATTTGAGGCTATAAAGATATAGTTATACTCTTTGAAAATGAAAGCTATATTTGGCCAATGATGTTTGATGCCTAATATTAAATTACCATTGTTTGACCATTACATTAAGTTTATTAAAAGATACTTGTTGGATTAGGCCGAGTTGTTGACATTATAGACATCCTTTTGCATAATTTATACAATCCTTAGTTATGTCTAACCATTGAAATCAATGGGAAAAGCAATCTCATTTTAATGTTAGATAGCCAAGCTTTTCATAGTAGACGTCACCAATAAAGCTTCTTTTGATCCTAAACAAAATTCCAAACTTATTCCTTATGTATAATACATCTACTAGAAGTATATAATTGATCGTTTTTGTTTTGAAATACCTTTAAACATTCTTATAAATATTTTGAAGAATTTTTAATCTCATCCTTTCAATCCTTGTATGAGTTTAAGGGTGTTATCAAGATCATATTTGTGTTTGATAAAAAAAATCAAATATCTCATATATTTTTTACTTTGGAAACAATATAAATATTTTATTATAATACTTTAGAATTGTAACTTGCATAAAAGTGTTAATTTGTAGTTTCTCAACATCACACCTTTCACTTCTCTCTTCCTTTTCTTCTAAAATATCTTTTGGAATTTGATAAATAATGGTTTAACCACTTTAAACGTATGAGTTTCTCAAAAAAACCAATAGGACCATACATCATTATTGTGCATTTTATGCTCAACTTAACCTCATTAATCCCTAATTTCATGAACTTCTTGTAAAAGAAAGTCCATGTCTTCTTATTTAGGGAAGTGGACCTTATTAAGTCTAAAGCCTTGTTACCTTTTGTTTGCACAAATATAAAATGTGTGATTCTAACAACTTATTGGTAGAATAAAATTGGGTTTGTCTTTTTTGTAAGGATAAACACTTTGATCGAATGTTCTTCAGAGGGTTTTTTTTATAGTGGAGTTACGGATTGGAGATGGTTTAACATTTAGGGTTCTTGTGAAAGATAGATTTATCCCATGGGTTAAGAGGTGTGAGTGATATGATTTATATTGTAATTATAATTTAAGATCTATATTAAAAAAAAATAGATTTCTTTTTTCCTTAAAATAATGAATCTCTTTAGCATTGTATAATCTTTTTAAAATAAAATATTCCTATGTTATTTGCATTATAATGTCATTGAAATTTAATGACAATTCTAAAATTTTTTTATTTTTTTGTGTATCAAAGCAATGATATAAAATATTATGAACTTATAAATTTTATAGTGTAAAATGTAATATCTAAAAGAATAAAAGCAAATAACCAAAAAACTACATGAATGTTTTATGTAATTATCTTTTAATATTATTAGCTTTTCAGTGGGGATGTGAGACTTGGGACACGATTTACAAGTATACGATCAAAAAAAAAGTTAAGACTTTTATTTCCATCCCTAATTCTCCTCTCTTCTTCTACTCCTTTCGTTCTATCTTCAACTTCTTTTCCTTTAATTCTTGTCTTTTTATTTATCCAAATTCAATCATAGAGTTTTTGCCATTACACCTGGAATTCTTGCGCGTGTGGACGAGGCAAACACTTAAAACTCCTGATACCCTCTTAAAATGAAGAGAAGCAGCAGAGATGCGAAAGACTGCCAAGACTGAAGAGAAAATGCTCCCAACATCAAGTCCAAAGATAAATTACAACACACACACACACTGAGTTTTGTTTTGTACATGTTGCTCCCTCAACTTTTTGAAACAATCATAATTTATACACTGCAAATTGTCAGAGTTAACAAATAAGCTGTTGCCTCATGGGAGATGTATACAACAAGGGCATAAATGAAGGAATAAAACTGAAGGAAGTTAAATATGCAGTCATTCCATGTTAAATAATTGAATCCATACTGCAGGTTTTTATTGAAATGGAAGGGTGGCTTTAGAATTTCTACTTACTGGTCAAGAGGCATCCACTCTAGTTCTACTTCCAGTTCACCAGATTCAACATTCTGAAGCTTCAATGAGATCTCCTGCATCACCTTCCCATCAACAATGTTTATGATGCTATCATCTAAAAGGGCATTGTCATGTGATTTCAGCCATTTCCCAATCTGCATGTTTCCAAACATTTCTGGGTCCCCAAATGCCATTGCTGATGTTATCAATGGCTGGATGTCAATCTCTGCTTCCCCCATTATATCATCAGCCGAAAACGTGTCATGATCAAAAACACTCTGCAATCCATAACATCAACAAGTATGACACTTAGATCAGTATGAACCAGTTTAGAAATAACCTGGGATATGTCTTCACTAAAGGATAGAGACGAAAGGATTAATTTAGTGAGATGTACCAAATTAGTTTAAGTAACAGCAAATTGATAGCAAATTATTATATGATGTATGATTATATACCAGATTGTATATCTTATATGAGTAATACCATTTAACGCGTGTTTGGCATTATAATACAATCTATTTTTGTAAAAGTAGTTTTTATTTAAAAATGATTTTTTAAACTTTTGATATTAATATATTAAAAACATATATTAAATTAATTAATATTATTAATTGATAGCTTTGGATCTATAACTGGATGAGAATAACGGTTGATTACAACATCATTCTAAAATGAGAAACAAGCTTACCAACTTTATGGGCCCAAAATCCTGTGGAACAGATAGCATGAGTTCTTCATTCCAGACTGGATTCAAGTTGCTCTTCACCACAGTGGTTTGAACAGTCTATTTACTCAAAAACAAATTTTATCATCAATGACTAGCATCGAAGTCAAAGCAGCCCCTTCAATTGCTTAATAATAATCTAAAATATCTGTCTATCAATGGTGTGTGTGAAACTCCATACAAGGTGAAGATTTCATATATTTTCCACTACAGTAAAAAAAGATTTATGAAGCTCCAGTCAAGCTATGGCAGAGGTATGATCTGATGGCCTACCAAATGAACAGTATATTGGTATCAGCCATTTATCAAATAGTTGTGATTAGAATTACCCTTGATAAATTAGTATAAAAGAAAGAAAAAAATCTCCACTTGGTGCCAATGATCTACAAATATATATACATCATTATATGAACCAGTCTCAACCATGGATTTTGGGAGATAAAATGGGAAAATTTAAAGAGAAAGAGACAAATTCCACTAACCTGTTTCCCAAGAGTAAGGACCACATATGGATCACTTGACATCATATCTCTGATAGCTAAATTTATACCCTTTTTCACTTTAACCTTCACTAATCCAATAAATTCTACCATGCCTTCCTGTAACAACTTTTCAGTATTATCCAAGTATGAAAAGGAAAGCAAGAAACAAAAAAGGCAAAACAAAACTAACCATATTCTTTGATACACTCGGAATTTGAAAACTATCAAAAAGCTTTGTGGAAAAACTTGACTTGAGAGAAGATGAGGATGTCTTCCATGATGTAATCCGCAAACTAGGTTTCAAAAACTCTTGAAGCTCATACTTTGACCTATGAGAATTGAAATAATAATGTATAAACACCATTAACATCCAATCTATTAACATTAGTAACTTTCTTGTGGTGACACTATGCAAGATCTAATCTGCCATAACAGAGACTTGATCCATCCATGCAAGTGACACATGGTAAGAAAAAGAACATGAAAAAACAAATGACAGGATGGGACTTGAAAGGCAAGTCATTTCTAACCTGATGTACCTCATACGCTCCTCATAACTGGAATCTGGTCCTGGCTTTGAAACTCCTTCTGGGAAAAAGGCCTCATAAATTGCATTAGCAGATGAGTTTCCTCCAACTTCAGTCATGGCATCAATTTCATCAGCAGACCATTCATCCAATGTGACGGATAAAACCTGGACAATCCAAACTAATCATGTTCTAAAGAGAAGAGAAGAGAAGAACCACTGGCTAGCACACAATAAGACCAGCTGTAAGCATCATGTGGACATCAGCTGTAGTTCATACTTTAAAACACATGCATGCATTTACATGCAGGTTTTCCTAACCCAATTGGGGTTATGACTTTGAACGTTGGTTTGGTGCCAATAAATAAGCACCCTGGCAAAGCATTCAGTTATGTTATGGCGCTCTGATTCTACAATCAATTGATTTTCTTAAGACATTGATTTGTGCTATTTTTTCTGTTCATCAATTGGCTCTACAGTAGATATAACAATAAAATACTCGTAGAAACTTCACAAGGTTGCAGATAAAGAGATTATATAATTTCATTTCAAAGCTGTAACAAGATGTTATGTCTACTTCTCACTGCAAGCAAAAACTGTCACTCCAATTGCAATATTTGATTAATTGGATTATACTACCCTACAGCAGTTCCCAACATCGAAAAAATAAAATCAGAGGCAAGATGGAATAGATACCTTTGAGATGTGTGTACCAAGGCTTCTGTGTACCCCACAGCATTTTAAGCATATGAAAACCCCAATATTTGCTGATCTGGAGGAAAGAATGTTGCCAAATTTCTTAAAATAACACAAGGGAATAAAACAAAACAGCTAAAATTTCTCATTCTAAATATCTCTCCAATTTAAGTGGTTAATTCCCTTGAAGCATATTCACAAAATGTCTCTTTTCAGTATGTTAATATGAAATGTGTATTTTAGTTTATGTTAATATGAAATATTCACAACCATAAGGCATTAACATTATTGAACTTACGCCCATTTAGGATCTGGAGCACCACAATCAGCACAAAAGCGATTATCACTTTGGAGCAATAAATCTTTTAATCTTCTTTTACCTTTCCAGAAAAAAAAAATGCTGCAATTAAGTTTATAGAATAGATAAGAAAATCTTCTTGAAGCAATCAAATAAATAGATAGTGAAAATTGGAGGGTATTACAATCATCAAAAAGATAAAAGACAAGGTACTTATTTGCAGAAGATACAACAAAAAGAATTGAATCATGCATCCTTATTAGTCCAGCAAAAAGAGAGGTGTCCATTCCAACAGGAAAAAAAAAGAGCCAAAAACGATTTATATTATTTCATCAACAAAAGTAGGGAGGAAAGTGAAAAGAATTAAAGGAGCTGAAGCATTGTGAACATCCTAGGAGCACTACTCTCGCTACTCCTCTAATCATTGTTCATCTAAAACAACAATACAACGTTTAATTTCACAGCATGCACTAAAGATTTTCAACCAGTAGGATGATTGCACATTTGTTACTGGATAAACAAACACCAAGAAAATTTTCATGCTATGAAGCGATATAGTTTGTAGAACAAATTCGACTTGGCCAGTCCCCTTAAAAAAGTATGTCAGGGCAGAGATGCAGTTTATTCTTCTATGAGGACATAAATATTAAATTCAGCATCTCATGGGGAGCTTCTCCACTTGTTGCAAATTGAAGATCCATGATATACCAGATTATTAATTCTCCAAAATCTTATTGAGATGCTGATGAGAAATCTACACAGCGCATTTCTGTTTCCAAATAGATAGGGCAGTCCCATATTATTCAAGTGAAAATTATGTTTCTTCAACATGGAAGAATAATGAAACTCTTAACCATCAGTAACTGTACAAGTTTCTAGAGAAAGAATTCCCAGAAAGAAAATGCATGATAAGTACACTTCTGAACCTCAGAAGATCTTACAGAAACTAAGTATCATGTCTAAACATATCACAATTCAAAAGGATTTAACATTAGGAGTGAATCAGATTCTTAGTTTCAGATTCAACAGCATGAGTTTTCAGTTTCGATGGTGAAACTACATCCTGAAAGTTGAGCATTTAACAAATAAATATGTAGCTTCACATGAATATCCACAAAATAATACCAACATATGATTCTAATTCACCATCCTGAAAGTTGAGCATTTAACAATTAAATATGTAGCTTCACATGAATATCCACAAAATAATACCAACTTATGATTCTAATCAGTGATATGATTTGTCACTTGACAGTCATAAATTTCCCACAAGGAATTATACAGAGTTCCAAGTCAGAGAAATCTCCATTTGTTTTCTTGTAGAGAATCTAAAGCATTAAGAATTAGGACAATCCAATTTCACAGGACGAAAAAACTCCATGCAAAAGCCTAGCATGCGAAAAATCTCCAACTATGTTCCTTCCATCTTCTAAATAAAGAATTCAGAGCTACTGCAGAAAACTATAACCTTAGAAACATTCAAATTACAGTAGCTAAAATGTTGAGTGTGTAATACTATATTACTACTTCACCACCATACCTGAGGCAGCATGCTTCAGCTCTGAAAATCGGCTCATTGCTTCAATAATAACAAGAAAACATCCAACAAATCCTGTCTCCACCAAGCTATTTGAAAAAAATGACCAAAAGAAAGAGGAGCCCAGTTCAGTAACGGTAATACTTAAGCTTAAGACTAAAATCTTTGAACAAAAAAAGAAGACGTTTCTCTTTTGACCAGAAACCGAATATATCCTAAATTTAGCCAACAAAGATTAGAGAACCCAAAACTAGGGATATGAAGACATAGCCAGAAATGAGCCAAACAAAAAGATGAACGCAACATAATTTGTCTTTTGGTTGCTGATAAAATGGAATTATGTCTGTGACGCTATAATGGCATCCCAGAAAATAGAAGGCGGGAAATTATATAAAAATGAAGCAAAAGATTAATTTTTGCGATCTTTAGGCAGACCCCAAATGAAAAGAATTCCAACATGCCACATCAAAAGCAATTCTCAGCATCCAGACAACACCATAAAAATTACTGGCATGTCTTCTAATGGAAAACGAACAAAAAGTCACATCAAGAAATGGAAAAATGAATCAATTAAATGATCCATAAAAAAAATAGAACACAGAAATAATAATAGATTTGCAATCATTTAAAGGAAAAAAAAACTACCGTTAACTGAAATCTGATTTCATTGCAAAGAAATGAGAAAGACTGGGTGATCTAAATAAGGGAATCCCATTACCAGTGAAGCTTTGGGAATGAATTGTAATCTGATTTCAATCAAATCCAAGGCCTTAAAGATTGATTATTTGGTTCTTCGGGTGAAGAGGGGGGGAGAAAGGGAGAGAAAAAAATGTCAAAAGCTGCAAGCTTTCACACGATGAACACAAATAGTAAAACAACACACCATAATGATAAGAACTATGTTATTTTTTATTTATTTATTGGCTATAAAAAGAAAACTTTGTGTTAAATGGTTGGTCAGACACCCAGAGGCTGTAATTAATTATATATTCCATGGATTCGCTCCCCCTCATCGAAGTTTAAAACATAATTTTTTTTTATTTTTGTGTCTTCTCCGTTTTTTTCTTGCCTTTTCCCCTGGCCCCATCTAGCCTCACATTTGAGACCAAACAAGGAACTGGTCCTTCATGTTCATCGTTCAACAAAGTCGACATCGCATATATTTTATTTTTTATTTTTTTTAATACCAAAGTCTTAATAGCAATACTAATATAATTCAGTTTCAAAAATCTCAATCAGCGTTTAAAGTTTTTAAATTAAAAAAATATGTAATAAACATTTGACTTATGAGATTCTGTTTTCATTGCGTTTCAAAAGTGTTTTTGAAAGAAAAAAAATTATTTTAAATAAAATAGTTTTTGTGTTCTTAGATTATTTTCATGTACTAATGTTAAAAATAATTTAGGAATTGATCGCATATAATTATTTTTTTCTAAAAAATATATTAAATCATAGTTTATATATATATATATATATATATATATATATATATATACAAAAAAAAAAACAGATGACTCGTATAAAAGTCTTCTACAGGTAATGCCACTAAAAGTCCTTGCCTGTTGACATTAATTAGCTCGGCCTGGATCATTTTCTAGAATTTAAAGTGTCTTAAAGATGTTCATAAAGCTAAAAAAACTCAAGCCTAGTTTCCAAAATAGCTGGATGTACTTAGAAGCGTCTGTTTTTATTATGGCTACTGGAAAACATGTTTGAAACCACAAACCCGAGATAAAATCCTAAATCAATGTATGCTAAAGGACCAAATAAAGAAAACAAAGATGGAAGAACCAAAATGGAAGAAAAATCCAAGGGACAAAAAAATTAGGAGGAATCATTATGTGAATCGACAGTGAATCACTGATCCCTTTTAGTTTTTCTGTAACTAGTTTTTTAAAGATACAAAACCTTTTGACCTTATTATTTGTCTTTCTCGAGTTTCAAGCAAGGTTATCAATCCCGTTCCGTTTCGGCCGGAACGGCCCGTTCTAGTACAAAATCCGGGACAAAACGGCGACGTTTTTGTCCCGGGTTGAATTCCGGTGGGATCCGGAAAATCCGGTCAAATTCCGGTCGGAACGCTCCGGTTCCATACCGGGCATTAAATATCCGGAATGCACCGAAAATCGGAACGTTCCGTTCCAAACAAAAAACCGGAACGGATTTTACAACCCTGGTTTCAAGTTAAACCGTGTGAGAGTTTTTATAGCATGACCTAATGGGTTGACTTTATAAAAATCATGATGACAACCTTTTTTTATCTTTAATACGATGATTTATTGGAATGACTCTATTAACTTAGATTAATTGTCAAAATCACAACCCAAATCATGGATACGATCATAATGTTCAAACTCAGATGATTAGTTGTCTCTTTTTTTCCTTTCACTTCTTCTCCCTTAGTTAGACCTTCATTTGGCTTGTGTGTGATGTAATTCGAGACTAAATTAAAGAGTTATTAAAGATAGTTCTTATAATATGACCTGATCGAATTGGTAAATTAAAAGACAACTTGGGATGACTAGAAAAAGATGTGAGTAGACTTTAATATTTTTTTCAAATGACATCATTTTCTTTTAATACTGAGATGATGCATTATTGGATAGACCTCGGTTAACCAAGATAAAAAACAACATGATAACTTGATTGGCTAGTTGTCGTTATGTTTTCCCTTCCCTTATTTTCTCTCTGGTTAGGCCTTTATTAGGTTATGAAATTTAAGACACAATTAAAGAATTGTTATATAATCATGGACTAAATTGAATGAAATGGGAAAAACAATATCAACTACGTGTAACACATGCATAAGGGTGTGAAAGGAGTTGCCACACTAGGGAGGTGCATGGTCTTCATTAATGATTATAGAATCATCTCATCAAGATCATACTTTTAATTCAACACGTGGCAATTGTTGATCTTCGGTGTGGCTCAGGTGACCAATTCTTCTTCACTTTTATTTTCCTCTCCCATCCCCTCAGATTTCACCCTAGTATTTGTTTTTCTCTTCAAGGACAGAGAGGGCTTTAATTGTTCATGATTTTCAATTATAGTCCCTTAAGTCTTAATCTTTTAGAAACAAAAGGATCTGAATATTTTCTTACAAAATGAAGTACAACAAAACAACATGATGTCTGTTTTTCACTCTACGAGAAACTCATATCAAGCCAATTAGAACAAGCCATCAAGGGAAATCTAGAATGAAATCAATATATGATGATCAAATTGCTTACAAAATAGAACTATATGGAATGAAAAAAAAAGCATTATACAAATCCATATTGCAATAAGACGAATAGCTGCCACAATTGAAATAATGAATTGCCAAGGCTATTTTTTAAGTGTTTTCTAAAGGACTGTTTGGGAGGGCACTTGTGATTGCTTTTGAAAGTACTTTTCATTTAGAAATACATCAAAATGATATTTTTTTTGAATTTTTTAAAAATCATTTTTGATATTAGCACATCAAAATGATTTAAAAACATACAAAAAAAATTTATTTAAAATGAATTTTAAAATTTTTATTTGAGAAAACAGCGATACAACCGCCCTCCCAAACAGCTTCTAAGAGTCAATAAGAAGTTGGCTCACCTAAATTTATACGTTTTATGTATTTTTTTTCGAAGAAACAATCAAGTTGAGAATATTAAAAAAAATGCTTTGAGTATATGGAAAAATCACTTGGCGTGACTTTATATGTTTAATGTTGTATGGCTTAAGAAGGATGAAAATAATGCTGCCACTTCCCTCACCCCACTCTGATAGAAACAAGAGAAAGTGGAAGGCCTATTTTAAGGATTTTGACGTGTAAATCCCTTTTCCTCTTTGAGATTCTGATATCTCCACTAGCCAATTACTATCATTCAGCATAATGTTCTTACTGGTAATGATGGATGATGAGGTGGGCAATGCATATTATTATACTATATATTAAAAGAATTCATGAGTCAGTTACTGTGCATTATGAGTCACTGTAAATTATAATAGTGTTGTTTAGTTTTCGAGTCAGTTCGGTTCGCTGGTTTACTGATTTTTTTATAATTTTGCACAGTACAATAATCATTTTGTCCCTCGAAAAAGACAAAAACAGGTGCTGGCTGGAGGGGTGCCACGGTAATTGCATATTTTTTATCCGGTTTGGGTCACCGGTTTATTAATTTTTTTATATTTTTTTGCATAGTAAAATAATCATTTTATCCCTCGAAAAAGACAAAAGTTAGTTATGCCCGGGAGGGGTGCCATGAGAATTTCATATTTTTTAAAATGGCTAAATACAGATATGTCCCCAATAAAATAAAATTGAAGACATGGATGTAGGGGTGTTACGGTAATTGACCAATTTTTTTTTCTCTGAATATTGTGGCGCGTGTGGCACACGCTTCTGACAGTAGTCAGCCTCACGCACTCTTCGGGAGGTGCATGCGAAGGCTCTGACTGCCAAAAATGTCCATTTGACGTCTCCGTGGATGCGCCACCATGTCCTCTTCCTCATTGTGTGGCGTGTGGCTTCATACGGTGGATGGGGACAAGATGATGGGCGGTTGAACTCCCCCCCCCTTCCTTTTTCTCTCTTCTTCACCCTAAACTACATGTCAACCCCCCGGTTTTATGGGTTTTTCATTTCAATCCATGCTCTTTTAATTGTGTTGTATAGTCCTTATTTCTGTTGTGTAAGTTTTTATTTATTTCAATTGTGTCCTTCGATTTAAATTGATTGTATATTACATTTTCATTTTAGTTCTTATTCTTTTAATTTCCGGATTGCTTTTAAATCCCTTAATATTTTCTGTACAAAAGATTTGATTGAAATTGATAATATATTTGGTTTTCATTTCGGCCCTTATACTTTTAATTTTTTATTTTAATTCATTTTTTTCATATTTTTGAAATAGTCTCTATTTTTGTCCATGTTTATATATGTGTTTTTAGCTTTGGTGAGGTAGCATGTTTTTGAAAAAAATTGTTCTTGAATTTTAGTTTGTGTTTATGATCATTTGAAAAATTGATATTTCTGTATTTTTTTTTCCGTTGTTCTTTCTTTTGGTTATTTTTTATTATTATTTTATTATTTTCACGTTAAATAATTTTTTTTAGCTAATAATTTTTATTTTTCTCATTTTTTTGCTTACACTTATGTTAAAGTTATTGTGCTTCTTTTTCTTTGATTAAATTTTTTTCCCACTATTAATGCAATAATAATAATAATTTTAGTTTTTTTTCTTACTTCCTCTTTTATTAATGTTTTTGATTTTTTTCTCGAGGTAATTTTATAATTTTTATTGTTTTAACAATAATAGTAATGATATTTTTAGATGTTAAGGCTTCGATGTTCCTGCTGTTATAATAAGATGTATTAATGTGTTTTATTATATCAAACCTTGCATATATAAATATTATATTTATATATTTTTTTAATTTTGTCTTTTAATTAAAATTGATAATATTATTCAAATAGGCATGAAAGCAGCTCCATATTTATATTGAGACGATGCCCTGTTCATATTACTGTGGGGACAACAAACATGAGAGATCTTCATTTCCAGGGAAATGCTATTCAATTCTTTGTTGGTTTAAATTGAATTTTAATTCCAAAAAATATTGAAATCTCACATAATGCACAGGCAAGGACAAGCTCCCACCTTTAACATTTTCTAAATATCACAACAAGGCCACTCTTGACATGTAAAGGGAGTAACTCTCTCATTGTTCATCATTCTAGAATTGAATCCACAACTTCAATGCCACTCACTCCTTGACACTGAACCCATCTTTTGTAATTAGTTAAGAAATACAGGTGCTACAATGAACTCATCAACGACCACATTTGACAATATTTACAACATAAGACTAATAATCTTACGGGGGCACTAGAAATTGAAGACATGGATGTAGGGATGTTACGTTAATTGACCAATTTTTTATATTAGATTTGATCCTCGTTGTTTTGATTGCTATTTATTTTGTTTTTAAATTTTAGATCATTAGAAATTTTTGCTTTGTGATTTGTTCTTGTTTTTCTTATATGGAGTAATATCGGTATTATAACTCATGTCATATAATTTAAAGATTTGCCCAATTTAACTTTGATCTTTTTTAAAACAAAATTAATCAAATTCATCCTTTTATATTGGTTTACTGAGCCTTAAGCTTCATGATTATTTCTTCTTTTTATAGGATTATAACCATCTCATATCTCATGTTGCAGGTTTTTTGAATTAACTCAGGCTAACACAAAGTTGTTTCTTTCAATTGATTTTTTTTTAGCTTCTCCTTTTTGTCATTTATTTTGCTTGAAAGTTGACCTCTACTTTTTTTAATTAAATTTCTTATATGCGAGGCTATTTTGGCCTCATGAATTTGAATATATCATGAATTTGGTATGCTGACTCTATTTTCTCATATTTCACCCATGATTTCCAACCAATTAAATCCTCAAGGTTCAGTGTCTTTTTATAAAATATCAATTTCTTTAATTTAGTCCTTAATTGATTCTAAATTTTTAATTTTCATATAATTTTATCTCTTGTTTCAATAGATTTACTTTGTAAAAATTAAATTTGGTGTCCAAATTTTTTTTGATTTATTTTAATCACACCCTTGATTGACAATAAACTTTCAATTTTATGCAATTTTATTTTTTTGATGAACTTCAATGTCAGCCTGAAATTTTTGCACCTTTTTTCTTTTTGGTTCTTAGTCTTTAATTTATGGAATTCAATCCTTAATTGATCATTAAACTTTCAATTTCACCCTTAATTTCAATCATTTGAACCTTCAGAGTTTGGTGTCTTTATATATATTGATCTATGGCTGAACTTTCTTTAATTTAACTCTTATTTGACCTCAAAACTTTTATTGTCTTGCAATTTTATCTCTGATTTCAATCAATTGACTTGGTAAAAATTAAATTTGGTTTTCAAATTCTAATCTTTTCAATTAATCCCAAACTTAATTTTTCACGGATTAAATCTCTAATAAAATTAATTTGACCTATTTAAAGTATTATTAAGTTTTTGCACCTAATTAAATCATTTAATTGGACCCAAATTAATTCTTAAACATAATTAAACTTTAATTTGACCTATGATTAAATTAAATTATCCTATTAATAAAAAAAAATCTAATTATGCCCTTAGACTTAATTTTTATTTAGATTTGTTCAATAATCATTTTATTTTGAACTGAATGTTTTTCATTTTTTGGCATAAGAGGGTACAATCACACTTTCTAATTTGTCCAAGATATAACTTAAGCTGTGTTTGTTTCCCGGAATTCACTTTCCGGGAAACCACTTTTCAAACTTTTCTGTGTTTGTTTGCCTTCCGGAAAGTTGGTCAACGGGAAAAACACTTTCCAGTCAAAGAAAAAATTTGGCTTGGTTTTTCGGGGAGAGTGTTTTCCGGAAAATTTAGGTGGGAAAAACACTTTCCGGAAGTTGTGAAAAAATTTAGAAATGTCATTATTTGCTGATTATATCAAATTTGATCCTCAAACTTTTGATCCTCAGATTGCTATATATAATTTGTTTTGAATATTTATTTTTTCAATTCCATCTCTTAAAATTTAATTTTTTATATTAATTTTGGTACTTATTTTTTATAATTGCTATTTGCTTTTTTTCTTATCATTTTTTTTTATTGAAATTTTTTTATCTATCAAATTTGGTCCTCATTTTTTTTATTGTTACTTATTTTATTTGAAATAATTTATGAAATGTTAATTATTATTATTTTAATTTATTCACCTTTCATTTTTTTAAAATTTTTAGATTTGAGCTCTATTATTTTGATTATTATTTATTTTATTTGAGAAATTATATTTTTTTTCAATTTCATTCTCATTCAACTTTTTAATTTGTAAGATTTGTTCCTCATTATTTTAATAAACTTGAAAAAAATTAATTTATTAATAAATTATTTTCCAGTTCATTTTCCATAACACAAACAAACACTGGAAAGTGTTTTCCAGTTTATTTTACATAACACTGTCAAACATCGGAATTCACTTTCCAGGTATTCACTTTCCAGGAATTCACTTTCCCCGGAATTCACTTTCCAAAAGGAAACCATTTTCCAAAAGGAAACCACTTTCCAGCAAACAAACGGGGCCTTAATTTTTCAACCACTTTAGTCCATTTTTTATGTTAAGTGAATTTGAGGCGTAACCTAGAAATAGGTTATGATAGTATCCTTGGTTAAAACTTTTTTTTTTTTATCTCCTTGCACCATTTTTGCAACAATTTCAGAAGGTTAAAACATTTTTTTTCTAAGCATGAGTACACAAACAGGGGAGAGGAGTGGTGTGTTGTTTGGAGCTAATAAAAATTGTTGGAGAGAGAAAAGTATGGTTAAAGTCATAACAAAAGGCATGAAAAAACAAGAGTTACAAATAGGGTATGCGTGAGGAAGAAAACGATTAGTTTAACCCTTGCACCAAAATGACATTGTTTTAGTGTTTTTCTTTTATTTGAGTGAACTCACCATTTCACTCACTAAATAAAACATAACATTCAATTTAAGATGAAATGACGTTGCTTTGACTCAGAATAAATTTTATGTTTAAAAAAGTCCTTCAATTCCTTTGATGTTTTTAATTTATTCCTTGGATCTTCAAATTTTTTATTTGCCATTTTCAACATTATTCTTAATATTTCTTCTTAATTTAATCCCTAATAGCATTAAAATGATCCTTTTACATTGCCACCTTTCCCAATCTAGTCTATGGCTTTTTAATTTTCAATTATTTAGCTATTTTTAAAAAATATTCTCAATATCCCTTCTTGATTTCATCCTTAATTGTGTTTTGTTTTTTTTTCAATTTTTATTCTTGAAATATATTTGTTTTGAATTTTTTTCATTATAATAGTTTTGGCCTTTCTGGGGATATTTGAGATGGGTAAAAGATTGAGTTATGATAATGCCTTTTTTTATAATGTTTACGATATAAAATCTATGAAAAATGTTTTTCTATAAGCTTTATTTAGTAAGCTTGTAAAGAAAAGATAGCATCTATGAAAAAATCTTAAAAGGTGGTCAAATTGAGAGGTCATCAACCTTAAAAATTGAAATTTAAAATAATCATATAGGATTCAAATTATAAAGAGAAATACTTTGGACTTACATTTCCAAGAGTTGTATAAAACTAAAAAATGAAGAAAACTTTGCAAACGCCTTTAAGACTCAATAATAAAAAACAATTATGTGGTCATGTAAGACCAAAAAATAAAGAAAAAAATTGCAAGTTTCCTCTTGATTCTAAAGTAAAAGAAACATTTGTAACAATCCTTTAAGAATAAAAATTAAATAAAATTTTATAGGAGTCATATGATATTCAAGAATAAAGAAAAAAATTGTGAGAGTCTTCTAAGACTCAAAATGAAAGAAAGATTTGTGGGATTCCTATAACACTTAAGAACAAAGAAACATTTACAAAGAGTTCTCTCAGATTCAAAAGTAAGGAAAGACTTTTAAGAGTCCTCTAAGACTCAAAAGGAAAGAAAGATTTACAGAAGTCCTCTAAGATTTAAAAATAATGAAAGATTTATGAGAGTCCTTTGAGACTTAAAATTGCATACAAATTTGCAAGATTCCTTTAAGACTTACAAGTAATGAAAGATTTAAATGTAAAGAAAGATTTGCAAAAGTCTTTTGACATTTAAGAATAAAAAAGTATTTGCAAGAGTTCTCTAAGAATTAAAATCATAAAAACAAATTCATAAGAGTCCTCTAAGACTTTAAAGTTAAAACAATATGTATATGAGTCCTCGAAGAATCAAAAGTGAAGAAATATTTGTGAAAGTGCTTTATGACCCTAAATCATAGGAGCCTTATAATAATAGGGTTCAAATAAAATTTTACAAGAATCGTTTGAGTCCTTAAAGACTAAAGAATAAGATAATATTTACAAGAATCTTTTAAGAGTTTACATCATAGAAATATTTGCAAGAGTCCTCTAAGACTTAAGAATAAATAAAATTCTATGAGAGTTCTTAGAGACTCCAAATCGCAAGAGCTTGTTGATGGAAGTGTTAGACTTAAATTTGTAAGAAAAGTGTAACACCTCACTGAACATCCCCATAGCTCCTAGATCTCATGATGTACTACTATGTTTTCATTCATATTAGACAAAAATACTTGTGAAGAGGCCATAGTCTACACTAGGTCATTCCATTATGGATTCTTAGGAGTGACACATGTTGTTTAGTTCCTGAAAGTTCCTCATCTTTTTTTGTATGTTTTTATCATATTAAAAAAAGTAAAGTTTTTCCTATATTTAAAACCTACCATGGAAAAAGCTTTTAATGAAAAGCCTAAAGAAGAGTTATAAGTAGAGAAGCTTATAACAACGAAAGATAATTGAGAGCAATCAAAGGCATATATCTTTACAATTATTTGAAGGCTTCTTAAATGTACTTAGTGTTATATGTGTTCATCCTATAAAAATTCAAGGTGCTTGAATTTTTTAAGTATACAAGTATTGAATGTCTTAAGACTCATTTGAAGATCTATTATAGTAATAGGTATAAGTGATCAAGAGTAACAAACTTCAAATCCGATATTTCCATGAATAGCTAAGTGGTGTTGCTTTTTCTTAGTATATGAATTTGGATGGAAACATGATAAGGAAATGGAGGGATCTAGTTAAAGCATTCATGCATTAATATATATTTAATATAGAAATAGCCCTTGATAGGTTAAACTTATAAGATATGAAAGAAGAGCTAAAAGATTGATGAAAGAATATGTATAACATTGGCAAGAAATTATAGCTTGTATCCAACATCCTTTTATAGACAAATAATTGGTCTCTCTTTTCATAAAAAAAAACTCTTAAAAATCAATTTTATAAATGTCTATTAAGAAATGAATCTATTAGCTTCATTGAGACTGTGCTCATAATTGAATAAGTGGAATAGATTAAAAAAGCCTAAAGAATTTATGATATTGTTGAACTTGAAAGAACATGAAATTCTAACAAGAAAAAAAACTTAAAGTACATCATATGAGTGGTCACATTTACCGACTAAAAGATTACTAACACCATAATGAGAGGCTCTGTAACCCCTACTTCACTCAAAACAGCATGACTAATGTCACTCCTCCACTGTATCCTTTACTTTATCTTACCTACACTATACCACTAAATATCTCAATTGCAATTATAGATAATACGAGCTGATTTGCCCGCTTCGCTTTGCTTTTTTTATCTATGTAGAAAATTAATTGATTTTAAAAATGTTGTATTTTTTAATTTTAATATTTAATTAGTATAATTGTAATTGATTAAATTCGTTAAAAATAGTTTTTTTCAACCAAAATGTGATTGAATATTGTTATTGCTAAAAAACTTTTGATAAAATTTGTTAGAAAATTTGCTAAGAAGGTGAAATGATTCATTAGGAATTTGTTGTCACGGATACTCTGGTTAAAAAAAAAAAACACAAAAAAAAACCCAGTTAAAAAAGAAAAACTGACTTGGACAGTAAAAAATAAAAAATACATGTGAAAAAAGGTCATTGTTTCTTAAAAGGAAAAAAAAAAAGAGTCTAAAATATAAATTTAAATTCAAAGCCAAAGTTTTTTTTTATAAGATTTATTCATCATATTATTATCTTAAATATATTTAAGAATACCGATATTAATTTTTTTTTGCAAGAAATTGCAGGTCATTTTTTTCTCTCTTTATATATTTTTAGGTGATAATATTAAATAAATATTAAACACATATACTTAGTCTCACATACTATATAGTGTGATCGAAATGGGAAGTGATTTTTATAGTTTTTTAATTGTAGATAACCTAGATAAATTTGTAAAAAAAACAAATATGAGTTGCCTGTTTTCCCCAGTAATATTAGATATGACACATTATAAGTACAAATATTGCAATTGTTTTTAAAAAAGAAATATAAATTTTTTGCGTGATATAATTATTTATTTGCCGTCTAAAAAGAACAGTGTAGTCGAAACGGAAAGTGTCTTGTATATTTTTTAATTGTAGATAATGTAGGCAAATTTGTTTATCTTTTGTTTTTTTTAGTTGTATTTTTTCCCGGGTAATATTAGATCTTAAATATTAAAAATCCAATTTGTTTTTTTTTAAGAAATAAACTTGAACAAAAGAGCACAAAATTAAAATTCACAGCAATTTTTTATTTTATTTTATAAGATTTATTCATCATATTATTATATTAAATGTATTTAAGAATGCTGATATAAATTTTTTTCCTGCAAAAAATCCAAGGTCATTTTTTTCTTCTCTTTTTATATTTTTAGGTGATAATATGCAATAAATATTAAAACATATAATAATGACTTGTTTGTCGTTTCAAAGGAACAGTGTAATCGAGACAAAAGTGACTTGTATCGTTTTTTAATTGTAGATAACTTAGGTAAATTTGTCTATTTTTTGTTCTTGAGTTGTCTTTTATCCCCAGTAATATTAGATACAAAATGACTATTGTTATTATTGCAAAAACAATTAAAATTATCAAATTATCCCGAAAGAAAAAACACTCAAAAACATTAACAAAAGAGTAAGCAAGAAAAAGAATATATTATTATTATTATTATTATTATTGTGTTAATGATGAATAAAGAACAGAAAAAAATAAAAGAAAAAAAAATCATACTATTTTTTTTTAAAAAAAAAACATAATTATCAGGGGAAAAATTTATCTAACTTGAAAATAATAACAATAAAATCAAAAAAAATAAAAGAAAGAGAATATAAAAAAATATAATAGATAATAAAACAAAACAAAAAATTATTAGCTGAAAAAATCATTTAATTTGAAAATTTCAAAAAACTATATGTTCTACGTTGCGGGATGAGTAAACAATTTTTATAGGATTTGCTGGATGCAAATAAAAATATAATTTTTATTCATGCAAAATTTAATATAATAAAATATCTCAACACCCCCTAGTATAACAATAGCAAAATAAAAGTTTGAAAATCTAAAATTATCATTGCACGGAGGATAATTTTAGTCATGGTACGCGTAAACTATCATTGATACCCTAGTTTTAAAAAATAATAAGAATAAGAATAATAAGAATAAGAATATAAAAAAAAGGGAAAGCAACTTTTGCAGACAGACATTTTTAAAATCAACATTGTAGAAGGAAAAAACAAAAACATGGTAGTTTTAAAAAATAAAAATAATAAGAATAATAATAAAAAGAAAAAGAAAACAGTTGCTTTTCCAAATAAAAAGAAAAAAACGTATTTTAGAGAGAAGAGAAGAAGAAGAAAAAAAAACGTATAAAAAGGGAAAGCAACTGTCACAGTTGCTTTCCCAAATAAAAAGAAAAAAACGTATTTTAGAGAGAAGAGAAGAAAAAAAAAAAACAAATTTGTTGGCTGAGGGGTTCGAACCTCTGCGCGCTGGATTTCCAGCGCGCAGGGGGCCGCTCGGCCACAGGCATTTCTTAGTCAGTTTCTCCATAGAAACTATAAAACGTATCTATGTGAAAAAAAAAAAAACAGAGACAGGTGCACATACGCGCGCGAAGTAAGAGCTGAAAATGGTCAGTCCACAGTGCACATGAGTGTAGGTGCACAGTAGCTGGCCGAGCTCTTTTAGCTATTAGTGTAATGTTTTCCTAAGCACTGTATCTCTTTCAATATCAACCGCAAGTCATTTCCCAAAACACATAACCATAAAATACTCAAACATTTTAACAATATTCAACAACCTCCTTACAACAAACACACTCAACCTTTTTACCTATAATTTATTAAAAACACAAGTTGATACCAATCATACAAAATATTTAAAAATTATGTTGGTATATTAATTAGACATGGTTGGATATCTGTTTAGAGAGATATAAATGCTTTTAATATAGACAATAACCCTCATTTTAACCATACCAACACCAATGTTAAGGGCATGAATATGATGATTTTAAAGATATGATGTATAGCAAGAAAATGTAAGCTTTAAAAGTACAAATGGCTAAATTATTTGACTAGCTAAAAGTTTCAAAATATATTAATAACCTAGAGGAAGAACAACTCGTATCATGCATTTTTATAAGTTTCATCAAAATTAAGGGCATGTATTTTTTTACACTTCATGCCCTTAATTATAAGTTTCATTAAATAATTAAAGACATTTTTATCTCTGAGTCATTGAGACTTTGTTATTTTTTTGAAGTGAAAATAAAAAGTTTTATTTTTTATTTTTATTAAAGCATCTATCTGAGGATAGTAAATTCCTTAGAATCTCGTCCTCAATAATTTGAGATATTTTTTTATCTTTTCATATTATTTATTTTTTAAAAGAAAAGGAACATAATGAAAAATAATATAAAATGGAAAAAAAGACTAAATAATTATTTTTCAAAAAATACTTATTTTATTTTTCAAAACTAAAAGATTAATTTATAATTTTCTTTATATGTTTAATAACTTTAGTGTTTTTGTTATTCTTTTAATTCCTTAGTTTTCTTTTTTAATATCATCAACCTTTTATTTCTTATGAACAAACTAGAAGTTATAAATTTTATTTTTATCAAAGAATCACAATGTGGATGGCAATATTCTTAAAATAGTATTGTTCTTAAGAAGTTAAGACTTTGTTTGTTTTCATATGAAAGCCCAGACTCTATTTTTAAAAGATGATTGAAGATAATCAATATGAATTTATGTAAATCATTCAAATAGTTTCAATATATGCATTTACATATTATTATCAAAGGTGAAGCATTTGTGATTTTCTTAGTTTCGAGGATACATCCATCCTTATCATTATGAGTGGACCCGAGCTGGGTAAACAAGACTTACAAAGGCCTATTAAATACAAATGATAGAGTCATTTTAAAATATAACCAAAAGAGACATTACAGAGCATAATGTATCATTTATCATCTTTTTTCAAGTTTATTTATTGTACTTTATAACTTGGATTAGGCCATATTGTTGGGTCCAAATTCTAAATCAATATTTAGGTTATACCTTAATAGTCTTTTACCTTCAACACACACACACATATTAGTTTAGGAAAATCTTTAACATGCAAGTGCCAAAGGTAACTTTTATCACTAAAAACAAACACAAAGCAACTTATCTGAGGTAGGATGTTTTAGGATGATTTTCATCTTTCTGTTAGCATAACCAACCCCTTTAAAATATTTAAAAGACTAGTTAGGGCTCCTTATTACTATAAAACTATATGGTGACTTCTTTTTTAATTTTACCATAATCAATCCTAACTAGCTTGTTGAAATATCTCCTGCAACAGCTAGTGATGTCTTCACAAGAAACCATAAATGGTTATATCAATGCATATATTTCTTAAACATGACCTTATACATGTCCTTTTTATAAGTTAAATGACTTTATTATATGTAGCAATCAACCTTAATGAGTACGAACTAGTTAATCACGACCATTCTTTAAGGGGTATCTTTTATCAACCATTAAATTTTAGTGATTGGTTTTTGATTGTTTTTTTTCAATCTTTTGTTTTGTTTTAATGATTTTTCAGGGTGATTTAATTATTTTAATAGTAATGATAATGCCAATAACATAAGGATAGATTTTCTATTATTTTTATCTGATTTTTGGATTAGACGATTTTATGATTTTTATTGTTTGAACAATAATAATGATAATTTTAGTGATTTTTTTTTGACAAAATATTATACATTTTTTTAAAATTATTCAGGTCAATTTAATGATTTTTACTATTTGGGCAGTAATGTTGATAATAATTTTAACTGTTATAGTAATAATAATGATAGTAACGTGGGGATCAATTTTTAATATATATTTTCTTCTTTTTGGAGATAAAAAAATTAACTACTTATTTTTTTTTATTAATGCAGGTTCTTTCATAATTTATATTTTGTTTGTTTTGTTTAATTTAAATTGAATTATAAAATGAACTAATCTTAATACAATGTATTCAATAATTCAGGTATCTTTTTTCTTTTTTTAATGACTATAATAATTTTATACTGCTTATTTCATTGAAACCTACTAAACAAATAAATTTATATCCATTTAAAATTCATATATTTTATAGAAAACTTGCACTTCACAAAATTTCTATACAGATTTATTATTTTATCTAAATTTATATTATAATAAAAAAATCACATATAATTAATATTTTTTTACATTGAAAAAAATATAGTTTCGCTCGCGACGAGGCGTGGGTGCCATGGCTAGTAATTAATAAATGAAAACAAAAACTTGGGTTCCCTCTTAAAACAATTGTTTTTTAAAGTCTGGTTCTCAGTATAAAGCATCTAATAATTTTATTAATCTTCACACATTTGAGTTTAATTTTTAATTGTGCACTTGGTTTGATTTATTTATTTATTTATTTTTATCAAAATCTTATTTATAAAAGAAGACGAATGGGTTTCCTATAGTAGATTTCAAAATCCTGAGCATTTTTTTCTTAACAGGCTTAAGTTCCTCTTAATTTGTATCAAAATCTTATTCATAAAAGATTTTGAGAGTATTTATTGCATTTCTCAATTGGCATGAAAAACATGAGAGCTCTGGATTCTCCTAAAATGTATTGGCTACCATGTAATTGAAGGTTGTACAATGTATTTTAAAAAATAGTTTTGAAAAAAATTAAAAACTTTTATTTTTATTTTTTATTTTAAATTAATCTTTTTAATATTTTTAAATTATTTTCACATATATTAATTAAAATATTATTTTTAAATAAAAAACATTTTCAAAAATATCGAAAATAACTCTTTCTTCGAACATATACTAAGTTATCACAGGAAGAATAGTGGGGGTCACTCACGGAAGAAAGTTCTCGAAGTCCGCATCCCCTTTCTCCCTGGACCCCACGTGGACCTTATCCATCCGTACACCTCAGAACAACCATACTTCAATATTAACGGTCAAGAAGTCACCTTCAATCCCATCCACTCGCTCGAAGGGACCCACCTTCTTGTCGGTCCCGAATCTCTTTCTCCTCCGAATCCAACGCACCATATTTGCTTTCCACCGAAAACTGCTCGACTTTTAACCACCTAAGCCCCCTGTGCCCTTTATGACGCCATTTTGCTCTCTAGCCTATGACGTCAAGAGAGAGGGAGATTAACTTGCATTTGAGTCAAGGACAGCAATGTAAATTCATATCAATTACCAAATTAAAATAGGTATGAGGTATATATAAAACAAAAATCTAAAGGTACTGATTTTTTTTTATATAATATTTATTATTATATATATATATATATATATATATATATATATATTATTCTATCTTAATTATATGGTGAAATTACCTAAAATACTCTTGGAAGCAAAAAAAAATAAAATTTGAGATAAGGGTTTTTTGTGTTTTCATAATTTTATTTTGTTATTCTAATGTCAATTGAAGACTATTTATTATTTGAACAAATATAAAAAATAATAAATAAATAACTAAAATGCATAATAACACAAAATAAAATGCCCTTCAAATAAAAATAAATAAACTTGGATTCAAAAGGCTATTAAATCTTTTCAGAATATTTTTTTTAATTATAAAGTCATCCAATGAGATATTATGTATTTGGCTAAATAAAAAAATAAAAAAGTGAACTTGTGTGTATGACACCTAAAAACACATAAACGCTCGCACACTTTGAACATCACATGCAATGTTTTTTAGAGTTAAAAAAAAACAATTGAGCAAATAACATGTTGCCCTTTTTCTCTCTCTCTTGATGATAATATTAATAATTACTTTACATATAATTATATATAAATATAATATTCACAATTTTTCATAGATCTATTTCTTAATCTTTGTTTAATTTTATCAAATTCATTATTATTTTAACTGTTTTTATAGAGCTTAAAAGTTATTGAGTAATGATTCTTTTTAATTTAAAATAATATTTTTGTTAGAAAAATACTGAATTTTTAATTATACATATAGTTGTTTTTTAATTAGAACTATTAAAAGTTCTTATAAATACTTATTTTAATTACTTTTATATTTTATTTAAAAACTCATTCTACAAATATAAAAAAATAAATATTTTGTTAAAAATAAATTTGAATAAGAAAAGATAATTTTAGTTAAAAAAAATATTTTTTTATTCAAAAGTTAAATTTATTTAAAAACTAATTTAAATTTTCTTATATTTACGTGCAAAAAAAATAAATGATGAAAGACAAATGAAAACTACCTTACCAAATATGCATAAAAAGAAGAAGACGCAGAGAGAGAGAGAGAGAGAGAGAGAGCTGTGTTTGGATAGACAACAGTGTGTAAACACCTGGAATAGTGAAAACGGAAGTTGATGTTCTTATGATTTCCCCAAACAGAAGCAAAAACACAGGAAAAATTTCTCCTGTTCTCCTTTTATTGTTTATTAACCTGCAGCAGCAACGGAGAATTGTGAAAATCAACAGAACAACAATAACCATAAAACTGCCTGCTTCTCTCTCTGCAAAACAAAAACAAAGGGAAGTTTCTCTTTAAGGTAAATTTCGAACCCCTAATCCATTTCATTTTATATTTTTTTAAATAAATGTTTGCTTGACCGAAACTTCCTTCTTCATTTGTCATGTTCAATTACTGATGGAATTTTAGTTTTTTTTTTTTTTGGATTGCGTGCGTTTTGTCTGGAATCAAAAGGAAAATTATGCTATTTTCTTAGTTTGAATGAGGGGATTGGTAATGCTTGTGAAGCATTTGGTTTTCTGTTTGGTTTCTTTTCATCTCAAAGATTGTGAAATTCTCTTATTATTATTATTATTATTATTATTATTATTATTATTATTATTATTATTATTATTGGTGTTTAGGCGAGTTTAGTGAGCTCATGTTTTGAGAATACGAATCAATTGAGAGTCAATTGAGAGTTCGATTTGGGGGAGTTTGAGTGAATTGGATTGATGAGGTACATGAGTTCATCGTGAAGAAATATAGACAAGCAAAGGGAGACAGAAACTATTCATTATTAGTTCTATATTACAGAGTTTTATTCCAGTAGCTCTTTACGTGGTGTGAACCTTGTCAGCAAGGTGGATGCAGCAGGGGTGGTGTTATATGGTTTGCTCATAGTCATTTAGCTAATATTACGGGAAATCATGTAAATTAATGGTTAGATTTTATGGTGATTGAAAAGCAGCACTATGCTATGTTTCTAAGTTATTCACCATGAACAGCTTGCTTGTGTTTTATTTGAGTTTTTAGCACAATCCTTTATCAGTTTCTCTCATCTGCATATCATCCAGTAATGTCTTGAGAAAATCTTTGATCAGCGACTTTCTCATCACCATAATTTATGTATTGTTTCAATATAAGCAGGTGTTATTTGAGAACCCTGTTTTACAATAGCATTAATTCTGCAATGTATGTATTGCTTATGCAATTGAATTAATATTATGTGTGGTATCTTTTTTTTCATAATGTGATTGTGTGGAAAATATTTGGCAAATTTCTCTGGTTTGGTCTACTTTCTTTCATCTTTTCATTCAATGGTCGAGCTAGAACTGCTTTCCTGCAATTCGAGCGCTGAATCTTCCCCTCTGGTTGGGATAGAAGTACCAGTTGTACTGAAGGTCCATTGGTATCTTATGCAACCAGTGCATTACGAAGCTTGAAGTTAGGAACTTCAAAACATGCTGGTTTAGCCACATTTTTGCTTATCCAAATGCAAAGACAAACCTACTGTATAATTATTTTCAGTGGGGAGATGTCTTTGATAATTATACCTGAATAGTGTAGCTCCTAGCTATCAGACCTGTTATAGTATGACCTTGTCTTGTGTATTCAAGTCCTTGATTTCTTAAGCAACAATCATTTTAAGGAAGAAACTCTCAAATATTTTTCCTTTTCCTTTTCTGTCTTCTAATGCTTCATATCATCAATGCTGTATTGTATCCATCCAAGTTGTGTTGTTGTTTTGAAGTTGTCAATAGCGCGCGCACACAAATTGCATCATAATGCTCTTGTATCTTATTGACCTTGAATTTTTTTTGGGCGTATTCTGTGCTTCCAGATTTGAGTTCGGGGACAGTGAACATAACAGCCTCATGACATCTTCTGTGCATAATCTTTCTGGTAATTTTTTCACAATGTTTTTGCAGATTTGTTACCTTGGAGTTACTACTTTAGCTATACAATGCTTTCTCTATAAACGGATGGAATGTAAAATTTATTCATGTTTATATCATTTGCCAATTTGGATATTTTATATTATTATGTTTTGACCTTGAACATAGGTTATCAGGTTTCATGTTTTTGTTGTTTTATTGAACTTGTCTCGACAATATTTTGCTCCAATGGGCAGAATCCTAGTTGAGATTTCCAACTGTATTGCTTTAATCCTCTTGATCCTCCTTAAATAATAGTAATAATAAAAGAATAGGAAGGATGATAAACATTTCCATATATCATGGGAATACTATGCATATCATTTTTGGTGAGAAACCTATATTCCTGTATGGAGGGAATCTTGTAATTGTGAAAAAAAAATTTCTGAGATATTTGGTTACTCTTGGGTGTTGATTGGTAATAAGGAATTGAATGATGAGAATGAGAATGAAAGTTTTATTTATACTTTGCATATGCTTGGTTGAAAGGAATGAAAATGAAATTAAATATGGTTTCATCCCCATGGAGAGGTGAGAAAAAAAATCAAGGAATGGGGTTGTATTTTTTCTTATAAGAATACATGTTATGTCTATTCAATGCATATCATCTATTTCTATCACCATGACCACCTTCATCACTACCACTATTGGTTTTGATGGTAACATTTTGTTTAAATTACTCATTATCTCCACCATCAACTCCACTTTTCTTCCACTGCTACCTCCCATTGTGGTGGCATCAAATTGTTTTTGGAAGATATTATTGTTGTTGCTATACTACTATTACTATCACCACCTCTTCCTCTTCCACCACCACCACCACCACTATTATTATTTTTCCCACAACCACTGTTGCAGAAATCATTTTTTAATCATCATCCCTTTTCATCTTACTAACCAGATATTAAAACTTTCATTATGATATTATTGTTGTTTACTATACTACCGTTACTATCACCACCTCTTCTTTCTTCTTCACCACCACCACAATTAAGAAGAGTTATAACGTGTGGATGATTCACAGTAGATATAGACATAGTTTACTATGGATTATTATAGTGTAATTACTATTGTTCCCTTCAGTTAGAAAAATTTAACAGTTTGTTTTAGGGTTGTTTTAGGCTTTTCCATAACTTGTCATTAACTAATTGTTTTGGGGATATTTGTGTTTTTAACGGTTATTTTGGACAATGGAACTACGGTTTTGCCTATGGTATCAAACATAACAATGTTGACCGGGCAAGGCTATTTCGGTTTGCTCATGAACAATGAAATAACTATTGTACCATTGAATGAGAAAAAAATTAGAGTTCCTCGGTGAGGGTATTTTTGGTTTTTTAACGTTTGATGAACAGTGAAACCACAAATGTGCCATCAGAAACGACAAAATCAAAGAGGTAGCATTGGGGTGGTGTTGGTATTTTCATATGCATTTTTTCATTATTATCATGGGCTCTGGATGATATTTAGGTAATTTTATATTTTTTTAATTCTTTTTTTTTAAAAAAAATGCTGGAGCGTCTCATCGACACGCTATCAGTTGTCTTCTGTCTGTGCCTTATAGACAACATGTGTAACGTCATTTGTTGGTTTAGAATATCCATTTTCCATCTCACCGGATGCGCCTCTGTGACCTCTTTAACATGGTGGTGCGCATGTCATCGAATGGTGGTGGGAGACTTGCCGATGGGCGGTTGATCATTTCCCCCCTTTTCTCTCTCCTACAGGCAAAACTACGTATCATCCTCTTTGTTAATGGTTTTTTCATTTAAGTCCTTGGTCTTTTGATTTTTTCCCCTCCTGATTTCTTCTATAGAAGTTTTGATTTGTTTCAATTTTGTCCTTCAATTGAAATCGATCATATATGTTATTTTTCATTTTGACCCCTATTCTTGTGATTTTTGGTTTGTTTTTAATTCTTTTAATTTTTTCAATCTCGTGGTTTCTAATTTGTTTCAATTTTGTACTTCAATTGAAATTAATCATATATTGTGTTATTCATTTCGACGACCCTTATTCTCTTAATTTTTTGTTTGGTTTTAATTCGTTCATTTTTTTTCTATCCTTCTACGGTGGTCGTTATCTTTTGTTTGTCTTTATGTATCTATCCTACTAGTTTTGGTTCCTCATTTTTTATCATTTTCTATTTTGTTGGGGTTTTATTTTTATTCAATTCATCCTAAAATTTTAATTTATGTTAATAATCATTCTAAAACTGATATTTCTTTTTTTTTCTTTTTTCTTTTTTTTGTTTTTTCATTATTTTTATTTGTTCTTCAAATCAATTTTTTTTTATTCTAATAATATTTATTTAAGTTTTTTTTTATTTTTTTGTTTGTTCTTTTGTTAAAAATTTTTGGATTTTTTGTTTTAATCTTTGAGATAATTTTATACTTTCTCGTTGTTTATGCAATAATAGTAATAATTTTAGTGATTGTTTTTTTTTATTGTTTTCTTGCTTTCTCTTTGTTAAAGTTTTTTCTTTTTCCTTCATAACAATTTAATAATTTTCATTGTTTAACCTATGATAATAATTGTAATTTTATCTGTTATAATCATGATAATAATAGTGACATTACTAATGATAATGATGATAATATTAATAATTTATTATAGTGGTTGTGGTACTTAAATTAACAATAACTCATAAATAATAATATAAATATTTATAATAACATAAACTATTATCACAATTATATTCACAATGATAATAATACTGATTTTCCTTTTAGTCCTTTAATTTTTTCCTTAAATTATTTTCATTTGTTCATCAAATCAAATGATTTTTTTTAATGCTAATAATATTTTTTTTTATTTAATCATTTTTTGACTCTTTTTATTTTTTCTTTTGTTAAAGTTTTTTATTTTATTCTTAAGAGTAATTTTATGATTTTCATTGTTTACATAATAATAATAATAATAATAATAATAACAACAACTCATGAAATGATAATGATGATAACAAATCTAATTTATTGTAATAGTTGTGGTGTTTATGATATTAATAATTATGACTGATAATAATAAAAACAATAACTCATGAAATAATCTTAAGAATATAAATAATAACAAAAATAATTATAATAATTATATTAATAATTATTTTAATGATATTAATGACAATGACATGTTAGTTATCATACTAATGGTTATAATCATGATGACAATAGTAATGCCTAAATTGAATCAGAAAAAAAGAAGCATGAGCGCATGTTTTGATTTGCTGAAAGTCAAACTTGCTGATAGTCGACTTTTCATCCCTTTTCTCTTCCTTGGAACTAAAAATGCATACAAATCCTCTTTGTTTATGATTTATGTATTTCAGTCCTTGGTCTCTTGATTTTTTTTTTCGTTCTAATTTCTTCCATAGAAGTTTTGATTTTTTCAATTTTTTATTTCCACCCTTATTCTTTTAATTTTTCATTTGGTTTTAATTCCTTTAATTTTTTCGATACTTCTAAAGCAATCCCTATTTTTTTATTCATATTTATGTGTCTAATCTCTTAGATTTGGTTTTTATTTTTGATCATATTCGCATTTATTGGGGTTTTATTTTTATTTAATTGAGTCCTTAAATTTTAATTTGTGTTAATGATCATTTTAATGACGATGTTAGGAATCATAATAGGTATTGCGATAACGACGACGACGATAAGAACAATAATGGTGATGTCAACGATAATTATGTCAATAATAATTAGAATTTTAATTATTTATGATAATAGTGGTAGTGATAACTATAATTATTGAATTACTGAACAATCATAATAATAAAAATGAGAATAATAACTAAAATAATTTATCATTTGGTGCTGTATTTGTCTAGAATTAATTTTGCAATTCTCTCTATATAGTGTTTCGAATCTCATATCCCGGATTAATAGTTTGAAAAAAAATTGTAACTCAATGTTATCTGTAATTTTTTATCTTAATTTTTTTAAAAATTGTATTACTTAACATTAGTTTTTGAAAAAAAAATACCATGCAATTTTTGTTGAAACCTATTCATAAATTTATATCGATTTAAAATTTATATATTTGATTAGAAATACAAGCTTTTATTAAAATTCTCCCTAGATTTATTATTTTGCCCAGATTTATAGCATTATGAAAAAATCTCACTCTTAATATATTTTTTTTACATTTTAAAAAATATGGTTTTGACTGCGATGAAGTGCGGGGCAAATGACTCATTACTTTTATTATTTTTACTACAACCAGTGTTGATGAAATCATTCTTTTAATCACTATTCCTTTTCATCTTACAAACTAGATATTAAAATCATTCTTAAAATCATTATTCTTTTTCATCTTACAAACTAGATATTAAAACTTTTGTTATGATTCCTTGTTTCGATTTGAAATGCAATATTGAAATTAAAATGTTATTATGACTCCTTATTTGCATTCCGATTCCTCCATCCCAGCTCTAGACCTTTTATTCTTGGTAGCACCCTAGGATTTTCTTGGGATTATTTGATAGTGTGCATTAATGTTTGTTGTCATACATATAGATGGTAAACTCAGAGTGTCTTCGCTTATAATGTTTGAGGTGCATGATCAATTTTATAGCACTAAATCAAACTATGGCTCTCTTTTATGTTATCCAGCCTTTTCTGAAGCTTGTTGTGGTTTTAGCAATCCTCTTTTATTTGAAAATCCCATGCTTTTAATGTTTAACTATGATAATAATATTTTTAAAAGCTGTTTTCCAGATAATAGTGAAGCTGATGAGCAGCAAAAACACTCAGAACCCCAGGTACAGTCTTCTCCTGCAAATGCACTGGCACACCCTGGCATCTCACCTCCAAATGTTCAGTATACAACTCCAGAGCTTGGAGCAGGACATGCTATGGTATTGTCTACAGAACAAAATATTGTTAATTACTGGTGGTACAATAACCTATTGAATGAAGCAGGATTTCTACTTTGCCTTGCATTCCATGTTTAAGAACAATTCTCAATTTGTATGCCATGACTTTTGATCTTTCCTTTAAACATACTTTGAAAAATCAGAACTTTACCACAACTTTGCTAAAAATTTTTTATCCAATACTTGTTTCCATCAAAGAACTACGCAATGTGACATACTAATCTCTCTCTCTCTTGATTTGAAGGCACCGGCAGCTTACCCATATCCAGATCCTTATTATAGAAGCATCTTTGCTCCATATGATGTTCAGCCATATGCTCCGCAGCCATATGGTGCACAACCGATGGTATATATATATTTTTTTTTAATGCTGTATGCTTGGTTGTTTAGGAAACATGGCTGTTCTTGTGATATCTTGACTTGAGATTGCATTTAGTTTAGGCCAAATTTTAAGAAACTTGACCTTCAACAAATTTCTAAGTCTCCCTTGAACTAAAAAATCCCAAATCTTCACCACCAAACTATGACTCTATTGCACTGTGGTCGATTGACAAATTGTATGGTTTTGCTGATTTTGACCATCATAGCCCCACAAACCACCAAGAAAACCTGCTACTTACCATTTAGCGGATCACTTTCCTCACTCATTTCACCAGTTTTAACACACTTTCTCTGTTTTCTTTTCCTTCTGTTGCTTATTAACCAAGAATGCACACTCTTTCTTCAAATTTCCAAAATCAACTTCATTCTCACTCCCATAAAAAATCTAAGATACCAAAGATTAAAGCTTTTCATATGGGTTTTTCAAGGATAGTTGCGGTAGTTTTTATTGGGTTAAGTTTTGATTTTGGTCCTGTGGATTTTGCTGTATGGTATCTTGGGTTTGATGGGTCACTTTCTTTTCAGCCATTTTTCAGCAGTGGTGAAGGGGTTTGAGAAAAATTTAAAGTGGAGAAATGAGATTGAAGAGATGAATTTAGAGCCAAAGAAATGGCAGGCAGACCCATCATGTGTTGAGGGCAATTTGGTTATAGGGTGTTGGCGAGTTTTGGGTAGAGAATTATTTTGGAGCTAATCTATAAAAAATGGAGAGATGGCCCATAGAGAGTGAAGAGAATAAAAGGTGTTGGTTCACTTGGGGTATAAATAGGTAATTGGTGTTTTATATGGAACCCTTTAATGGTCAAATGGTCAATATCAATGAATGGATGGATACATTGTAATGGCGTCGTATTTCAGGGTTGAATTTCTGTGATTTTATGTTTATTGAGGCCTTTAAAGGTTCACTGAAAGTGTAACTTTATTGTTTATGAGCGAATATCAAGTAGCTCTTTAGCATGTATCTTTAAAGATTCGTTTATGAGGAAACATTTCTCTCTTTTTTGGGAGGGTACATATAACTCTTGAACGTATTATCTGATCAGGTCCATCTTCAATTGATGGGAATTCAGCAAGCTGGAGTTCCTTTGCCATCTGATGCTATTGATGAACCTGTGTTTGTTAATGCAAAACAGTATCATGGTATCTTGAGACGACGACAATCTCGTGCAAAAGCTGAATCAGAGAACAAAGCAATCAAGTCTCGGAAGGTACACTGTTGGTTGTCTGAAGCCAATTTCATTCCACTGGCATTTGATATTGTGTTTTGTTCACCTAATATATTAGAACCTAAATAAAGAAGGATTACATGAATCTCTTGCTGTTATTGTTTCACAACTGCTCATATATATTTTGTCAGACATTTTATTCCTCTCTTACTTTAGGTCAAGCATGTCTATGGTATACTTTTCAAAGACTGTCTGAATTTAGCTCAGAGTAATATGAAACTCAAAGAACCTAGGTTTTCTGATTTCACTGGAAATATTCCAGAGTACCTGGAATGCTCTGATGCCACTCTATGATTACATGATTGTGGCTATACATGTTCAGTTTTAGGCTATTATCCTCTTTGTTTACTACCATGTTACATCCGAGTCTTTGTGGCATCATGTCATTTGTGACATTAGATGTTTCATGACAACTGAAAAGTAATCTTGCAGCCATACTTGCATGAATCTCGACATCAGCATGCACTAAAAAGAGCTAGAGGATGTGGGGGTCGGTTTCTCAATTCAAAGAAAAAAGAGAATCAACAACAGAATGACATGGCCCCAGGTGACAAATCACAATCTAATATCAATCTTAATGCCAATAAAAATGATATTGCTTCCTCAGATGACAAGTCTCGATACACTGGAAGTGACGGTGTTGCATGCGATTAGCTCAGGAAACCCATAGCCCTATAGTGCCAGTATTTCTTTCTCTTTGGCTCTACCTACGAGTCACGATGTATAGCCTTTTCCAGTATGTGGTTTGTAGAATGTTGCAAAGATGAAGTAGGCAGTGTAGTTTTCCAGTATAGCCTTTATTTTTTTTTATAGTTGTTGCGCTTTCTTCATGAGGAGAATGATGGATAAGTTTGCTAGCTTTTATCAAGACTTCTCTGCACAAAATTGGAGTGATGTTAATTGGCTGGGAGGGTTATGTTATTACTCTCAACTTACCAAATAAGACAGGTATTGGTGTGAATTATGTTATTTCTTGTACTTTTTCTGTGGGGGTGGGATCTGCTCGAGCATGTACCTGGTGAGGATGGAGTTGCATTGCACCATGCTTTCCGTACATTCAACATCTTCTTTTCAGCATCACGAGTATAGAAATTATGGGTGACTTGAGCCTCTGATTGGTCGAAAATTTGATTTGTTTGCAGCCTTATTTGAGTGCGAACTCGAGACTGAAGAGTGTGCTGCGCTGAGTCTCGGCCTGTTGAAGTTACTTGATAAGTTTGTTAAGAAGGTCAACACTTTCACTTAATCTATTATATTATATACTAATTGGAATATAAAAGTTAGATACAATGAAATGCAAGAGAATATATTAAAAATTAAATGTAAAACCCACTTATTTTACGTCATGATAAGTTTGGTGATATATATTTTGAATTAAATGACTAACTAATCTAATGATGTAATAAAGAAATAACCTAAATTTTTATTTAATCAGAATTACTTTCCCTCCCAAGTGTTCTCCAATTATATAATACAAGGTTTGTTTATCTATTATAATACTGTATTTACATCGACAATTCACTGTAATTCATGTAGTTATTTTTTAAAAAAAATAATCAAATGATTTTGTTTTATTTGAAATAATGATGAGCATCTCTCTCATGCTTTATTTGATTGTTTAAACCATCGAAATAACATTTTACGCTTGTTATCCAGGTTTGATATTTTCTTTACATTAATTTCAGCAAATCTATCAGTGCTTGAAACCCGCTTTGTTCAAATCAGCTGACACACTTGCATGTGCGTTGTTCTTGGAAGGTCCATTAAAGAACTTCTCCTGAGGTTTCAATGAATCACTGTTTTTGAGATCCAGTACTTGAATCCAGCTTCTGGGTATTACCATAGGGAAAATCTTTAATATCATCCACCAATAGTAACATCAATTACAGGCCTATTTAAAAGCTCATAAAAAACCCAAAAAAACTCACAAAAGCCCAAAAATAATAGAAGTCTGAGGGGTTTCCAAAACTTAAAAACCAAACCGAACCGAATTGGATCGATTGAAACTAGATTTGGTTTGGTTTCCATTATTATTTTTGTCATTTGTGATAATTATAATTTGGTTGTTTTCTAAAGTAAAAATTGAATCGAACCGAAAATCATCACCCATAATATAAGTAAAGATAAGAATTAGTTTGTTGATGTCTTAGCCACCTTAGCATCAATGACACAAATCAATATTAGGGGGAGATTCAAGCAATAAACATCAAAAGTAAGTCTCCAAACTCACTACTACACACTTGAATAGTCACTAGATAAAAACCATAGTATAATAACATCAAATGGTTAATTTAGCACTAGTAATATCCTCTAGGAGCTTTCAAGATGAATGAAAAGACTATTAAGAGAATAACTATAGATTACTACTTAGATGGTAAAATAATGTATAAGAGGTCATTTTTGCAGGATTTTACACAAGTGTTTGAATGAAAGAGAAGTTGAGCAAAGAAGTCCACGAGAAAATCTATCACTTATTCTAATAGGAATATAATGGCAAGACAAATGTACTAATCTAGATATTTCTTGCTAACTATAAAAAGGATTATGTTGACTATGTTAGGAAATATCACAAGTGTTAGATATATAGTGATCACGATAAATATACATCAAACATCCTTGTTTTATATGACCTCACCTTTAATAAATCAGGATTGGATATCACATGATCAATCAACCCAAAGGATAGCAATGAGTATAAATTTATCTTGGTAACCATCGACTACTTCACTAAATTGATAGAAGTGACGCAATCATATTATTCGATAGTTTTACCCATATTTATCTGGTTTTTTTGCCTATGTTTTATATATAAAATACCTTGATATTCTTCCTTTTTTATGTTTTGAAGCTACTTTTGGATAAAAGATTCAAAAAGGAGTAAATTGGAGGTAATTGACATATTTAACCTTGAATCGATGTTTTGTGCAGAGCTTGAGCTCTAGAAGTCGAAATGAAGTGATTCTAGTGGCATTATAAAGATAATATTCATAATTTTTTGTAAATATATGGCAAGAAAAATAAATAAAAAATAGCTTGTAAATCGCAGCCTTCAAAGTAAAATCAGTGTTTACCTTCGACCATTTCTATTTGAATAACTTGAGCTAAAGAAGCTTGGGCGGGGGTAAATTAAAGGTTAAATTGAAGAGATTTAGGACCAATGAAATTAGGGACCAAATTTGGGCTAAAAACTAGGGTGGAATTAAATAAATTCAAAGTTTAAAGGTTAATAAAAGATGAAATTTAAAAAACCCAAGATTAAGGACTATTTTGAAAAATATGCTAAATACGAAGGGTTATTTTAAAATCTTAATGGGGAAAATGAAATTAAAAGAGGTACTTATACCCTATTTTAGGTCAAAACACCAAAAAAAGTTGTTTTTGTCATTGCCCTAATAAAAATAAAAAATAAAAGTCAAACGACACATTGTATGACATTGTTTATTGTCTTTTTTCTTTAGCCATGAAAAAAAGGTTGATTTAGAGTGCCTTTTTCAAACCATTTAATGTACCACCTATGCGTAAATGAGACAACAAACACATCCTCTGGTATCTTTGAACCTATACTACACCCTCAACCATATTCATATTGATTTTCCATCCAAAGAATCGCTAAAAAGTTAAACCAAATAGACTAACCCAATCTACTTTGAAAACCAAGATTGGTAGTATCAAATTGTTATTTTTTCAACCAATGGTTGAGGTTCTTTCTAGGCTAATCAATGGCCATGATTCATTTATGGAAAAAAAAAACCTCATATCCCTCTTCAACCCCTATAAATAGGGGTGAAATTCATGAAGTAAAAGTAGAGAAAACTTGAGGAGAAATATTATATGAAGAAAACCAAAGAAAAAAAAACAACCACCACCCTACACCTATACTAGAAGAAAATCTAAAACAAAACAAATCTTTTTCCTTAATAACAAACAAAAAACCTATGCACAATTAACCACAAACAACCACTCCATGGTTTCCTTTTCTTTCTTCTCAAGTAACCACCATAAGCCACCAATGATAGGAGAACCACCACCACCAAACACCTCTCCAGGTCAAGTATACTTCTTTTCATACCTTAACACCTCTCCAGGTTAAGTATACTTCTTTTTTTACCTTTCCACATATATCATGCTTGGATCATTGTATTATAATTGGAAAAACAAACCTACAACATGCATAACAGATTTTTTGTTATTGACAATATGTTTTGCTAAAGGTAGTAACAATAAGGTTGGGCCATTAGTGAAGCAATGATGCTAGGTCTCTTGCCTCAACTCAATCAAAGTCGTTTGGTTGGGTTTTATATAAAAGATCATTTACATTATTTGATGGCTCATCAAAAATAGGTTTGGGCCTTATACTCAATAAGTTCATCCCATATGGCTGTGATAAACCCTACCCAAATCTAAGGGTGCATTTGGGATAAGTAAATAGTGTCTTTTTTTGGTCCTTATAACATGTTTGTCAACACTACCTTGAGACATTTTAAATGCCTATCATTTTAGGCTAAGAGTGTATTCAACAAACATGTCCTCCTTTTTTTCCCTTTAGTTTTAGTGTCTTTATTTTAATATTTAGTCAAACAAGCCTTAAAACAATTTTAAAGTTTCTAAAAGAGATTAGGAACCATTTTTAAATTATTTTTTGGTCTTTCATGTGTTTCCCAACAATGTTACCTAGTTTTGGGATGTGGCTTATACTACAAAAATATATTTTTTTTTACATGCATATGGTCAAATTCCTTTTCACATAATAACAAGAATTGTATTTTTTTTATTTTTTAAAATTAAAAAATAGATATCATAACTAGTTTATGATTATTATCTATTAGGATTTGACTAAATTTTCAAAAACATCAAAACAAATAATTTATTTAATAAATATTAAAGGTATGAACTTTACAACATAATACATATTCTTGATATTAAATAATATGAATTAATAGGAATAAATGATAGAAACTAGTTGTATACTTTATTATTTAAGGATATAAATTAGAATGTAAAGTATATCCTTAGGTATTAAAGATATAAATAGAAAATAAATATGATGCTAAAATTTGGACCATAAAATGGTTAGTATTTAACTCAATAAGGTAGAGACTTCCTTATTATGAGAGATTTGTTTTGAATCTTAAATGAGACCAATAAATAAAAGTCTAGCATGGAAAAACAATCAATCAACAATGCAACGTACCATAGGTAGGTTGCATTAGTGATAATCATCTTCTTCTTGCACAACCAGTCCCCTTACCTATACTCTCGCAAACCATTATATTTTCAAGTGACTATGATGTTAGGTAGCTACTCCTATAATATTATAGTCTTATGACTAACCCCAAAACCCTTTCAATCTAGAAGGCAAATCCATCATTCAAATTCATACACTTAGTGAAATCAATGGAAAAAAAAGTTATTTTTTATGGTGTTTTCTTTTCTGGTTTAGTTTTTGGGTGCTTTAGAAAGTGTAGTATCCAGGCTTAAATTTCCCCAGATCACTTCTGATTACCATCATCTCATTAATTAATCCATCGTGGATTATTCATACATATATTCATTTGACTCTATATAATTTTTATTTATAATAATTCTATTGGCCCATTTATAGCTTATATATTTATTTTTCATTCACCATTATTCATTAGGCTCATTTATGACTTATCCATATATTTTTACATAATCAAATATTTATTTGGCCTATTTAATAATCTCAATTGGATCTAGTGTTGCTTTTATTTCAATAACTCATTCCTTGATTTAATATGAGTATTACATAAACTTCAAACTCCTAATACCATTTACCATTTCAAATAACTTGTATATCATTTCCCATCAATTGAACTTACATATTTTTTTTCCTTAAGTTATTTCATTATTTATAGCTTATTGTTAGACATTAATCATTTGCTAATCAATTTGGTTTTGATAACCAAAGTTTATACTTCACCCTATTACTATTATTAACTTAATTCACTTCTTATATTTGTATTCCAACATCCATCGATTAATGTTAACACTTGTGATTCGTGCTTAAGTCATTTAATTTTGTCATTAAACCTTGTCAACACTATTTTCTTATACTTTTCATGCAATAACCTCCCTCCAAAGGACCAATTTTCTCACATATTATAGTCGCTACCTAAATGGCTAATTTTCTCATAAATTATAGTCTCTGTCTAAAAGGTCACCTTTCTCACATGTTAGCATGTTCATTGCTTTAATTTATTAAAATTTAAACAATAAATTCCTCACTTAAGACTTTTACATTTCTAACTTTTCAATTTAATGTCCATACCTCACAAACATACTAAAACTAAGATTTCAAGTTCCTAAATTTCCTAATAACATAGCCATTATTATCCAATCATACAATAACCCATATTCCATTGTATCAACAATAATCTATTCTAACAAATTATCAATTATTACATCAAATATACATTTAAGACAAATCTCCATATTCCTTTTTTTTACAATTATTTTATTTAATATATACTTAGAAAAACACAAGATAACCATTTAAAATTATTCAATCAATTCAAAATATTTTTATCATTGTTTGAAAACACCAACTTCACAGCGCGCGCGCGTGCACACACATATATTTCCATACTTCTCTTTGTACTCAATTAGCAACAAGCTCCATTACTAAAATAACATATTGTACATACAACTCATTTGAGCTTAACATAATTTCGATCAAATTATAAAGCATACAACTCCCAATAAAATTTTCCCAAACTGATTTTTATCCATTTAATTATATTTCAAATGCCATTTAGCTCAATTCCAACATAATAATATCACTTACATACTAAATTTACATAATACCCTCTATAATATACATTTAATATTAAATTTCTTATTCTCTTTAGGTTCAATACAAATATTAAATTTCTTATTTTCTCTAGGTTTAATACAATTTCGCTTTTTTATGCTAAGATTGCATAACAATTACAATTTCCACTTTTCTATACTAACTCCGTCTTTCCTTTTTTTTTAATTCTAACATTATTAATGCAATTCATAAATTCATAAGGGCTTATAATCTACCCCTAATAAATCAATTTGACCTACACACCATTTACATATATACACACCCAAGTTCTTTATTTCCACATACTTTTCTACAAACCCAGTTTTTACTTATTAAACATTCAAGATCATCGTAGTAATACAATTAACCTAACCTTCAAGATCAACATCACATATAATTGTATCATAATGGCCATAATTTATATTTCAAGCATTATTCTTTCAATGTCAACATGCAGTCATAGTCAAGGATGTCAATCTTGTTCCATTTTGGCCGAAACGACCGAAATATTTCGTACCAGTTAAAAAACAAGATAAAACAACATCGTTTTTATCTCAGGTTAAATTTTGTTCCATTTCGAATTTTTTCAACTGAATTCCATCTGTAACACGTCAGAATCATTTCGCTTGTGCCATTTTGGCCAAATAGTATTTTTTAAAATAATGAATAATTTTACAATATCAATCATATCTCTTAATCTAACCGTTAGATTGAGATAAAATTTTACGAGGGGTATCTTGATATACTTTTATATATTAGAGCAATCAGTGAATGTAATGACCTTGCGAGATTGGTGATGACATTCTCATAATATTATATATGTTCATACTTTTGTTTAGAGAAATAATTTTATTTTGTCTTTTTTTAGATTAAATTGCATAATTATTTTTCAAAATTAAAAATAATTTTATTTTTGGATTTGAACTAATGTTTTTTTGAATTAATATATTTAATTATACACACACACACACACACACACACACACATACACTAACAATAGAAACCCGAAACGGTGCGCCGAAATGCTCCGAAACCTCATGATCACGTGGTCATGCAACCCACAACCAAGAATAAGATCTGATTCCGAAAGCCGTAATAGGTCTGATAGGAGTGTGATATAATGAAAACTTGCCCCAAGACACCAATACTATTGGAATAAGTAGAATGACGCCACAAAAGCCAGTTAATCTTTGATAAGTCAGATTTCAGTTCGTTCAAGAACTAAGAATTAAAGAACACAAGAATCAAAGAATACAAGAATCACTCTCACATATAAAACTAAAAAAATCAAAAGTAATATTCATCAATGGCTGCCGAAATTTTTAGGTTACATGAGTTTAAATAGTTCTTGAAAAAGTAACCCTAATGGACCTTTTATGTGGACTTAAAAGAGGTCCACTCAAAACTAACCCAAAACCCTAAACTTAAAAGCCCACAACTTAATCCAAACAAGCCTTGAATCCTAGCTGAAAACAAAGTCTTAATTAAGCAAAAACAAGCCTTGAGTTGTAGCTAACAAAATTAAATAAAGGCCATAAGACATATTTATAGCCTTCCATCCAGCCCATTAATCCCATGTTTCCAAGTTGTAGTAGGATTATTTTGGCTCCTTTGCTGTCCTCACTTCATGGCCCAAATAAAGTTGTATTGGACCCCTCCTGCACATGGATAAGATATACCACGGTCTCCTCTTGATACTCCAATGGTTCTTGCAATTCTAACTTGGTTGAAACCTTCAAAACCAATGCATTCATTGCCTCTTTCAATGTCTTTTGTCTTAGACCGCGTCATTGGATCATTTGGAACATGTAATAAGATCCTTGCTGGTGTTTTTGGGCTGATCCGCATCACTTTCTTAAACATATAACTTAATATTCCAAACATTCATTTAAATCTAGGCTCTACTTTAATTTAGATAGATAGATAAATAGAGATGGAGAGAGACAAAGAAAGAAATTTTTCCCTATAATTTTATCTCAAACCTTCATGTTTAGTTGGTATATAAAATCACAATCACATACACAAAAACAAATTTCAGATCCAACTATCATTTATATTATTTTTATAAAATCTCCTCTTCCATACATGTATATTATGATTACTTATGTATTCCAAATACATACTCACTTTCTATACATACCATTACACCATTTTTTATGATTTAACCCATTTCTTACTTTCCATTCATGCCAATCATATCCTTTTTTCCATGTTGTTAAATTATTATATACATATCATTATTCCTAATATATATATATATATCCTCTCCATTATAACACAACAAATTACTAATTTAATGCATACCACCACAATTCTATCTCTTAAACATCCAAATCTCAAAAGTTGATTTTATATATTTTCCAAACATACATCATAATATACCCATATCATTAAAATCAAGAGTTCTATTAAAACCACCTTTATATAAAGTTCTCATAATAATCCATAAGCATTAACTGTCCAAAACCATACAAATCTTACATTTTCAACCTCCTCCCCCAAATACTTATATCACATGAAATTCATAAAACCTTTTCCAAACACTTCTAATCATATTTATACATTAAATAAATATATAATTTCACAAAAATCAAACCAATTTTGCCATTATTCGTAGAGCCTTCACATGGTCGACCATAGAGGTAGAAATTACTCAATGATTTTTATCCTTTCTACCCATGATTTCATTTCAACTAAAAATAATATCACAATAAATCTAATAATCTAGAACAAAGCCTCTTTTCCCATTTTAATGTGATAACCCTAGAATTTACAAATTGGGTATTTCTTCCCCCTAACCTAAAAGAAAATTTAAAGTGCAATAAATAAAGGATTTGCCCTTTATGTTGGTGCTTGACCTAATTTGATTCTTTCTTGCTAATTCCACCACAATCTTTGCTCCCTCCTTCATAATCTCCACTTTCTCTCTAGTTTCACAATCCCAAACTCTCAAACTCTTTAATTTCTCCATTTGAATTATTTTTCCTACTAGTAGTTACTTAAAATTGTGCACTCATGACCAAATTTAGAGAGAATAACAAGATTTTCTTGGAAGAAAATGAAGGGGGGATTAAAACTTTTGTTCTCCATGGTCGGGGGTGATTGAGGGATGAAGAAATCTCTCTTGAATTATTTACAAAATAGCCATTGTATTTAATCCATTTGATACTTTTCTATATTTCTCTTGTCTGATCATTAACATTTTTAAAAGGCCTTCCTGAATTTTGATTGAACTGAAAATTATAATCTAAGATAAAATAATATGTCAGGAGACTCCTTACAAAACTTTATCTTTATCCAATAGTCAAGTTGAAGGTTATGTTGATATCATAAAACTAGATAATACATAATTTTGTATCAAAATCCAAATTTATATATTATTTTTTTCCCTTAAATTTTCAAACTAATTGAGTGGGGACTTTCATTCATCCATAATCATGATTGTAAGTGACTTATACTAGAGATCAATGTTTTTAGCATGTAAAATCAAACATTATTTTATTTAGAATTCCACTTTATCATTATCATCATCACCTCAAATCATAAAATGTTTCCTTTAAATAGTTATTTTACTCTATTAGGAAATTTACATGATTCATCACTAGTCAACATTTCTCCTATTAATATAATTACTTTATTTCATCCAAAATCTAAGTTAATTTAATGAGAATGTTCATCCCAAATAACAACAAACTTTCATTTTAATTTATTATTTTTCAATTAAGGATTTCTCCTTATTTGACCTTGGTTCACCAATTTTGGGCTAAGAATTTACACCTAGCAAATCTATGATTAGATTCACAAGTTTAATGAGTTAATTAAACCAATATATATTTGGCTCAAAGCATGGTTGTCTCAATGTTTTTAAGAAATAAGTTGAAGCAATGAAGTCTTGAAATACTTGTTTTTAATTCAATTAAGGTCATGGGATTTTTTAATTGAAATTCATTTAAATAAATTAATAAAAAAATGTTATCAAGTTATTATTTGATAGAGCATGATTTGATTTTTACATTGTTTTTTAATAGAATTACAATTGTTTTTCCTTGACATTAACAAACATTTTTTTTTGTACAACTTTCATAATATAATTTTTTTTATATTCAACTGCTTTCTTTTCCTTGTCTATTATTGTTATCATATAGTTAAATATTTTTTATTTATCAAAGCCATCCATATTCAAGATGTACATGCCAAATATAATTTGTTAACTCGAATCAATAAAAACATCTTCATCAAAAATACATATTTTAAGATCAAGACTATGGGATTGTTAACAAAACAATAAGGTCATGCTTGGACCCATGAGGTAAAACAAGCCATATAAAGGCAAACTTTAATACAATTTTATTGAAACCCATCATAAGGCCTAGCTAAATCAATAAGAACAAAAGGTAACTATATTAACTAGTTATTTTGTTTGTGTGGAATGAAATTTTAGTTTTTAAGTTTTTCTAAGAAAATATTGATAAATAATCAAATATAAATGTTAAATAGTGTAAAACAGTGCAAGATCATAATTATGTGTTTTTTTTTCATCTACATTTAATTTTCAGCTTTTTACTCAGCCTTTGATGATTGTTTTTAGTATTTTTTTTAATATATATAAATTATCAATTAATTTTATTAAATAAACTGGACAAGTTTTCAAATCATATTTGAAAATTTTCATAAATCTTAATAAAAAACTAACCATGCTCACATATTCTAATTTTTTTTTACTTTAAAATTAATTTTTAATGGAGCGCAAGCACTAGAACTAGTGAAAAACTAATATTATTTGGATGCCAACCGTCCTGAAAAGCCCTTGGAGGTGCCTGCTTTATGCCCTTCTTTGGTAACAAAAAACCTTTTGCTGCCCCAGCCTTCGAGATATCCCTGTCTTCCTTCACTTCATTTCTTTTCTTTAAAAACAAGTCTCGAAATTCCATGTACAAGAAACATTCTCATAGAATCTGTGATATACATCCAAGAAGAGAAGAAAGCCAGTGTAAGGAAACATTTCAGGGGATAAAGGCACGAGTAGTGATAGATTTTGCTGCCAAGCACAACATAACACGAAGAATGATGGATTTTACTGTCAAGAGTCCTGGGTAAGGGATAAGAATAAGTACCAAAATGTCTCTAACTATAATCATACCCTATCTAGGTGAAAAGTTTAGATATCTATACTTCATTTATATATGATACTATACCTCAGATCAGGCTTTTGGTTGGATTTCACAATATATATATATATCATTACTAAATAATTTAGGCAAGGTAACCATCCACAAAACTCATCATTCATTTATTAGATCAGTACTCCTAGAATTGTGATCCTTACTCCTAGAATTAAACACCCCCTGAAAGGCTAGCTCGAAACAGCCTTATCAAGGCACATATGCAACAGCAAGACGGCCAAGCTTTGCCACTGTGTGCACCCTTCCAGGCTTCACATGCCACCATCCATGGCATGTCTGAGAGGGTTCAACAGATCACTGACCTATTGTCAAGGGAAATGTCCATGCATAAAGCATTTACATATTCATGGACATTTAAGATTTTCAAATTTGGATGTGGAGTGATATACAGAATGATGACTAACTATATTGATACCCGGCATACTTATGAATAGAAAAAATAATTAAACAGATGAATATAAAATCATGCTTGAGGCGTAAAGACTCAAATATTTCAGCCAACTCCATAAAATACATGTCGGTCACATTAGCACACTACGACCTCAAGCTAGTCTCTCGCTGCTTTACTCTTAACACATAAAAAGACTAATTTTAGAAGATAAAGATTGCCACTCACCAAGCAAACTTAATTCACAATTCAGAGTCTCACCCGCAATCAACAATGAGTGATGAAAGATATTCCCATCTTCCACACAATCATATAAATGACATTTCACAACAACCAGTTTACTCTTTAAAATTTTTAAACAACAACAATAATAGGTCATGCTTGAGGTTGCTTTATCCCCCAAAGGCTTAATTATTTCCTCAACACCCATAGACTTCATTTCTGCCAGAGAAAGCAACATTGTCCCAATCCAGTCTCTTATCCCATTCATCTAAACTTCCCTTGCCAAATGCCAACTGATTTTAAAAGACACTGTCACACACCAAGCAAACAGAAATCACAGTTCAGAGTTCCACTCACCATCGAATGATATTTCCATCTTCCACTCACTTCATATAAATATCCATTCACAATAACCAGTTTACTCTGAATGAGTTTGTTCCATTCAACACTTAAAAGCAGATTACATAACATACACCAAACAAATTTAAATCGCAATTCATATTTCCTCCCACAATCAACATAATAATAATTGTAACTATCTTCCGTAAATTATATAATTGTTTTTTCTTTTTCCAGAAATCACACATTACACAATTATTATCAATTCCCAATTTGCCTTTAACAATTGCTCCACAATGAGTAAGCACACTCCTTCCATCTATTTAGGTATACAACGCATCCACATCTCTTCTCTGTGGATGAGTGCACCGAATTCCTTCCATGTGTAAACCTGTTCCCTATCCAGGCTCAGAATTAAGTGGTCAGTTTCGTCTCTAGTACAACTAATCTTTCATCAGTCTCCCTAAAAATGTCCATGTAATGATCTGTAAGCCAATCTGGTATGTATTTTCTGATTTTCATTTATTAATTTAGCATGAATCAGAAGTGGAAACCAAACCAAGCAGCCCAAACTCATCATGCTCTAAACAATAATTCATCATCTCCTGCGTTAATAGAACTAGAGGCTTTTTACAGCAGGTTCAAATGGAGGAAATTAAGAAACAAAATAGCATAGGGATCAGAGTCCAATTCAGTTGAAGTGGGAGTGAATCTTATGGTGGCAAAGACAAAAAAGAGAGGAAGCAAAAACTGCAATCTGCATACAGTTATTTATAGAACAATAACAAAAATAATGGAAATACTATGCTTATGCAACCTGATCATTCCATTTGAATATTTTCGCCCAGGAAGAAAAGAATCTACACAAAAATAATATGGTCGCACTTGCCTTTCCATTTTCCTTATCGTTTATGTACAAACACAACTACTACTTAAGAAAAACTTCCCATGCATGGCACACGGAAAATCACAAAAAGCTTGTACTGGATGGCGCATTAGCAGGGGCAGTTTTTGGTCTACATAGACCAATATGGGCAAAGATATGAAAACATACAGTAAGGTTATCAAGGCATTTCCAGGTCTGGTCTCCGGTCAAGCACTTCTTTCTCGGATCCATCTGGAAAAGCATCCGGATAAGTTGCCAAAATTTTGTCTTTCATGCTCCTGCAAAGGAGAAGGATTAGATTCCAGACCACTTAAATCAAAAGACAACTTATTTCAGTTTATGCAATGAGAATGGAATGGAAAGAATACCTAAGCTTTTGAAAGATGTAATCGAGATCAAGCTTCATAGATTTTAAGAGACGGGTGTTTCTTGAAAAATCAGCAGAAACTTCTGCGAAACAATTCTCTGAATTTTCATTAAAATGAGACAGCACTGCGTTGCTGTCCTGCAACCTTCCCAATCTGTTCAGATTTGTTTTTACATATAGTAACAAGTCCAAAGACTGTAAATATATAAATAAGGAAAACAAAAATCAACAAATCCACAAAGAGAGAGAATTACATGAGAAGCTGCAATTGCTTGAGGGAATCCAGATCTCGTTCATCAATTAGGGTTTTGAACTCTCTACAGACCTCATTTGAAGCTTCTCTGATGGATTCCTCCTCCATTTCCTGCTTCCTCCAGTGATGCAGATGCAGATGTTGGTGATTGTTTTAGGCCTTTGTTTTTTTAATCTAACCAAATTATAATAATATCTTTTGGGCCTTTTCGGAGTCTTGAAGTCCAATATAAAACTTTATGGTCCATTATATTTTGCTGCCCACATCCCATTGTTTTCATCATTCGCCTCCTCCAATTCCGATGTTATTCCTAGAGTTCACTACATCTTTGCAATTTTTGTAATTGCACTCAATTAACTAAAATAAAAATATAAGTGCTTATTCATAAATGATGGATTCACATTTTATGATTTTATTTTTATTATCTTTTTTTTTAAATAGTAAGAACAAGTATCGTATTTTTGGCCTCAACTAAATATTGACCCTATACATATATATGTTTGACAAACCGTCAAACTTACAATGTTTGAACTCAACCAAACATTATACCTAAATATTCTTAAACTTGATAAGCTATTAGATCCTTCATCACTAGACTTAGCCAAACACTAAGCCTTAACCAAGCATTGTGCCTAAATATTTATGCACTTGATAAGCTATTAGATCCATTATAACTGGTGTCATAGCCCATTTCTTGGTTATTCCCCAAATTTGACCCAAAATAAAATAGAAATAACAGAAATAAAAAAGGGCTAATGTCGGTAGAAAAATCAAGGTGGAGATTTTGAGAGCCTGATCGTACCTCTTTTGAGCCAAAAAAATGAAATAAAATACAAATTTAATGCTAAAATAATTTATTATAGGATAAATCTGTGTAAAAATTTAGTCAAAAGACATAATTATATTTTTGTGGGTTAGTTGGATTTAATCGCCGATCAATTTAAAGTGTATTTATGTTTAGGAATTAAAATAAAGCCCAATTGAAGGATTTAATTAAGCACAAACACTTAATTATACTTTAAATGAGTCAAATTAATTTTATTAAGAGCTTTATTGATGAAAAATTAAGTTTGAAAGCCTAATTTGAGTTAAATTGAGAAGATCAGAATTTTCAGAGACGAGACTTTTTGGGTGAAATTTGAATGTAAAATTAAAGAAAAAACATCATTCTTCGTGGTTTTCCTATCAAAAAAAGTCCCTTTTGTCATAACCCATTTTAGTGTCTGTCTATTTTATATTTTCCAAAGAAAAAATTGTCAAGACCTTGCCGACAGCCATACGTGAACAATACAATTGCCTTTTTTTTCTTTTCTGTTTTGGCTTGTAGGTTGGACCTGCTCTCGGGCACAGCTTAGTTGGTTGAGTTAGCCCATATAGTCGGGCCAGGCCCAATCTGATTTTTTTTAAATATAATATAAAAAATCACGTTTAAAAAAACAAACAAAAAATATGTTGTTTTCACACATACGGACGAATTCCAAGATTTTTCCAGCCATAATTTTTTGTTAAAAGAATATATGTTGCATCTTTCACATGTTTTGAACGAGAATTGAATATTGTAACCAGTTTATGATTATCCGTTGAAATTTAGCCAAAATATCAAAAAAAAATTATTTTGTTTTAGCTATCAGGGTGTAAAATTACATTATAAAGTCCACCTGCGAATAATAATAAAAAAAGTTTTTTTAATGCAATGTAAAAATGTCAAAACTTTAGAAAGATTAAGTTTTCAACTTCCAATGAAGAAGAGACTCTTCACGAAAAGAGATCTACTTCAAGGCTTAGAAAATACCAACAATTAAAAAAATAACTTAGAAAAAACAATCAAACAACAATGTAGTTTCTCTTAGGTAGGATGCATCGGGGTGATGCATTTTCTCCTTGCATAATAGGTCCCCTTACATAGACTCTCGCAGACAATTAGATTTTCTAGTGATCGCAATACTAGATGGCAACCCCTAAGAATTATATTCGTGATTTTATGACCAATAAACACCCCTCCAGAGATAGCAGGGCGTGAAGTGCGAAAAAAAGCTGTCGCGATAACTAGACTTAGCCAAACACTAAGCCTTTGCTATTTTAGCCCTGAAGAATCTTAGACTTTATAATTACAACATGAGTTACATGTATTTTTCTCTGATAAGTCAAAAATATTAATCTTGATAAGTTAGAAGTATTTATTTTACACATAAACTTCTTCCATGAAAAAGAGAGAGTTTACGAGCTATTAAGGAGACAAATATATCCTTTGCTAGGAGTTTCGTGTTGGATTAATCTTCTAAAGTCCATATCACATATATATTCTTATCATTATTCTTTGAAAGATAATTCTATTTTAAAAAAAAACTATATTCATTGAACCATTGAAAAGTTCCCATATACATAAAGAAAACCTTTTGCGGACTCAACCGACCATCTTGGCTAGGGAGAACAATCCATATTTTTCAAAATTAGAAATATTCTTGGGCTCAACTAAATATTGACCCTATACACATATATGTTTGATAAACTGTTAAACTTACCATCTCTGAACTCAACCAAGCAGTAGGTCTAAATGTTTATGAACTTGATAAACTATTAGATCCATCATCTCTAGACTTAGCCAAACACTAGGCCTTTGCTCTTTTTAGCCCTGAAGAATCTTAGACTTTATAACTAGACCATGAGTTAGAGATATTTTTGCTCTAATAAGTCAAAAATATTAATCTTTATATGTTAAAAGAATTTTTTTTACACATAAACTTCTTCCTTTAAAAAAAAAAAGAGTTTACAAGTTATTAAAGGGACAAATATATCCTTTGGTAGGTGGTTGATTTTTGCTTAATCTTCTAAAGTCCATATCACATATATATATATTCTTGTCATTATTCTATGAAAGATACTTATATTATCTTTTAAAGAATGCTCATTTAATTGTTGAAAAGTTCCCAAATACACAAAGAAAAACTTTTACAGACACCAGACAAGATCCACCAACCATCTTGGCTAGGGAGAATGATCCATATTTTTCAAAACTAGAAGTATTCTTGGGCTCAACTAAATATTGACCCTATATACATATATGTTTGATAAATTGTCAAACTTACTATGTTTGAACTCAACCAAGCATTGTGCCGAAATATCTATACACTTGATAAGCTATTAAATCCATCATCATTGGACTTAGCCAAACACTAAGGCTTCACTCTTTTTCGCCCTGAAGAATCTTAGACTTTATAATAAGACCATGAGTTAGATATATTTTTCTTTGATAAGTCTAAAATATTAATCTTGATAAGTTAGAAGTATTTATTTTACACATAAACTTCTTCCTTGAAGGAAATAAGTTTACGAGCTATTAAGGAGACAAATATATCCTTTGCTAGGAGGTTGATGTTTGGTTAATATTCTAAACACCATACCACATATATATATATATATATATATATATATATATATATATATATATATATATATATCTTATCATTCTTATTTGAAAGATAATTGTTTTTTATTTTTAAAAACAATACTCATTTAACCATTGAAAAGTTCTGAAATACAGAAAGAAAACTTTTTGCGAACACTAGACAATATCAACCAACCATCTTCCTTAAGGAGAACGATCCAGATCATCAAAACCAAGAGTATTTTTGGGCTCATCTAAATATTGACTCTATACATATATATGTGTTATAAACTGTCAAACTTACTATGTTTGAACTCAACCAAGTATTATGCCTAAATAATTTTGAACTTTATAAGCTATTAGATCCATCATCATTGGACTTAGCCGGACGCTAAGGCTTTGCTCTTTTTTAGCCTTGAAGAATATTAGACTTTACAATACAAACATGAGTCAAATATATTTTTCTCTGATAAGTCAAAATATTAAACTTGTCAAGTTAAAAGTAATTTTTTTACACATAAACTTCTTCCTTGATAAAAAAAAGAGTTTACGACCTATAATGGGATGAAATCTATCCTTTGCTAGGAGGTTGATCATGGCTTATTCTTCTAAAGTCCATATCACATTATATTCTTATCATTATTCTCTGAAAGATTATTGCATTTTCTCTTAAACAATACTCATTCAAGCATTACAAAGTCCCCAAATACATACAGAAAACCTTTTGCGAACTTCAGACAAGATCCACCAACAATCTTGGCTAGGGAGAATGATCCAGATCATGAAAACTAGGAGATTAACCAATAATCTAAGAAATTGGCTTGGCCTTTTAAACTCATTGGATTCATATGTAAATCATCAATGGTGCCATTTATGAGGACCTGATAAAAAAACCATCTTTTGTTCATTCAAGGGGCAAATCATTAACATCCCTAGTCACCATTAAAGATAGACCATTAGACTTTCCTATTATTATTGGCACCCTTGTTTGTCGCTCTGTTAGTAATTCTTTATTACATAGAAAAGTCTTTGCAGTAACTTGATTACTCTATGTAAGAGGAGGACTTCCTTTTACTTGCCTATGGCTTAGTAAATCGAATAAGCTCAGGTTATACATTTCCACTCAATGAGCAAAAGTGGATCCTTGAGATTTTAGAAATCTTTTAATATGTAGAAATAGAGTATTGATTTAAACTATATCATTAAAGATGTTTATTCAACAGCGCTACCAATGGCCTAGATCATACCCACTTTCCATGAGCAAACCACACCTTGTTATCAGCCAAACTCCAGAGTATCTGAAAGACAGAATAATCAAAAGGTAAGCTGGTACATTACATGCAAAACGTTAATTAATCAACACGTGTGGAGACGGAATATCAAAGTCAGACACAAACCTTTTAGCATTTGATATCACGAATGCTTCCAGTGCCCACTTAGTATAGCACGTGCCAGATATATACTCCACAGCAACATTGTTTTCACTTTGGATCGTTATCAGGGTTAGAATAACCGGAAGCAACACTGACCACTATACAACATAGAAAAGCTCAAACGGTACTTCAAATGTATCGGCGTTGAATCTATTGGACTTGAACACGTTGAGCTCTATTTATATTCATGCTCCCTAATGTATTTCACAATTACGTCCCCAAAAGATGTGGTGTGATGGAAAAGGGCTTGAGATCTATACAGCAGGTCTCGAGTTAGAGTCACGACGCGCACTTCTTGTAAGAGTCTGGGACAGCCGAGGTTTTATTCACTCACCTGTGCCTACAAAGTGCGGTTTCTGGAGAGTGTGGTTTTCTTGAATCAAAAAAAAAGTATTGAACAATTACTTTAGAAGGAATCAAAGTCTCCCTAGTGCTACAGTGCAATTTATCTTGAAAGGGATTAACATGGTCTTCCTAGTACGATTACACATTGTTAAAATTTAAGTGTATATTTCTTCAATCTCACTTTCATTCATATCTTTCTTTACAGTGCAGGAATATATATTTATAGAGACTACTCATACTAAAGAACAAAACACTCACAAATATTTCCTAATACTAAGGACCAAGATCAGTTATAACAAACTCTGTTATAACTGCTCCATTCTCTCTTTACAGCTGGATTTTAACACTCCCCCTCAAGTTGGAGCGTAGATGTTTATCATGCCCAACTTGTTAATTGCACCGTGAAACACTCTTCCTGAAACCGTCTTTGTGAGAATATCGCCATTTCACTGCAATGAGAGCACACCAACCCAGTTGCATTTTTATTTTCGGTCAACTCGGTCAGCCTTTAAATCTCATCCTAACGACTGTTCCGCTCTTTCTCTTCCCCCTCCTTCAAACTGCGCTGCCTTATCCCAAAGTAATTCACACACACCATGAGTCATACTCCTGTAATTGTTTCTAACTTCTCCAGGTAACAAGGATCTGCTTTATCGAATGTAAATTTCCTGATGGTGAACTCCCCCTGATTAACAGGGAGTGGAGTCACGGAATATCTTCGGGATCTCCCCCTGATTAACAGGGTGTGGAGACTCGGAATATCTTGATGGTGATCTCCCCCTGATTAACAGGTGTGGAGTCTCAGAATGATTCGTTCTCTTTCTTTATTGTTACTCTCCCCCTAAAAAAGAAGGCCCGGGAACTCCCCCTGATTAACAGGGTGTAGAGTCTCAAAATGATTCGTTCTCTTCATCCTGATGGTGATCTCCCCCTGATTCACAGGGTGTAGAGTCTCAGAATGATACAAGAAAAAGCCCGGGATCTCCCCCTGATTAACAGGGTGTGGAGTCTCGGAATATCTTCGTTCTCTTCATTATTACTCTCCCCCTAAAGAGAAGGCCCGGGAACTCCCCCTGATTAACAGGGTGTGGAGTCTCGGAATATCTTTGTTCTCTTCATTATTACTCTCCCCCTTAAAGAGAAGGCCCGGGAACTCCCCCTGATTAACAGGGTGTGGAGTCTCGGAATAAAATATGAAGAGAAGGTTACAATCTTAAAAAAAACACCATTGTTTTGAATGCTTTATTTTCCCGCAGTGAGAACACATCAACCCCCCGCATTTTTTTATTTTCGGTCTGTCCAACTTCGGTCAACTCCACTGTTTCGGTCAACCCGGTCAGCTTGGTCAGCCCGGTCAGCCCGAACCCGGTCAGCTATAAAAGGCAAAAAATTTCGCCCTAATTTTTCATTCCTCTCGCTCCCTTCAGATCGCGCCGCCCCACTGTTTTGAAACCTTCCTTTCCCTTGCTCCCCCGATTGACGGTGATCTGCCATCATCGCAGCAGACTCAGAGACCATCGAAGGGCTGCCATGGTGACCGTCGTCCATCACTTGCTTCTGGGAGTATTCTCGGCGAATGGCGGCGTAGGGCATGCTCCAGCTCGAGCTTCGGTTCCTTCCTCGAATCTCCCCCCCTCACCCTGGTCAAATACGGGGTCCAAACCACTGAGGAAGATGTGGTCATCCGAGCTTTTGACTCGATGATTCTCAGTAATCCAAGCTTCTCTTCTCGGATCAGTTGGGTCGGGTTTCTTCGTCTCACCCGTGAGGTAACCACTTTTATTTCTTGCACCGATTCGCATTTCCATATTGCTGGCTCCAAAGTGTGTTGATTTTCTGGGTTGGTTTTTATGTTGATTTTTGGTTGATTTCGGGATGATGATTTCTATAGTACTTGTGGCTACAATAACAAACCACTACTGTAGCAATCACGTTTCTAGGATGATGATTTCGGATGAACTGGGTTTGGTGTTTATTGAACTGGGGTTGTTCTGGGTTTCAAACCAATAGAAGAAAGAAAACAGTAATTCAATTTCAAAGGAAAAAAAATTCGAGACACAACCCTCGCTTGTTCTTTCTCACGGTGACCCTCAGCTGCATGGTCGCTGATTTCGGGGTCAAATGGGTGTTGATTTATGGGTTTAATGGATGCTGAATGGGTGTTGATTTTTGGGTTTCATGGTGTGATGGTGTTTGAGTTGATGGGTGATTTCTGGGTTGTTCGGCTGGGTTGTTCGGCTGGGTTTCTGGTTTGAGTTTTGAATGTTTGTGGGTTCAAGTTTGAGTTTCAGTGTTGGTCGGTTCTGGGTTCGAGTTTGATAATGAAGATGATGATGATACGTAGTGATGGATACACTGAAGGTGATGGATTGAAGGGGAAAAAAATGAATACGCTTGTTGGGTTGAGTATAATGACTGGTGATGGATTTTCTGGGTTTTTTCGACGGGTTTAAGGTTTGAAATGGGTGTTCTGGGTTTAAGATTTGAAATTTCTGGGTTTCGGGGTTGAACAAACAACTACTGTGGGAATTTTGTGTTTAATTTTTGGGTTTCGATGCTCAGTGAGAGCTTCGATCTAAACAGTAAATGTTCAATGAACAGTGTCGAGAACACTGTAGCTTCCGAGAACAAAAATAATTCGAAAAACTTGCTCTGATACCATGTTAAAATTTAAGTGTATATTTCTTTAATCTCACTTTCATTCATATCTTTCTTTACAGTGCAGGAATATATATTTATAGAGACTACTCATACTACAGAACAAAACACACACAAATATTTCCTAATACTAAGGACCAAGATCAGTTATAACAAACTTTGTTATAACTGCTTCCATTCTCTCTTTACAGCTGGATTTTAACACACATCTTTCCAAAACTGAAATAGACACTGCCTCAAAAACGATATAGATATGGTTTGCCCAAGGCACTAACCACTAAGTCTTTCAATGATAGGGTGCATTCATTTTTTAGTGAAATTGCATTGTTACTTTGGAAAGAATCAACATGTCCCTACTGCTACGACACAATTTACATTGAAGGGGATTAATATGGTTTTTTTGCGATTGCATATCTCTCTAAAGATAGGATGGACGTCGCCATAACAATAGGAATGAATTTTATTCACCAGGTGCATTCATTAAAGATAAGAAAATTTTTTTTAACAATCTAATATAGATGCATTTGGGCTGATAATAGGACACCCACAAGAAAGATCTCTTATACGCTTCAAGGAGGTACAAATCCCTTTAATCCCACTAAGGTTCGACAATTCAAAGCTAAAAAATGAGAAATATTTAACTAAGTATGTTCATTAAAACCATAAATGCTTAACTCAATATAAAATTTGGACTAAGAAATATTGAACTAAGCATAAGGCTTTAAGCCAAAAATGTTTAACTAAAAATGAGCATTGGATGTACATAAAATGTCTATACAAGGGCTTTATATCTATGCAAACTGACATTGAGATAATTGAATTCTATAAAAAAGAATTTATATTAAATAAAGTATGTTACAATAGTCAGCCCTACTAGAATATGTCATATAAAGAAATAAATATGTACATATACACACACAAAAGGGGTTTAATAATATAGCTCAAACCTTTTAGCTAGGTATTCCCAATGGTAGGCAAAAACGACCCTAGAACTGGGACGAGATGGAAGGTTGCATTGAAATCCACCCGAATTCCCCTTGATATATTGAAGAAAAATGGGTGGGACATGACAAAAAAATATCTTGTCTTATATTGTCTTAGTCAAAGTCATCAACCTTATAAAAAAATATTGGAGCTTTTCAAAAGAGTCCCTTGAAACTTTCAACTTAGTTTAGAAATGTTAGGCTTCTTCGTTGGCAGTTGTTGAGCTCATCCCTCAAACTAGTTTGAGAGATCCTTTGTTCAAGGAGATTTTATCTTTGGGAGACCACTTAGATATATACAACCTGGAGCAATTTTTCACTAGAGCTCAGATCAAAGGCAAGGCCCTGCAGTTGGTCTTCCAACTTGGCTCTGCAACTTAGTTTTTACAACATTTCCCCTATAATTGTTTAAAGATAATTTTATTTGCCCTATTTGTGATAATGACCTCCTTGATATGATATTTTTTGGATACCCAACGTTTTTTATAGTAGGCTCATATTATAAAGTTCTTCTATCAAGGGTAAATGTTAAAAGTGTTAAACATAAACCCATATAAAACAATCAAGGGAATTCCTTACATTAAAAGTCATTTAACTAGTTAAAGCCAAATAACAATGCAAGATTTCACCAAGCGTGCCTAGTAGGATGATAAGGATCCTCGTCAATGCTCTCACCTCCTTACGGTTAGTCTTCTTAAGAATTGATATTCCACTAATAATAGCCTTTATGAGTTGCCTTTCCTTATCTATGTGGATTGGAAAATTGAAGGAAGTGCAATAAAGAGCCAAATTAATAAAAGAACATAATTGAACTTTTCAATGTCAGCCCTAATAGAGGTCTCAATTATTGCTTCCTCAACCGACAAAATAAGAGGCTAAGGTAGAGGGAATACCATTGCATAAGCCTCTGTTCACGAGTTTTCACCAAGTTAAAAATTCTTGTATATTTAAAACAAATGTCAACATTCACAATCACTATAAAGGGAGTCATGTCTACTTCCTTCTTAACTAGGGGAAGATACTACCCCGAACTTCTATTGGGGTTATAACCCCCATTTTTGTCCTCTCAGAGATAAAACCCTTTGGAGTTAGGAGTTCACCAATAATGATAAGGGATTCTCCCATCACCTCTACCTCCCTCTACCTCCACTAGTTGTAGGAGAAAAAAACACCCTCGAGGTAAACTCTATTCAATAACCCTTATTAAAGCTTATCCTTCTTCTTCAGCTATCAATCTTACAGAGACAAAAATCAAAATAAAAGTCTAAGCAAAACGACAAAAAAGGGTAAAAAAACAAGACAAAAAAACAATATACTTAGCAAGATGATAATTAAAAAAAATATTAATCCCATTAAATTTGTAGGTGAAAATCAGCAGATCACAAGTAACGACACTCCTAAAATAAAAGCAGATCACAAGTAACGGCTCAATCAAATTGATTCATTGCCTTTTCTGTTTTTGATGTATATAATTAAATGTGTTTAACATTAAATAGCATTAATTTTTGTATCATTATTTATACAACTTACATGAATAACAAAACATAACACTGTGTGGCAATTGTTTCAACATCTTCTATGTTCTCATCCTTTCTCTTAATTCTCCTCTTTCTGTAAGCTCAAACTCTTTTATGGTATCAGAGCTCTTTTGAGCTAACCCTCACCTCTTTGATCCTACCCAAACCAATGGCAAACACACCCAAATCTGGAGGATCAAGTAATCTAGACATATCAAAACTAATTTTCTGAAATGTCCAAACTTTCCTCACCTTCATTCCCAGCTCATCCCCTTCCCACTTCCTTCAACATCTTGTCTCTGTTCACAACCCCTATGGATCGCACCAACTATCTGAGTTGGAAATCCCAATTTGAAGATATACTGGAGATACAGAACCACCTAAACAGCAAGAAGATGGCTTAGCAAAGGATAAATTGGTCCTGAGTTAGATCAAAGCAACTTCCTCATCCTCGATCAAAACACTTCTCATCCCATGTACCACTGCTAATCAGGCCTAGATTATGCTAGTCACATGTCTCTCACCTCTTGCCAACACCCGTGTAAGGATTCTTCGAGACCAAATTCGCATCCTTTGAAAAGACAACAATACAACAATAGTTGATTATCTCAATTATGCCAAATCATTCTTTGATTCTCTCATTCAATCTGGTGTAACAATGGACGATGATGAATTCATCAACTATGTTTTGGACGGACTGGGTCTCGAATACAAAGAGCTAGCAACAACCCTTCAACTCCATCCTAACATTGATTTTGATCAATTCTATGATCTAGCCCTAAGAGAAGAACATCTACAGAAACAAATGTCTCTCACCTTGACCACAAGTGTTGCTATGGCTGTTGACCGGGTGCCCAACGAACACACCTTTAATTCAAAATTACCCAGCCCTAATCACAACCCTAATTACATGTTTGGAAGAGGCCATGGCTGAAATTGGAACCAAGGGCGTAGACCAAGACTAACAGGGCAGTGGGAACTAACTCAGGCGACTTGGTCTCCAGATCATCACCCTCAATCACGTGACCCACAATCTATCATCATCCCTTCCACTGCAGCTCTCTCTGATGGCCGCCCTCCTCTACTTCCAACTCCACTAGGCAAAGCAACAAATAGCCAACGCAATTCAATGATTTATTTTTGGTGTGACAAACCAGGGCACATAGCCCCTTTTTGTCCGGACCGTAAGCCCCATGCTAACATGGCAGAAATTTTTGCCACCCCACCCTCTCCTGCTGCTGACATGGAAAATCTCAATTGGTGTCTTGATTTGGGTGCCACTCATCACATGACCGCCAATGCGACTTCTCTTCCAGATGCTCATCCATTCACAGGTACAAATAAAATTATTGTTGGGAATGGCAATCAGTTATCAATAACTCATATTGGCAATACAAAACTGAACGAATTACATAACTCATTAAATCTGAATGAAGTTTTGTGTGTACCTGCTATCCGCAAAAATCTGATCTTTATCCATCGTTTTTGCTATGATAATGATTGTTACTTTAAGATGGATGCTAATGGTTTTTCTGTGAAGGACAACAAAACAGGTAAGGTACTCCTTACTGGTAGTGATTTTGATGATCTTTATCATATTCAGACATCTTCCTCCATTGCTCATCAAATTGCCTGTTACGGAAAGCGTACAACACAAGACGTATGGCATGCCAGACTTGGACATCCGTCTCATTCAGTTTTTACTACTTTGTTGAATAAGTACCACTTACCACTTGATGGTACAATTGTCTCTAATAAAAGTTGTCACATCTGCCCGTTAGGGAAAATCTTGTCGATTACCATTTGAAGACAGACAGTCTCATGCTCAATTCCCCTTAGCACTCCTACATCTTGATTTATGGGGTCCTGCACCAATCTCTTCAAATTTTGGTTATCGCTATTATTTATTTATTGTCAATGACCACACTCGATTTACCTGGTTATATCCATTGGCTAAGAAATTAGAAGCTCTTACTACATTCATTCACTTTAAATAATTGGTGGAAAATCGGTTTAGCTATCACATCAAACAACTGTTGATTGATAGTGGTTTAGCTCTCACATCAAACAACTGCAGATAGATGGTTGCGGTGAATTTACCAGCAAATTATTTCTGACATTTTTGCGTGATCATGGAATATCTCATCAGATCTCATGTCCGTACACCCCTCATCAAAATGGAGTGATAGAAAGGAAACATTGACATATTGTTGCAATGGGACTCTGCTTGCTGGCCTAGTCTCGCTTGCCCCATAACTTTTGGTTTGAAGCCTTCTCCACTGCGGTTTTCCTAATAAATTGCCTACCAACTCCTAAACTTGCTCACATATCTCCCTATGAGAAATTACTTCAACGCACACTGGATTACACATTCCTCAAAAGTTTTGGTTGCGCATGCTTCCCTCATATGGTTCCGTACAACAAACACAAATTTTCATTTAAATTTGTTCCATGCATATTTATTGGATATGATGATCATTATAAAGGCTATCGTTGTCTTCATCCTGTTTCAGGTCGGATTTACATCTCTCGAAATGTGGTCTTTGATGAAGCAAGCTTGCCCTAGCTACCCAATCCACACCTATTGAACACAATGATATTGGACCTGGAAGGCACTCTCAACAAATCCACAATCCTACAAGTCCAACCGACTCTGCCCCCATTATCCTTGACTCTCCATCAATCCCTCCTCCTATTACTTTACCACAATCTCCATCCACACCATCTGTCTCCACACAACCTCTCTTCTCAGCCCAATAGCAGTGATCTCTTCCTTTGACTCCCAACCCATGACAACACCTCCCTCTTCCCCTCTTAACCCATCTCTCCTCCCTAACTCCCCTGATACACCAAACCCTCCACAAAAATTTAAGAGCCTTAAAGCCATCATCTCCAACACCACCCCGCACCCCTTACCTCATGCTCTCTCTACCGCTTTCTCCGATCCCGTGTCTTTAGAACCTATGAGTTTCACCCAAGCTTCCAAATACAATCATTGGCAGACTGCTATGCAAGATGAATACAATGCCCTCTTTTGAGAAATCAAACATCTTAGATGAAAATTGTTGGCTGCAAATGGGTTTCCAAGATAAAACAGAAAGTTGATGGCTCCATTGATCGCTACAAGGCCCACCTTGTAGCTAAAGGCTTCAATCAACAAGAAGGATTTGATTATGCAGAGACCTTTAGCCCGGTGGTTAAACTGACCACCATTTGAACTATCCTATCTCTGACTATGTCTAATAATTGGTCTCTTCAACAACTTTGATGTCCAAAATGCGTTCTTGAATGACTACCTACAAGAGGATGTGTACATGAAACAACCCTCTGGATTTCATGATCCCTCACGTCCTCAGGATGTATGTCAGCTCCATAAGGCCCTTTACAGACTTAAGCAGGCTCCTCGAGCTTGGTTCCAACATCTTAGTGGCTTTCTCCATGATCAGGGATTTTCTCACAGTCAATCTGATGCCTCACTATTCATTCATCATTCCTCTTCCTGCACAATCTATGGCCTTGTCTATGTGGATGATATCATTGTCACTAGATCTGACCTATAGCATATCCAACTATTTTTTGATCTCATATGCTCCACCTTTGACAGTCGTCGGCTGGGTGAACTCAACTTTTTCCTCGGCATGGAAATTACACGGTTTGCTGATCATTTATTCCTCTTTTAAACTCGATATGTAGTTGATCTACTACAATGGTTTAATATGACTGAGTGTAAACCATGTCCCACATCATTACCTTCTGACACTCGATTGTCTTGTTTGGATGGAGATCCCTTATCTGACCCATCTACCTATTGCATCATGGTGGGTGGCCTCCAATATCTTACTCTATCACGACCTGACATCTCATTTGTTGTCAATCAATTGTGTTTGTTTATGCACAACCCTCGGTCTTCTCACCTTCAGGTGGTCAAGCGAATTCTTCGATATATTAAGGGTACCATTGAGCAAGGTCTTGTGTTTTACCAGTCCGATCACTTCAGCTTACGCAGCTTTTTTGATGCTGAATGGGCTGGTTCTGTCGATGATCGACGGTCCACCACTGGTGCCTGTATATTTTTCGGCCCTAATCTTCTCATATGGACTGCCAAGAAACAATCTACTATTTCTTGCTCTAGCACTGAAGCTGAATATCGTGCTCTTGCCCACACGGCTGTTGAAATTCGCTGGTTTGGATTCTTATTTCGAGAACTTGGTATTCCTCTTCAAATTGCACCTTGCATCTATGTCGACAA